>JAGTXR010000082.1:3000000-3496122 GCA_022606575.1 Glossosoma conforme | reverse complement strand
TTCCGTAGAAGATATAATTTCATGAAATCGGACTGGGATGCATACACAAATGCCCTAGAAGAATCCGTCGGACATGTCAAGCCAACACCGGAGAACTACGACACTTTTACAAACATCATCAAAAAAGTGTCCAGAGCCCACATCCCCAGAGGATGTCGAACAAAATTTATTCCCGGTTAACAACCTGACACTGTAGCCCTGCTCGAGAAATACACTGACTGCTTTGATACCAGTCCATTTGCAGAGGAAACTATGCAGCTGGGCAAAAAGGTGTCAGCTGCAGTGGAGCAGAGCAGACGGGAACGCTGGATCTCGATGGTGGAAAGCGTTGACCTTACCACAAATAGCCACAAGGCCTGGAGACTCCTGCGAAAAATGGATAACGATCCAACAGCTCCTGTTAAGCACGCGACCACAACTGCCAATGAAATTGCTCATCAACTCCTCCTCAACGGGAAGCTGAACAATAAAACTAAAAAGCAAAAATTGGACAGAGACCCTCTAATTGAACACAGCGATCTGTCAAAACCCTTCTCAATGCCTGAACTGGAGTGTGCTATCAAAGCCGCTAAAGACAAAAAGCGGCTGGATTGGATGATATATGCGTAGAACAGATAAAACACTTTGGGCCCCCAGGCTAAACAATGGCTCCTTGAAATGTTTGATGCCTGCATGATCGGCAGTCAAATCCCAAAATATGGAGAAAGTCCAAGGTCATAGCCATTTCAAAGCCAGGGAAAAACCCTGATGATGCTAAAAGCTACCGCCCAATATCTTTACTATGCCATATATTTAAAATCTTCGAACGGATACTACTCAACCGACTCACTCCCTTTATCGAACCTAAAATGATACCCCAGCAGGCGGGCTTCCGACCCGGAAAGTCATGCACTGGGCAAGTACTAAACCTGACTCAACATATCGAAAACGGGTTCGAACTAAGGAAAGTGACCGGAGTGGTATTCGTCGACCTAACCGCTGCATACGATACAGTGTCGCACAGCACACTCCTCAGTAAATTGTACAGAATGACAGGTGACTTCTCGCTAGTGCAGATGATCGCGGCTATGCTGCATAACAGGAGATTCGCTGTGGATTTTCAGGGGAAAACCAGCCGATGGCGTAACCAAAGAACGGCTTACCACAAGGCAGTGTACTTGCTCCTATACTATTTAATATATATACAAACGACCAACCCACCCCTAAAGACACAAAATCTTTCATATATGCGGATGACTTAGGTTTGGCAGCACAAGCAGTAACGTTTGAAGAAGTTGAGGACATCCTAAGCCAGGGACTCAACGAGATGTCCCATTACTACGAAACCAACCATCTAAAACCTAACCCATCAAAGACACAAGTCTGCTGGAACCACCTTAGAAACAGGGAAGCTAACAGAAAGCTTCGTGTCACGTGGGAAGGTAGAGTACTGGAACATAGCGACCATCCAAAATACCTCGGAGTCACTCTAGATCGCACCCTCACCTTCAGGCGTCATTGCAGCAACACCAAACAGAAAGTTGCAACAAGGAACAACCTCATCCGCAAACTGACCAACACTCACTGGGGAGCCCAACCACCCCTTCTTCGTACCTCAGCTTTAGCACTTTGTTTCTCAGCCGGAGAATATGCGGCACCAGTGTGGGGTCGATCAGCCCACTGTAATCAAGTGGATACTGCCCTGAATGATGCATGCAGAGTCGTCACAGGCTGCTTCAAACCAACACCCATTTCTAAACTATACCCCTTGGCTGGTATCGCACCACCGAACATAAGACGCAAAGTCATATGCGCCGAAGAAATGCGTAAGGCAATCAACCAACCGTCCCACTGCTTGTTTAATCAGATACCTCCAACACCAAGATTGAAGTCTCGAAGCAGCTTTCTGAAATCCACACAACCTCTCACATCCGGCCCTGAAAATGAGAGACTCCAACTCTGGCAACAAATCGCACCAGAGGATTTCATTACTCCAAAGGAAGGCCTCCCAACTGGCAAGAGCCTTGAATGGCCGACCTGGAAATCCCTAAACAGATTAAGAACCGGAGTTGGTAGAACAAAGAACAACCTCGAGCGATGGGGAATGCTTCGGCAGGGAGGGACACTATTGTGCGACTGTGGAGACCTGCAGACCGCCTCACACCTACGATGCTGCTCCATGTGCCCAACAAGTTGCACATCTCAGGACCTAATGCTGGGCAACACACGAGCTATCGATGTTGCCAGATATTGGGAAAAAATAATTTGACGTCGCTGACACGAAGAAAAAGAAGATATGTACTTAATATAGTATCATAAAATTTTATAAATTAATTTAGTTCGATGAAAAGCTTAGATAATAAAAATTCAGCACTCTCAAAGTAAACGTTCGCTATTTTTTATCAGTGTGATTTACGTGAAAAGAAATGAAGCTTTTAATAGACTTTCCATGAGCTTTAAGCGCAAGAGTACAACGTAGGCATCTACGTTCAATATTACTGGTACGTTTTTCACGACACGGCCGCTACCTTATCTTTTTATAATTAATGACTGGTCCAAAGGTAAAAAACGGGTCGGTTCACCATTGTGGAGGTGTTTTAGTGTTGAGCACAATGCAAATTTACATACTTTTTATTTAAGAAAAAAAAAAGTAAATTTAAAGAACCTACAAGTTTTTAAATCTCTCAGTGCAAACGAGAGTAAACTTTTTAATGGACTGTTTAAAATTAAGGAAATATAACTGAATTATGCGCATATTTTTATTTTAAAATTGAGTAGTGTAACTGACGGGTAATAGTTTAGTTGTCAAAGCGTTTAATTTGCAAGCCAAAGGTCGTGGGTTCTATTCCAGACGGCTATTAAAAAAATAATATTTTTAATTGATTGAGATTGATTGATATGAGCTCTAAAATACCCCCGACTGGTGTGAATTTGATCCTACACTCGTAAATGCCAGTCATAGCCTATTAATTAGAATCGATGGTAGACGAAAGTCGTCCCATGAAGACCAACCATTCATAGTAAATTCCTGAAATAATAAGGATGATACGTGAATATCGGGCTGTAATCTATAAAGTTGGCGGATCAACACTCCACATGCAGCGCTTAGCCATATGCACCATGATAAGCGTCATAGAATTCAACCAATGAGACTTCAAAATTACTATCACCACCTGTCGGTATTCTCCTGTATGTATTTACATAAAAAAAAGTACGTTGATTGTACACCTTTTTAATTTTGAATTAAAGTTATCTTAGTTAAATCATCGTGAAATGATCATCACTCAAGCAAGGGGGAAATAAGATGATTGTCTTTGATGATGTACTTCCAATTTCCTCAAGCAACTGTATATATTGTATTTTCCGTATGTGATCCTACAATAAATTTTCCACCCATTCAACATCGGAAACTCTTAGAATTTATCAAAAGTATTCACCCATACTAAATACTTGAAAATTTATTTTAACAATGAACACGCACAAACACATCTCTGTTAGAGCTTTTGAAGTACGTAAGTAAGAAGCATTGTAACTCTGGTTTAATTATCATAGAATTTTATGCGGCTGCGGTGTATAATGCCTTAATCCTATTAGTCGAAATATTCCTTCGTTATTCCGAGAATCGACGAAAACTTAGTGCGTGTATCCTTTCAAAGGCAATTAATATTATCATATATATCAATGCCCCCATAAAGAAGACAGATTCCATCGATTGCTTTTACAATAACCATCACCTACTGCAATGATTTTCTTCATCTTTGCATGATCGGTAAACCATGTCAATTAAATTTAATTAATTATTTTATCTTGATTTTTTCTTTCGATATAAATATCTTCTTAAACTTGAATTGATTAATATAGGCTACATATTATTTTGTCAGAATCAATTTCAATTAATAGGCAGTAAGTATTTATCAAGCTGTCAATAATCAGCAGTGGAAAAATAAAAAAATGGCAGTTAATAATTAATGAATGGTAATTAATTATAGGTTAAGTAAGGTAAAGTTTCCATTTTACGTGGTAGTTATTCGTTCATTTAACATTAATTACTGGTAATATTGAATATATTACTGCCATTTAATTTTATAACTGACCACATTCATACTGCCACAGTGGATTCTGCCAATTTATTTAGTTAACTGACCATCAATTTTATTTACTGTCAATTGATTTAACTAATTGCCAAAACCTTGAATAAGTTATTGAACATTTGTTTTAATACAAACCATTTATATAATAATTTCGTTTGTTATTTTGTAAATGAAACAATTAATTACTTAAATATTAGTTTTTATTGATAAAACAAGTATAAAATATATAACATTCCTACTTGGCTTATTCAAGTAGTCAACTTACTTGTATGTACATTTATAGTATATACTAAATGAATGACCCTTAGAGCTATAACGCTTTATTTTTTAAAATAAACTTATGAAAATGCGCAATATAAGGGAAATTTAATTTTTACAGCATAAGCAGCGTAATTTTTAATTTTATCTAAATCTTCATTCCGTCTCTGAACGTGAGAACTTTTTTCGATGTTCATGCAGACTTGCTCTGATACTTTAAAGCTTAGCACACATCAGCAGATTACCATCAGAGCAAACATTTTGCCTAAAAAATAGCTTCCTAACGTTATATGAGCATGGATTTTTTAAACGGTATCTCTTGTAATGTCCAGATAAAATGAAAAAATCCAAGCAACCACCGCATTAGCTTTATTAATAGCTACTTTTACATGGAACCATGTATTATAATTTACCAAAAAAGTGTCGATTAATGTAGTTTTAATGCGTTATAAAAAGCAACAGTAGTCGTAATAAAGTATGCTCGAGATAAGAATTAGAAAACCCAAGAGATCTTAAAGAAAAATGTTTTTTTTTCATACTTTTCCTATATCAAAGGATTTTTCAAAAAATATTTGTTTTTTGTACAAGTAAACAGACCAAAAATATTGTAAAAAACTAACATTTTCCGTGTCATGTCTCTGACAATTGTATCTTTATTTTTTTCAGTCTACATTCATATCAGATGAATTAAAATTTTAATTAATGATATCAAAAGAGAATATTGTGACCGGCCTTATGTAAACAAGCTTTAATACACTAGGTTTTTCTTTTCAAATATCTTCTGTCTGACTGTGATGTTACATCAGAAAGACTGCATGATTTTTTCTGGCACCTGGTCAATTTTTTATATGGAGACTTAATATTATATGAGCAATATTTTAGTCACGTTAAATTCATATATAAGGTATATTTAAATATGACCTATGAATTAAACAGTGTTTGATATCGAATGAAACGAGTTACTATTAAGCATACAACTTCCAGGAAGACTCATAAAAGATGGTTTTACAGCTGGATATATAAGTCCCAGGAACAGGCTCCCAGTAATAACAGGACGCAGTCCTGTAGAAAGCAAAAGTAGAAACGTGGTTTTTTTTTCTTTCCTTGAATGATGAAGATGGTGACTTAGGGCGTATTTGTGGATGATATTCATTACCATTCGGAATACTTCTGTGATCGACAGTCAAGTGACACTTTCACCAAGTTTACTCCTAGCAAGATACGTACGTTTATCATTTTTACTTGTATTTTCCAGTGACTACATAGACCGTCTACGAAGATTAAAAGATTGACATTGTAAGAATATTCTCATTACAGAATATATTTTTACTTGTATTGAAATGCTTAAGTCGGAAATATAAGTGTAATTAGGCATGTTTATAATATAATGAGGCGTTTTATTATTTAACTGGGTAATATAATAATAAGCGAACGCAACGAATCGTCTGACAAAACACAAAGAGATGAAGTAATAAAGGTACAAATGGGCGTTGTACCTGATACGGTATTTGACGTTCACGTTTGTTCAGAGGAGACAAATACGAAGGGAGAATAAATATAACAGCGAAATTTTCCTCCTAAGTTAATAAAATCTGTTTGAACATGTCTTGAAAAATATTCAAGCAGCATTCTCACTTGTTTCACTGTAAACTCGTAACTCAAACCATCGCTGGCGATGGAACTGGTTATAATGATCATTTTTTGTCCTTCACGGAACAATCCTTTTGTAAATATTAAAGTTACATTTTTGGTGAAAACTAAAGTTGTAAATAAAAAGCAAAAAGGTTTTTTTTTTGTTAAAAACATTATTTATAATGCTTCATTAGGAACATGTATCTTTAAAAAATACAAAACATTTAATTAGGTTGTATTATATTTTGTCGTTTTTTCTTCATACATATTTCACATTTTATGTTACGAAGTTACGCGGTTAACAGTAAATTAAATTTCGGAGAAAAATTTTTTTTGTAGTTTTCCGTAATTTTTGTGGATTGACATTTTGTGTTTTATTTTATAAAAAAAAACACTCTGACATCTGTTTTTAATTTTAATTAATAAAAAAATAAGTTTATTTATTCAGAAAATAAATTAATAAGTTTTTTTACGTGTACTTATTTTTCAGCGTGTATAATATATATATATACCACAACTGAAAAACAAAACATTTCTATAACGCGGTCTTCTTGTTCTTTTTCTTCGTGTAAATGACGTCAAACTATTTCTGCCCAGTATCTGACATCTATAGCCCGTGTGTTGCCTAGCATTAAATATAACACGGTACGGTGTATAGATATATTACACCTTGTATAAAAATCTGCTAGACCAATTACCAACACTATCCTTGATAAAGGATTGCCGATGGCTATAGCTCAATGGTCACATCGTTTCCTTTGCAAAACAATGGTGGTGGGTTCGATCCCCGATGGAGAATAAAAATAAAATTTTAAAAATATTTTTGAGCTCTAAAAAACCTCGGTTGGTATGAATTTAATCCCTCACCTGTAAAATGCCAGTCATTGCCTATTAATCAAAAATTTGTGGTAGATGAAAGTCATTCCGTGAAGACCACTCAATCATAGTAAATTTCTGTTATAATAAGGATGATGCGTGAATCTCGCGCTGTTATCTATGACGTTGGCGGATCAACACTCCACATGCAGCGCTTAGCCATATACAGCACAGTAAAACGTCATATAATTCCATAGATGAGACTTCATAATAACTATCACCATCTGTCAGTATTCTCCTGTATGTGTTTACATAAAAAATGAAGTTTTTGTCTTCATGTAAACCGTTTTCAAGCATCTTCTATGAATTCCAATGATATCTTATTACAATAAAAATATGCTTAAACAGACAAGGGATTAGCGAGTTTCGCAATTTAATAGTTTGTAGTTACAATATAATTTAGCTGCCCCAAAAATCTTAAAGTAAAGCAGTCATTTCTTCAAGCCACCGAGCTCACGCCGTCATGGAAGGCCGTTAAGAACTGTACGTATTTTTTTTTCGATTATTGATATAGAGATTTGAGATGAAACCATTAGAGGTAAATGGCATAAAATGTTTCCTGTTAATTTGTTTGTACGTATTAGTTGTTGATAATATAATAATACAATGTTCTCTTGGGACGCAGAGCTACCTTGACTTGAAGCGGCCATTTGTTGTAGTAAATACGTATATAATGTAGTCTTATGATGGTTTCAGTGGCATTTTTTACGACGCAGGTGACCTTTTTACAGACACTTGGTGTACACCAGCTTCTTACATTACATGCCTAGTTGTCCGGGTGGTTATGCTTACCAACAAACTACAAGTACCAAGGAGCTGGATAGTAATTAAATCTTCTGGTGAGACAATCACACAGAGCGCTGTGTGCAATACAACACACCAGACAGTGAAGTCACTCTATCTGCAAACTGTATTCTATGAAATAAAAATATACATTATTGTCTGGTTTTTCTTCTTAATCTTATTTGCAGCTACTCTCTGTGATAAAACTTATTGAGAAATAATGACATTATAAAGTGGAGTTTGTAGTGGTTCGACCTACAGTAAATAAAGTGACATAAATATTCTTAGAGTAATAATAATTTGACTTTGTGAGGAGTATATTCTTCAATTAGTAATGTGTCAAAAATAGACTAATATTTGACAAATTCCACAAATAACTTAAGAGTACATACATCACATTTTCCTCGAACCGCTCTATTTCCAGAGGTGACATTAAAATTCAAAAATGTACTCTTTGGAGCTATGATAAAGCTATTGATTTGAAAACACGTGAAGGTTCAAGCATTTTTAATCCATATTGAATAAATTTATTAAATACCCCTTTTTAATTGTAAAAAAATCACAATTTTAAAGAAAAATAATAATCACTTTATTGATTTTTATGATAATAACGAGCTTGAAGGTAAATTGCTTGGCAAATCAAAGATATTATTGATGAAAGATTCTAACTACTCAATCGTTTCATTACATTATATTTTATTAGAAAGTTTTTATTGATTAATCGAAATACTTACATTAACAAGATATAATTATTTGGTTGAAATATAATACATTTATAATCATTGATAATAATGACAAAACATGCCTTTACTTTTATTTATTCTACAATAATTACCATAGCCACACTGCTCAATGAATTAAGTCCTTCAGCATCCGCCTACAACTAACAGATTTATCTCACACTTGTTTAATATTTATTCATGGTTAAAGCATGATCTACATGATTTGACAGATTTTCTTTAATATCACTGATTAGCCCTGGGTATGCTCTTTTATAATATGCGTTTATTTAGTTAAAAAATCTAGATCTCTTCAAGATACATGTATATTTGCAATCTTACCCCGAAAACAAACACAACATACGTTACCAGTAAGTATATTCCACTCGACTTGGTTATGTATCATAAAGTTGGTCACAACAAGTTGTACTTTCTTTTATTCGGCTTCATTAAAAACACTCAAAAAAGATAACACCTTTGACAATGCTGAAAAACGCTGAAAAAGCGTTTATTGCTCAATGTTACGCCACTGGCTGGTACTGAGCTTTCATCGCATCCAGGATGCTGCATCTACGTCCGCCCGGTGTATCTCCGACAATAGCCGGCACCACCGCCAACTGAGCTTTAAGGTTTAAATCTCGCGTATCCAGTGCTGAGACAATACCAGTCCGTGCAGTCAAAGTAATCACTTTACCCGCCAACAATAACCGTGCATTCTGAAATTCAGGAATTTACAGCAAGTCTGTGACGTTAACAATGACTCGTTTCCCTTTTTTATTTGCATTTTTTTATTGCATGCCGATCGCTTGTATTGTGCATTTTGAAAACAATGAGAACTATAAATAATTGCAATTTTATTTTCAGAGTATCACTGCGAGAATGTTTATTTTATTAATAATTTTATTGAAAAAAGTTATATACGTACTTCAATTAAATAAAAGTAAAAACCATTTTTTTTTTAGGTATTATTTATTTTTTATCATGCGTACACCTAATCAATAATTTTTGTGTAAATCAATTATTATTAAAATAAAAATAAAATGGAAATAATTCAATTATATTACAAAGAAATAGAATTTCAGTTTCTTAGATGGCTATTTCCAATTCTCTTTCTTGGAGGAGTAAATTTGTTTTCAATGAAAATACAACACTTGTATCTTAAAAATTTCGTTGAAACCCGCATTTCTACGGATCTTGTCTGCTGTGAATTAATATTCTACGAAGGATTCCAATAGACTAACAAAATAATTGAAAATATATACAAGTTCTTCTTCTTTGTAAAAACTCACTGTTAAACATCATAATGGTCTGAAGATTTGTATACTTAGACGCCATTACTTATTTCTGCTTAAACATTCATCTGTGGATGTTGGATTAAAGAGAATATTGTATGAGATGTGAAAGAGCGGACAAAGTAGTTTTTTATACAATATGTGGTCAAAATTTTGAGATATACTCGTATACGCCGGATGCCGAAGAAGAGTTGTAACTTTAGATGCCTTTTATTCAAGTTCTCGGCCTTGCGTTGTCCTGGTAAGCTCTCGGAGACTATACATGTTACGTACGTCTCACGCTGAAAACGACAGCTGTTGATAGTTATGTGTTATTTGTAAATGTGTTATTTGTAATGATATAGGAATTCGATGGTTTATTATACTTTGCATCCCACGAGTATTATCGGGCGGACCTTCAATAAAGAAACAGTCCGTGAGCCCCGACCGATTGTTAGAAAGGGGGCCATAAATATTAAATAAGCCAAAAACGTCGCCCTTTGTTGGCCAGCGTGAGATGCGTCTATTCTCGAGAAGATGTCATAAATATTAAATAAGCCAAAAAGTGTTCCTTTGTTGGCCAGCGTGAGATGCGTCTATTCTCGGGAAAATGTCATAAATATTAAATATTCAGAAAGTGTTCCTTTGTGTAGTAAAGCGTGCGAACGAGCCTAGGATACGTTTCAGTTTTAGCCATAAAAACATAAACCGATGTTATGGCTAGATTACTATTATTATATTATTATTATGGATTATCCAGGAACGTTTCATAATAAAACCCTAAGAAAGGAATACAGACTCGTGCGAACGTGACTATTCTCACGGCCGCAAAAGTAGGTACCAGAAAATTAATGTATAAAAGCACCGACTTGAACGTTAAATAAATCAGTTTAGACTTGAATCTCTTGCGTTTCATTTCTACCTCCCACCCTCATGTACAGCCGCGCCGGCTGCCTGAAATCTGGAGAAATGAGGCTGTCCGCCCACTTCAGATTGATGGCGTAACTAGTTACCTTATGCTAACTGGGAGAAGATGGTCTAGTGAAGAGCGGAAAACCGATACACGCCCGTAGAGCGGATCGTCAGCGGAACTGGAAGCTGTCGTCTACATTTGGTCCTTCGAACCGGATTCTGCCTTCGTGAAGAAGATCATCTCCTGACCTGATCATGCCTGCCAATCGATCACCGATTGCAACGCGATCAGGAAGCAACCGTGGAACTAACATGGAGGAGGACGGCGCCCGATCAGAATCGGGGGAGTCAATGAGGTCCGTGGACTCCAGAGAGGCGCGCCGCAAGGCTGACCAGTCGCTGAACGCTCACCGACATGATGGCCCAGCTCGTCGCAGCCATGGCGCAAACCAACGCAGCCGTGACGACAAGCAGCGCGCAAACCAACGCAGCCCTGACGACAACCAACGCAGCCATCGCAAGCTTGGCCGCCAGCCTACAAGTTCAGCGGACCACGGAGCTCCCGCCCGCACATGAAGCGGACCGCCGTGCGGCCCGCAGTACGGGCGAAGCAACTCACGCCCCGATGCAGCAGCCCGCCACGCCGAGGTCTGTGCAAGTCATACGGGAGCCTGAGGAGGACCACTACCGTGCAGCCTGCAGCGCCGGTGAGTCAGTCCCGCCCACACATGAAGCGGACCGCCGTGCGACTGGTGTACGGGCGAAGCAACTCACGCCCCGATGCAGCAGCCCGCTTACGAGTGGTGAGGCAGGAGCCAGCCGCGCAAGAACAGCTGAGCTCCATGACTGGTCGTGAAGAGCGCGCGGGGCATATGGCTGCTGCGGTTCGAGAGCGCCCAGCGCCGTGTCGGTCGGGCGCGGAAGCCGAGGCCGAGCAGCCCGCTTACGAGTGGGTGAGGCAGGAGCCAGCCGCGCAAGAACAGCTGAGCTCCATGACTGGTCGTGAAGAGCGCGCGGGGCATATGGCTGCCGCGGTTCGAGAGCGCCCAGCGCCGTGTCGGTCGGGCGCGGAAGCCGAGGCCGAGCAGCCCGCTTACGAGTGGGTGAGGCAGGAGCCAGCCGCGCAAGAACAGCTGAGCTCCATGACTGGTCGTGAAGAGCGCGGGGCATATGGCTGCCGCGGTTCGAGAGCGCCCAGCGCCGTGTCGGTCGGGCGCGGAAGCCGAGGCCGAGCAGCCCGCTTACGAGTGGGTGAGGCAGGAGCCAGCCGCGCAAGAACAGCTGAGCTCCATGACTGGTCGTGAAGAGCGCGCGGGGCATATGGCTGCCGCGGTTCGAGAGCGCCCAGCGCCGTGTCGGTCGGGCGCGGAAGCCGAGGCCGAGCAGCCCGCTTACGAGTGGGTGAGGCAGGAGCCAGCCGCGCAAGAACAGCTGAGCTCCATGACTGGTCGTGAAGAGCGCGCGGGGCATACGGTCGCCGCGGCTCGGAGCGCCCAGCGCCGCCATGGAGGGCGGACGCTGAGGCCGGTCATCCTACTCACCAGTGGGCGAGGCGGGAGCCAGCCGCACGGCAGCAGCTGAACTGCGAGACTGCTCGTGAAGAGCGCGCGGGGCATACGGTCGCCGCGGCTCGAGAGCGCCCAGCGCCGCCATGGAGGGCGGACGCTGAGGCCGGTCATCCTACTCACCAGTGGGCGAGGCGGGGAGCCAGCCGCACGGCAGCAGCTGAACTGCGAGACTGCTCGTGAAGAGCGCGCGGGGCATACGGTCGCCGCGGCTCGAGAGCGCCCAGCGCCGCCATGGAGGGCGGGCGCTGAGGCCGGTCATCCTACTCACCAGTGGGCGAGGCGGGAGCCAGCCGCACGGCAGCAGCTGAACTGCGAGACTGCTCGTGAAGAGCGCGCGGGGCATACGGTCGCCGCGGCTCGAGAGCACCCAGCGCCATGGAGGGCGGACGCTGAGGCTGGTCATCCTACTCACCAGTGGGTGAGGCGGGAGCCAGCCGCGCAACAGCAGCTGAGCTACGAGACTGCTCGTGAAGAGCGCGCGGGGCATACGGTCGCCGCGGCTCGAGAGCGCCCAGCGCCGTGGAAGGCGGACGCTGAGCCCGAACATCCTGCTCACCAGTGGGTGAGGCGGGAGCCGCCAGCACCAAGGATGCTGAACTACCGAGCCCACGAGTGGGACGCGGGCGTCTATCGAGATGAATTCGCGGCGTACGAGAACTCGGCATCGAGGGAATGGCTGCCGACCTCGACCGTCATACTCACGAATGGTTGAGAGACATGCAGAAGCCTAGGACGCTGGATGATGCCGAAATACAGTCGATGATGGCAAGGCGGACAGGGGTCCAAGACCTACCACCCTTCTCGGGGAACCGCTAGAGTGGCGCAATTTTGAAACACAATTCATCCAATCGACGAAATTGTGCAAGCTGAAAAATGTCGAAAATGGACTCCGGCTACAAAAGGCCTTGAGCGGACGAGCCTTTGACATGGTGAGCGAGATGCTGTCAGATCCGGAAAACGTTCCGGAAGTGATGCAGATCCTGGACAAAGAGTTCGGGAATCCTCGAGTCATCGTCAACATGCTGACTAATCGGGTGAGCAGGGTCCCGCAGCTCCCGGATAGAAGTGTGATTGCTGTTGTAGATTACACAACTCTAATCAGAAATACCGTGCCGTCACTCGAGAGTTACGGCGCGCAGCATCTCGTCTCGACGGCGCTGCTCGCGGAGATGGCGTCGAAGCTTCCCGGCTACCTCCAATGGAGGTGGATTGACTTAAAGGACAGTTTAAACGACAATTGTGTCACCAGTGTGAAAGTGAGGCCTGAAATTATCATAGGTCTAGACAGTGCCGAGCTAATAGTGCCGCGAAGGATTGCGCAATTCCGGCGTGATGGCGTAATTGTGAGTGATACGCCGCTGGGCCACGTTGCGTTCGGCACGTGCGCTCAACCGAAAGGCGGCGATGAAGCTGGACACTTCGTGGGGCACTGCAGCGTAACGAAGGGGCCGCCGAGCGTGCCGCGGGTTTCATCGAGGACGAGACCGCCAAGGACAACCGCTTGGACTACGGGATTTGTCGATCGCTGCCAGAATCCCCAACGCCTGAAGCCCGAAGGAGAGTGTGAGCTCCGGGCAGAGAAGATCGTCGACGACGAGGCGATACGTGTGCGTTCTTCCCAGAGGCGCCTCCGGCGACGAGATGAAGGTTCTGCTACGGGGAGCCGCCACCGCCCGGCGGGCGCATGCGGGCATTCGCGCCGACATTCACGTGGGACATCCGGTGCGGTGCACAGCAGAGACTACACAGGATCAGCTGGTGGCATGACGACCCTGGTACAGTACGACACGGAGGAGGAGAAGATGTGTCTCAAGAAACAATGGCGGGCGTCACAACAGATGGCAGATGCTTCTGGCGTCGGTGGGTACGGGAGTACTTACCAACGTTGGCGCGGCGCCCGAAGTGGAGGACCCCGACGGAGCCGATTCAGGAAGGAGACCTGGTACTCGTTGCGGATCCGAAGTTGCCGCGCAACACATGGCCACGGGGACGAGTAACGCGAGCGACTCCAGCAGCCGACGGGCAGGTTCGCGTGGTTCAGATAAAGACCGCAACAGGGACTTATACGCGGCCAGCGGCGAAGCTGGCGGTTTTCAACACAGAACGAGTCGAGACGTCCGAGGCAGAGTACAGCAGAGACTGCACGGTGGGAGTGTTACGTACGTCTCACGCTGAAAACGACAGCTGTTGATAGTTATGTGTTATTTGTAAATGTGTTATTTGTAATGATATAGGAATTCGATGGTTTATTATACTTTGCATCCCACGAGTATTATCGGGCGGACCTTCAATAAAGAAACAGTCCGTGAGCCCCGACCGATTGTTAGAAAGGGGGCCATAAATATTAAATAAGCCAAAAACGTCGCCCTTTGTTGGCCAGCGTGAGATGCGTCTATTCTCGAGAAGATGTCATAAATATTAAATAAGCCAAAAAGTGTTCCTTTGTTGGCCAGCGTGAGATGCGTCTATTCTCGGGAAAATGTCATAAATATTAAATATTCAGAAAGTGTTCCTTTGTGTAGTAAAGCGTGCGAACGAGCCTAGGATACGTTTCAGTTTTAGCCATAAAAACATAAACCGATGTTATGGCTAGGATTACCTATCTCCAGGAACGTTTCATAATAAAACCCTAAGAAAGGAATACAGACTCGTGCGAACGTGACTATTCTCACGGCCGCAAAAGTAGGTACCAGAAAATTAATGTATAAAAGCACCGACTTGAACGTTAAATAAATCAGTTTAGACTTGAATCTCTTGCGTTTCATTTCTACCTCCCACCCTCCTGTAAAGCCGCGCCGGCTGCCTGAAATCTGGAGAAATGAGGCTGTCCGCCCACTTCAGATTGATGGCGTAACTAGTTACCTTACAAGTAACTGGGAGAAGATGGTCTAGTGAAGAGCGGAAAACCGATACACGCCCGTAGAGCGGATCGTCAGCGGAACTGGAAGCTGTCGTCTACAATACATATACTTTATTTGGTTGAGCTGCGTGAGGCAAAGCTTACATGCCATGAGGCAAGGACCATGGCGGTTGACACAGTTTTGTGGCGGCCGTTCTTAGCAAGTTTCATATGCTTCAGTTAGGGGAGCTGACATGGTTATAATAATGATTATAAGTAAAGTATATATGTATTAAGAACACATTTTCGCTTTCATTTATTTTTTATTAAAATTTAAATCCTATGACAACAATTAGTAATTTTATTCACAGTGTGCATATATAATATTTATTTTTATACTGTGCATTTTAATAATCCATACATCTTTTTTCATATCATGTATCATATACAGCAAATAGGTACATTGACTAAATGAATCATAATAAATTGTTTTTGGCATAATGACATTGTTTAATACAAATATTATATAATTATTTATTTTATACGTAATGATAAAATAATGAATTTCTTTTAACATAGTTAAATTTCAATATGTCTAACTCAGTCGTAATTTGAATCAGACATTAATTTAATAAATAGAAATAAAAAAAAATAGTTATATCTTACCATTTATTTTGTGACATGCATAAAGGTTGTTAATATTCAAATAAATACAAAATCTGAACTAAAGTATTAAATGTGATTATGCTTTAATTTTGAGCTTTTATGCTAAAATAAAAATTATCACAGATTTTTTCATTAATCATACAATTGTAGAACAACAAATCTAAAGTATAGTTCAGTTATATTTCATAATTTTCAGTTTTTTTTTTATAATTCTATGTTGATATCA
Source organism: Glossosoma conforme (assembly GCA_022606575.1). Taxonomy (NCBI): domain Eukaryota; kingdom Metazoa; phylum Arthropoda; class Insecta; order Trichoptera; family Glossosomatidae; genus Glossosoma; species Glossosoma conforme. The sequence continues at coordinate 3,480,302 of JAGTXR010000082.1, read as the reverse complement.
TCAAATTGAGTTAAACAATGTAGTAAATAAAAATATATTTCTATTTCAATTGATATTTAATAATACTGATAAGACAAAATGAACATTTTAATTACTACTTGGAATTACTTGTAATTATTATATTTATTTCATATTTGAACGACAATAACTAAGTATTCGTCAGTACACTTCATAATTGTTGTTCTTTTTATCTCACTTATTTATGTGTTTTATAGTAAAGGAATCAATATTTTGTAAAATAAATTTCTATGCCCAGAACCTTACCTAGGCAATCGGATATTAAAAATTATATTTATTTATTAGATCGAGTAATAAATGGAATTGTTTACCTTTATATTGGTAACTAAAGATAACCTATTTGACAAACATATCGATTATCGAAAATTATTTAAATGACAAATATTTTTAAATAATTTAGTGTTGACGATTTTTCAAAACTATAAATACACATTTACAAATTACTTTCATTAATTGATCACCATTTACTCATAATATTTAATTGATACAAATAGGTTACTGTTAGCACATGGTTTGTTGATATATATAAAACAATCGTATATTTTTGTATATATCAGTATTTGCATATATTTAATTTATTATAAATTGAAACATCAATATTAACTGTTTTCTTTTTAAGAAAAAAAATACACATGTCCAACATTATTCGGTAAATATTATTTAAATTTAAATGGAAGATTCGTTTTTAAGTTTTAAATATTGAAAGTAGAAGAGAAGAAATGTATTTTTTGCGTGGATTCCATAACATTTTTTTTGCTACCTTGAGGGACATAGCTACATTCATTTTCGACAAAATTCTTTTCTTTTTTTTCGTCTCATAATTCTAACGAAAAATAATGGTAGTAGAAGGAATCTTATTGATTTAAAATAAAGAAAAAAATGTTTTGTTACTATACCTTCCACTTTTTCTACAAATTCAATGTTTTCAATTTAAGTTTCAACTTAAAATAAATTAACTTCTTTTAAAAACAAACTGCAAAATATGTTATTACAATAAGTATACAAAATATTTTTAAAAAATGTTGCAACAACAAAAAAACACTACACACTTAATAATAACTAAACATTAAGTTTTTTTTCGTTAAATCAAAAATAAACTGATAAATATGTTTTTATATTATTCAATGTCAATATATACGGGTTACCATACCACCAAGATGCATAAAATGTCTATAACCCGGTATGATAAGTTTAACTGTAGGGTATTCTTTTCATATGTTAACGTTAGAATTCATAACTTTTCGTTGTTTTTCAGAACGTTTAGAGTGTCGCAGAATGTGATGTGCTGAATGTGCGGAATGCACTTGATAGTGCTATTGATGTGGTCAACAAGATCAGGGCTGGGTTAGTTGATATACGACGACCTGTAAAAAAATATTATTTAAAAAATGAACATCGTTACATGCATAATATTGTAATTGTTAAAAAGGTAAAAGAAAGCTTAAATGTATTGAAAATACTAACTGATAAATCTTTTTTTTCCATAATTTAAAGCTTGATTTATCATATCTTATAAATAATGCAAGACTTTGTTTTTTGTATATGCACTTTAATTATCATATTTCGTAGAAACATAAATTACAATAAAACCAAACAAAAAACTTTTAAATATATTTTAGAATCAAAAAATGCATAGGAATTATTACTATGACACAAAGACCACTTACTGCCATTCCATTTGAGTTTCTGGTTGTGCTGCACGGAAGGTTGTCGCAGTACCGACGTTATGGAGAAGCTCCTGCGATATGGTCCATCAGGAAGACCAGGTGGAAGGGCAGCTTCACACCTCAGTTGAAGTGTTCCACCTGCACCGGCCAACTGACTCTCAGCATGAGTACGAAGAAGCAGAGAGCGCGTTGATAGGCCACGCGCGTCCGGCGCGCTCAGCCACGGCCCTTCCACAAAAGGGAATGTTGCCTAAGAAATAAATAAAATAAAATATTTCACTCAATTAACAAAAAAGCGCCATCTTTAATAATACGTATCAATAATAGAACTATGTCTTAATTTCTGAACTCAGTATCCGGAAGCAATTGGAAAATGCGTCAGAATAGAACAAAGTTGCAAAATTCACGGTTCTAATTCCAACGTCTTTTGAGAGAAATTTAATAAAAACAATATTCGCTGTAGATTTGTAATGGTCAATTAGTTAAAATAAAATCATTTTTACCCATCTAAAAAAGAGTATGTATTTGTGGAAAACTGATGAAGCATTCATTGAATGTGATGCATTGGTATTCCATAAAGTGGTGCAGTTCCAATAACCAATGCTCGGTGTGGCTTATGTTAAACCAAGGTAAACAGTATTAACATTTTGTAAATCCTTTTGTAATCAAACCTATTGTTTCTAGAATATTATTAAATCCACCTAACGGTATATTGTCACATAACTATCCGTTAAATATAAACATAACTTCTTAAACTAAAATACGTAAATATTTACATAGGCATAAATAAGTGTTTCTTTAATAATAAAAGTGTAGTACAGAATATTTATTTTAATTTTATGTCTAAATATCAATGTTGCAAGTAATCTTTTGTCATCTAGGACTCATATTTACCTTCCTGAAAAAACATTTAGATATAAGAACTCAGTACAGGACTATAACGGTACGGAAGAAATTGGGATATCACCACACTGCTTCTTCAAAAGATCACAACTTAAGAGATATATAAGGTCCGCATACTTACTAGAGTGCCAAAATGCTCAGTTACGAGCTGCAGACTAAGATATTTAAATTAAACTATTTTCGAAAGTGGATATCAATGAATTATCGTTTTTGATATGTTTTACAGTTGTTCGATAATAAACCGAAAGAAAGATAATAATACTATTACTTATGGCTTGTTATAACTGAAAATGCAAAAAAGTAGTCTAGATGAACTAAAAAAAAATTATGTTGATACCAGACCTCCACAACTTAATTCAATCTGCTCTTCAGAATACAGAAAATTAAAAAAACAATAGTACCAAACGCAAATCAGTTGGTTACATTAGTGAGCAATGAAATATCTACGAAAAAGAAGATATATCCTATCGTGAAAGTGTTCTTCGTTTCCTGTTTTATGTTCTAAAATACCGTCTCTACGGTTTGTTTAAATTAATCAATCATGCTTTTCATCCGACATCTCTAAATTATTAATCCTGAAAATTCTGAAATGGAAATTTTCCGAGAAAATTTCGAGCTGCGTTCTACTTGAGAATAATTAGCAGAGCAATCGACAGACACTTAAATTCCATGAATTTCCTATGAAGACTCTCACAGTGGCAGAACGAATAAATATTTTTAATAGATAAATGGTGTTTTCATTTCAATTCGAACCAATTATACAAATTGTACAAATTTTCATCGTCCTATTAAAGTATTTTAAATAAAATTTTAATCCTCTTAATTTATTTGTTTACAAAGCATATAAAAACATATCTGAAAATAAGTTCTATTATTTTTAGTCTTGCTAAATTTAAATTCAAACCAGACAAAAATGTAGAAAGAATTATTTTAAAAAACTCTTAAGTAGTTAACTTATACGATCTTTAAAGCACTTTTTTGCTTATTTTTAGTATAATGACTTTTAAGAAACTGAAATACTAAGTGCATAGGGTAATTTTTTTTTTTTAAATTCTTGATAGCTCGATTAACGGCATTTCGTTTTATTTTAACATTAACGTTATTAACGTCTTGGACACTTTACTGAATTAAATTCATTAATAAACAATATGAACCATACTTTGTAGGATGATAAACATCATTAGACTAATACAATTAGTTTAATTAAATACAGCTTCTGAAGCCTCTGCGTAATTAATCGACGCCATAAAAGTTAATGAGTTAAGCAGACAAACAGGTTAATACAATAAATAATAAGCAAATGGAGCTTACATTTTTATATTCAGTCTCTGGATATGTTCAATGAAAATAATAATATCAGCATTTAATGGTGCAATATATATTTGAGCTTGAATAAATATAAAAGCCGCGGGGTCGGAAATAATAAGTTCGAGATAAAAAATGCAAATAAAATTATATTTTTAATGATATATAATTAATTTTTATTACGTGTTATTTTAATCGAAATACATGTTAAACACGTGACTTTTAAACATTATTTATTTGTTTATTTCGTACTCTTGTCTTATCTATGATTTTAACACTATTTGGCCACCTGAACATCTTCAAATATACAATATAAAATTAACTAGTATAAATTTAAAATATAAATATTTCTATCTGCAATATTAGATCCAAGCAAACTGCTGCATGCACTTTTATTATCTGCAATTTTTATACTGCTGCAGTTCATGGCATCATTTTTTAAAACAATACATTTTTTTAATGATTTTTGTAAGTTAATGCCTGCGTAGATCATTGGGTTTGATTATGTGACAAATCACGAGATAAAGAAGCATACACGGTAGACGCCTATCCATTGGTTAGTCAAAAAACAAAGATGAAACTGACTGAAATTACTTCGATTATCAAAAAATTGCAATATTACATACGAGTACATCTCTATTTTCTGATTTATTTTTGTCCTGAAAATGGTATCGGTACTATAGGTAAATATGCAAAAGAAATAGTCGGTGGAGCTCGGGGAGGCAAAACTGAGATGTGATGATGACGATGTTAATATGATATTGTGGCTTTTGGGTTGAACCGTGTGTGGCGAACTTCCTTCAACCAATATTTCGACCGCCCTTGCATGTGACTTCTTCAGGATTGATGATTTATTTAGTTTTGAGTTGGTTTATTCAGATTATCTTTTTTATACGAGCGTTATTGGTTTATATCTCCATGGCAACTACATACTCAAGAAGGTTGAAGGAAGTTCGCCACACACGGCTAAGCCCAAAAGCCACAATATCAAATCTGGCCGTGAAAACCTAAGAAGTTGTTTTGATGTTAAATATATCTGTCATGGATAAAAATATGATGGAGAAGGAAAGTTGATCTTATCTCTGGCTGAAACGTATACAAAATAGCTTAATAAAACTAATTTCACAACATTAATATAAAATAGAATAATTTCATAATATACTATGCTTTAGGGCGTTTAAAAATGCGTCACAAAAGCATGTTTGCTCGCATTCCAAAAACCTGAAACTATTCTCACATTATATTTAAAAGTAGAACGTGGTAGCGCGGCTGTCGATCTCTGAAGAATCCTGAAATCCTGAACGGACGACGAAATTAGGTAAGAGACAAAGTGCTTCAGTGTCCGCTTCATTTATTTAAATTGTAATGTACAGAATCCCATTGCTGGGATGTGGACCCTTGGGCTCTCCACCCCAACCCACGCGCATTTTAAGTCTCAAGCTTTTTCGCGTGTCAAGATTTTTTCACACAAAATTCACGTTAAAAAACACTGTCAACAAATAAAAAAAATTATGGGTTTTATGGAGTTACTATTTTCTTATTAAATGCCCAAAAATCATCAAGGATAAAGTTTTAAATCTTATTTTTATTTGGACACAATAAATTACCGCTGCACACAGTTACGCCAGTTGTCTTTATTTTGGTTTATTTCTAAGATGATTACATTAGTTGAAAGCAGACAGGTTTTAAATTACAACAAGGATATCGTCAATATATCGTGGTTAAAGAAGCCAACTTGTAGACAAATACAAGCAATTGACTTCTGTTAGACTCAAAGTTTTTATTTCTTGTATAGTCTAATGTTTCGTGTCATTTACAGGATATCACAAACAAACATTTTTTTTACATTTTCTTATGTTAAAAAAATTAATTTAAAAAATGTGAGACTCAACTATTTAACGATATTTAAGCGGTTACCATGCAACTACGATCCGCGATCAAAGTGCTCGATTTCGGTGATTGTGTGAGAAACGATATATCAACGTGCAACGATGGCTAGTCATATTCACACAGATGAGATATTGCAATGATATGAATCGGTATTTTGTGACAACATAGACTATCTGAAAATAAAAATCGAGAAAAATATAATGTGTAAAACGAGACCATTTATTGTATATTTTTAAATGTCATTTAACTTTATACATGTTAATACAGTTAAAATAAACGTAATTTCTTTTGTTATTTATTTGAAATTCACATTGAGATCCGTTTTAAAGATATATAATTATATTTTCTACCTTATTTTGACATAAATCACACTAAGCTCATTTTATTTACTTGCTAGAAAACTGAGGTTTTGACTTTTGATTTCCTCAAGCTCAATCTTTCCTTCCTTAAATACCTTCCTATTTTTGTACCATACTTTCTAAGTTTATTACTCATCAATATATTCATATACTACGGAAACTCATAAACCTTTTATTGAAGGCTTAACTCTAATATTTCAGAAAGTGACGAAATAAAGCTAAGTTTGACATTTTCTAAAACAAGCTAGGAATAATATATCTAAATAATAATAAAAAATCAGGTCAATCCGGGAATCAGACACGAGACTGTTTGTATGCCAGTCGAATAATATGACCCTAAGCGAACTTTCTAGAACTCCCAAGTCAGTTTCTCCGCTTCTTCTTTGTCTCCAAGCTTTCTCCAAACGGATTTCATTACGGGACCTCCCCGTTATGAGAATAAGATATTTAAAAAGTTCATCTATCCGAGTATTTTTCTTTGTCGCAGAGAAGAATTCCGAATAAAAAACTGAATGCCGTACACATACGTATCGCTGTACAGCGGTCGAGATTTGTGTTATGTGCCTTTTTTATTATGACGTTAAAAGCTTTGTCGAGCGTAAATATAATCATATTTTTTTCAAATTATGTTTTCATATTTTATTCCAATGTTTTTTATATATATATTCCAATTTGAAGCATGTGCTTTTTGCCAACCGTCTTCAGACTTTTTTTACGTGAAAGTTTTAATCGGAAGGTATAGCCAAGATTTATAAAACCGAATAGTTTGGAAAAAAAAAGCTTATAAATCGAGTTATCGTGAATTAAAGGAAGAATGATATTTTTATAATTTTATAATTGCAATTAAATTTACAAATAAACAATACTAGACCATATATGGCTCTCGATGATCTCCAGCAAGTTGCGGCAAGCTAAGTATCCGAGGCATGTTTTGGTTTTTTTTTTATGTAATTGCATGCAGGAGAGCACAGCCAGTCAAGACAAGTGCACTTTATGACGCTCAGCCAGGGAGGCTGGACGCTGCATGCCAGAAACATGTGCTGTGTTCGTGTTTGTGTGTGGTCTAGGGACATTGCAAGTGTACATTTATCTGTTTCTTGAAGTGACCCAGATTGTAAGAAGGAGGAAACACAGACGCTGGAAGAGCATTCCAAAGCTTACCAGTGGCATTAAGGAAGGAACTTTGGAAACTGCCAATTCTTGGTTGACACACATTAACCATGTATGGATGTTCGGCAAGTTTAAGACGAGTTTTTTGATTTTGGGTAAGTGCAGGAGGAATTTGTTCTTTAAGTTCCGAAGAGCAGTGACCGTGGTAATAACGGTAAAAAAGACTAAGAGAACCAATCTTACGTCTGTATTCCATTGATTGCAGGTTTGACGTAAGAGTGTCATTGTTTATCAAACGAATTGCTATTCTTTAAACTCCCTTTCAACTGAGTTAATTAAGCTTAGAAAAAATTTTGGGGCTCCAATCCACCTGGATGCGGAAGGCAGAGGATCGAAAAGGATAGAGACTCATGCGGGAGGCCTACGTTCAACGGTAGACGGACACAGGCTGATGATGATGATCCAAAGGTGACTGCCGTATTCCAGGATAGGTCGAATTTGTCCTTTATATAGAAGAAGAAATTGTTTATCGTTGAAATACGGATGTGTTTTTTGGAAGCGAGACCAGCTTTATACTTAATTGACTCGTTATATTTGATATTATTATACATTGATACTCCAAGGATGTTGATGGAACTTGCTTTTGGAAGAGAACAACCGTTGAAAGATACAGGATCCATAGTAGTCTTCTTGGTGAAGAAAGTGCAAGATTGGGTGATTTGTTGATCGCTGTTCTTAAGGAGATTGGATTATTAGCTTGAAACTCACGAGAATTAGAGTGTTCAGTGCTAAAGATTGACTTACCCCGATAGTAATAAAGTTTGTTGTTAATAGACTACGAAATATATTTTTTCCATATTGTGGCTTTTGCGTTTAGCCACGTGTGGCGAATTGTCTCGTTTCAATATTTTGACCGCCATTGCAGGGGTCTTCTTCAGGTAATGAACTGTATTGTGTTGTGAGACAAAGTCATCAACTCAAATCTGGCCGTGAAAATATAAGAAGTTAATATAATGTGGTATATTTCCATTTTTTCATGATTCTAATTATTCTTTTGCGTATGCTGAAAAATTTACATATAATTACTGAATCTACATCAAAATCCAAATCACGGAAGTGATGAAAAATTTATGCATGGAATTTTTGATCTCCGGAAATATATTTTCACGATGTGAAAAATATGAATCATTCAAGCCCGAGGCAGTCACTTTATTGGTTGAATAATAATATATAAAGTACGGGCGAAAGAAATTACGCGTTCGGGTGACGCGGTTTAACTGAGATTTGCATAATGCCTATCTAATATCGATAGAAATGCGCAGCGCTTATATACAATGCTTCTTTGCGGTACGTAACCAGTGATTCTCACATATTCACAGCATTTTTTTAAACTTTGAGATTCTCTTGTTAGAATATGGCAATTTTCAATGAAAGTCTCTAAAAATCATGTCATATTGAACAAGTTAACACAGCAGTTTCATATAAAAATAATCAAGTTTTTTTCGATATTGATTTGAGAACATTTGTGCATTTAATTATCATTTCTTTTCAATTGCATGTACCAAGTAAACAACGTGTGCAAATATTCCTAACATCAGTCATTCAATTTAAATCTTATTTTAAAAGGCATTTGAATATTCTTAAATCTAAATAGAAAGATTGTTCAACATAATAGATGAATGAAAAGTTTAAGATACACAGAAGTATGCTTAGAGCAAAACCCAAGGAAAAGTTTCTCTTATATAGCTCTTAAGCCTCATTGAGTTTTATGGGACTGTGCAACTATTCGCCGTGTCAGTTTCCAATGAAAAACTCACAAGAAAAGTTTTTATGGATGTATTAGCAACTGTTCTCTATTGGGAGGATGCTTCTACTGCACTTTATCTCAATCTTCTAGACGTATAACATAACAAGTTTTGAAAGAAAACTGAGAGCATTATGCTTCAATGTGTCTGTACATTATGAGAATACACTATTTTATAGGTTATATATACTGCATCATGTAAAAAGTGAGTCGATTGCTTACATCACAAAAATAGGAAAAACTTTTATTTAAAAGGAAAATTTTTAAGGCAACATAATAAATGGTAAGTCTTTAAGTCGATTTCTGGTCTGAATTTTAAATTCGAAAATAGAACTTTTAATCGAAAAAAAAAACTTGTTTAATCAGGTTAGTTGTATTAGGTTAAGTGAGGTTTATTCGAGTTGATATAACTACGTAGGACGTGATAAATAATGCAAAATAATAGTTATTTTATTTTTCAATTTGATTAAAATAAAATAACTGGAAAAAAACGAGCCGGTCAAATATTCGGTCATTTTTTTAAATGTAATCGCATGCAGGAGAGCACAACCAGTCAAGACCAGTGCCCTCTATTACGTTCAGCCAGGGAGGCCGGACGCTGCATTCTGGAAACGTGTGTTGTGTTTGTGTGGGTTGAGTATATTGCAAGTGTATATTCATATGTTCATTGCAGGGATCCACATTGTAGGAAGCAGGAAACAGACGCTGGAAGAGCATTCCAAAGCTTATCGGTGGCATTTAGGAAGGAACTACATAAACTGGTTCTTTGGTCGACACACATTTACCGTGTTCGGAAAGCGTAAGACGATGTGGCATATTGTTACATATTTCCAGAGGAAATGTATTTCTAGAATGAGATTTTTTAATAAGCTTTATAATACTCAAAGTACGAGTATATTCTTAGAAAATTAATCATGGTCTTATGGCAATAAACGATTGACTCTTGAGCACGCTCTTGTTTTAGACAGTTTATTTACGAATATATCACATTTTTTGTTCCTAAATTATTAATTATTGATGAAGTTGTCGCTTCACTCTTTATCTATAGACCAGTGCTTAATTTTAACAATTAAGTAACAAAACCAAATTTGTCGCGAGCACATTGCTCTTTTAAATATATTTCTGTTATAAGGATTACCCTACAGTTTGAATTCAAACATCTTTTCTTGCCGGAACTTTGAACAAATTGAACAACTATAACGTACGCCAATGGTTAATTTAAAGTAAAAAAAATATCGAAAATTGTGTCTATTTTAACTTTAAAATTCGTGTCAAAATTCATACATACGGTCGTTTTCAGTCAAAACTTCGTATTGAACTGTTTAGCTTACGCAAAGGCAGTATGTTGTATAAGATCCTTTTAACAAAGACTGCATAGGATACTGTATTTTATTCTATTGCATAATAAATATAATAAGAAGCATAATTTTTGACGTAAGAAATTATGTTTTTAAAATATATTTTTAATTATTATTGCGTATATAAAGTCCTTTATGAAAGTAATGCGCATGATTTCCTTATGACGCGACTAGGCATTGAAGCATGGTAAATCTGCTAAAAAATGTGGTGGATATCTTCCTTTTTAAAGGAGCAGACGGTTACCAAAGTAATCCTTTAAATTTCTTTAAATTTTAAAGCAACTTGTTTTTTCACCCTTGATATCAAAAGCGACTAACTTCTTTAGAGCTTTCCTCCCCGAGCTTTAACAATCGTCCGATGTCTCCGTACTTTCATCTGCGCAAACACACTTAATTAATTTGGGATTCGAATATTACTCAACCGTGGACGCTGCACTCAGGCGCATGACGTAATAAAATTATTTTTAAGTTTAATGGAAGCCTCCTTGAAAGGTTCCGTTAGCACAAGATCAAAGCAAGAGTATATTTGCATTATTTAACCGGGAAGCAATTTTGAACTTAATGAATAATTCAATTTCGAACCATTTTGCGAGAAAGTGTCCGTTAGCGTAGGGGTGAAGTTTATTAATAAGGAATGAATTATACCGACAAGCGATTATTACGTGCACTTAAATTATATTTTCAATTATTTTAATAACATCGCAAAGCACTTTCAAATATTACTTGTGCAATTAACGCTGTGCGAGAGCAACTGGACTAGTAGACGCTTCAAATGGGACATATCTGTCGAAGAAACTAATGTAAATGGAAAAGTAGAATTTAAATGTGGCATCCAAGAGTTGATACTCTATCTGCTGGTGGGTATATCTCAGTGGTTAAAGCGTTTGCTTGGCAAGCTTGGTCGTGGGTTTGATCCCTGACGGAGATAAAAAATACGATCTCTAAAATACTCCGGTAGATGTGAATTTGATCCCTCGCCCGTAAAATGACAGTCATCACCTATTAATAAAAAAATGACGGTAAACCTAAGTTCTCCTTTGGATACCACCCACTCATAGTGAATTCCTGTAATAATAAGTATGATGCATGAATGTCAGGCTTTAGTGTATGACTTTGGCAAATCAATACTTCACGTGCAGTGCATGTGGAGTAAGCAATTTAACAGATGAGATTCCAGAATCACTATCACCATCTGTCAATATTCTCCTGTATGCGTTTACATACAAAACTGACGTGCAATATCTGCTTATGATATTAGAAGCAGATGGAGGTTGGATGCATCGTACAAGAAACCTCCCACAGTAGATCTTCCAACAGTTTATAGACACGGTCAGTAAAAATTAAGTAAATTTTGCCTAATCACAAAACGAACATCACATTTGAGCTAGAAGGTTGTATATGTGAAAACGTTTCAACGAGGTGTTGAAATATCTTACTACACTTTCAATACAAAACTGATGAACAAGTCACGTGCCACGATTTTTAGGTGTCAGTGACATGATTCAAAATAAGATATATTATTCAACCGTATGGGTGCCATGAGCCCAAATATGGGTCCGCTGCGAGAAGCCCGCCAGTGCCGTGATCACACCTGTGTTTTATAAGACTGTATATTTTCGGTCAATGTTACATCTTGGGTATATAGCGACATCTATCGTCTGCCCAAGAAAAAAAAGGTTAAAATTGGACACCGTTTAGGGGACCAAATCTTCGAATCCACGAGGCGTTGCATATTCACAGTCATGGCATCTAACACCTAACATAGCTTTAGTTAAGATCAACTAATAGTAATTTAAAGTAATTTAATCGAGAGGTAAGTAGGTATGGTCTTTTATTTGAGCCAAATTCATTCAGAAAATAAATAATTATAATTTAAAATGTGTATTCCTTGTCATCCAATGATACTTTTTTTACATTCTACCCACTTGTGTTTGGAAAACACCCACAGTAATATATGCCGATTTATGATAAAATATTTTTTCAGCCAAATGGTATTAATGATATTCTTGGAATTGATTCGTAGAATACTCCAAACATATTTATTGAATATTTATAAATACGTGAAATTAAATTTAGGATTTAAAAAATAATACCTATCATGAACACAGTTCCCATGAAAATTAAACCGTGTTTTGTTAATTTTTTTACACGTAAAGCTAATTTAAAAATTTAATTTTATACAAACATGTTATATATACGTTCTGAATTAATTTCAGACTCTATTAAATACAACTCATAAATATTGTTTTTTTACCTTACGAGTACCTATCTGCAACTACCGTATAAAAGGCTGCCTTCACTCACTACATCATTCCTCGAAAAGTCAAACTATTGTACCCCAAAATATTCTACGTAAGCCTCGGCTTTTTAATTTAATTGTGGAAGAAATTAAGAAAAGTTTTCTATTTAATTTACAATAATAAAATATTCTAAAATGAGATTTTGAATATTAGTGTAAATTTTTTTTTTTTAATTAAAATTTTCTTCCGTTATGTAAAGAAAATTTATGAAAATAATTTGATAAGTTATGTATTATATAAAAGAATACGTTTTCTTATTATTTACTTGCTGAAGATGATATTATAACCTTACTTTAAGATACAATAAGAAATTAACAATTAACATTAAATACACAAGTGTCTGAAAGTCATAATGATAATTAAACAGAACACTCACACAAATTATTTCTGCACACAAATTTGTGGAGCTTATGTCTGAACTGAGCCTTACTCGCGTGGAATATATCAACATTCTAGATGATGTGTTTGAACACTCTGATTCTTCGATAAAGAAGCTTAATCTCTGGTAGGTAAGTATTAAATTTAGGGAGAACAAACAATCTGTACCTGACGGGGAACGAAGTCAAAGTCTCTTACATGGTAGCGCTTTATAGGTACCCGAAAAATTGTACTGAAAAAATGTAAAATTTATTGTTTTTCTTACTTCTTTGTCGTTGATGTACCACCTCACATCGGCTGGGGGTAGTGAGGGGTCTGATGTGCAGTTTACTCTGATTTCGTCCCCCACTGAGTACACTGTGGCCGCTCCCTCCACAAAGGGGTCCCGCTGGGGCAGAGCTGCAAAGTAAAGAAAAAGCAAACACCACCCTGTCATTAAAGTTCAATCATTTCCGGTTCCGCTCAGCGGACTACCGTGACACGTCGTAATGGATTTAAAGAATAAAAACACTTTGAAATATTTTCAGCACATTTACTAAAAAAAATATCTAAGATAATAGTTTTTATAAGTGTATTTTATTAAAAAAAACTATTATACGTATGTCCTTACTGAAGGACGTATAGTTCGAACTTTGAGCATTTTTCTCGATAATTAATATGTAAATAATACTTAATGTTTCAAATATTTGTTTTAAATAACTAATACTTTATGTATACCTGTTCTAAGAAATTTCACGTTTATTAATTGTAAATAAACCTTTTTTCTTATAAATATTATTTATATTTTGTAGTAAAATAGTCAAGGATTATGCTATATATGCTTGAGTATTGAATTTTTATATTATATGTTACTTTAAAAAAAACTACTGTTTATCCTTAAGACGCTCCAGACTTCTAAAATAATTAATTTGCAAAAATAAAATCTTCCAGTATTGAACTGTCCAGCGACAATAGAACATTATAAGCGCAGTTCTTGTTGGGTCTCATAAGTGAAAAGTATTAGAAGTGCACCAAAACTTGAATTGGTTTCTGCTTGTAACTAATTGTGTGTCTTTGTTTAGTTATGTCGCTCTTTAGAACTAAATGGTCGAGGTCTCGGGACCTTTCGACTGATAAGACTTGGATATAACAACTGCGATTTCAATCACCTAGCTCCTACCTAAAAGTCATCGAGACGCGTATTTGCTCCATGGTGGACCTTCGGGCGCAAAGATAGTATAAGAGGCATTCTCAATGACAACTGAGGGCTACAACCATATGTTGCAGGTATAGGAAGAAAAAATATAGTACATACCAAAATAATGGTGAATTTATGCTATCTACATTTATCTTCACTTTTAAATACCAAAAATTAGATAAAGATAAATAATATCATTTTTATCTTTTAAATTGATTGATGTTTCCGACACATGTCTATTTATTTTATTCATACTATTTGTTATATTTGATTTTGATAACCACCAAAACCAGTCAAATGAAATATTTTAATAGAACACTACGTTATTGTTTGAAACAACATATTGTAACATATTCGTGAATTTTCACTATTATATAACATGCTATACTTTTGATCCCGAAACCGATAATAAGGCTTAGCAAAGTTTCAAGTCGTGCAGACAATTCAATTAAGCAACTATTAATAACTATCGAGAAACAACTTGAAGACAATTCGATTTACGTAACTGAGGCTGAGGCTGGTGTCAAGCCTACACCTATCTACTTATATCATGACATTGTGACGGTTTACATCCTTTTTTATACTAATCTAGCATAGATAGAAAATAAATTATCGTTATCCTGAAAGAACGTGTACTATTTATGTATTTTGTATTTAAACACATTCAGGAGAATATCGACAGATGGTGATAGTTATTCTGAAGTCTCATCTGTGGAATTTTATGAAGCTAACCACGAGGCATATGGCTAAGCGCTGCATGTAGAATATTGATCCATCAACGTTATTGACTATAACTCGAGATTCACGCATCATACTAATTATTACAGGAATTTATGACGGTCTTCGAGGGACGACTTTCGTCTACCACAAATTTTAATTAATAGGCTATGACTGGTATTTTACGGGTAAGGGATCAAATTCACACCAACCGGGGTCATTTTGGAGTTACCAAATCGATTAAAAATGTTTTATTTTAATCTCCGTCGTGGATCGAACCCACGATCTTTGGCTTGCAAAGCAAACGCTTTGACCATTGAGCTTTACCCGCCGGCAAATAATAATAAAAAACAAATAATAACTGTACAATATTATCAATGGAACTTAATATTGAAAAAATGAATGAGAATTACAAAATAATTAGTCTTAAATGAGTTTATATTACTTGCAATAATGACCAAATAGGAGCGTGTATGACATGAAAAAAAAAAGGAAATCATGGGCACTTTACACCTGATCCATAGGTGAAGCATATTGTTGTCACAAACTGGTGCACACAAAGAACTTATGTCTGACTCCATAGTCATTTAAAGGAAACTGTATTTTATGTTCATTTGCGCCACTTAAAGAGCATCTTTGTTGACTTTCATTTATTCATCAAATGAAGGAGAGAAAACTGGCGTGAGCAAATCGTACCGCTGATATTCGACACAGACACTTGCTCTAAAAATTATAAGGCTGCATTGCTTTTGATAAACAATTAAAATTTACGGTCATATAGATAGATGTGACTGATCCATCGGGCTCGCCTCTCTGAAATGGTTCTTACTAGGTGCCTATTCTCTTTGATTATGCTAAGAACCTCATTGTTCACGACGTGGTGTACACATCATGCGCCACGATGGTCTTCTTTACGACATTGTGGATGGGATGGTTGAGGGAAGAAACTGTAGAGGGTGCCCTAGACGAGAGTATTTGCAGCAGGTGTTCAAGGACATGAGTTATAGCTCTTATGTCAAGCTGAAGAGAACCGCAGAGCAGTGAAGATCGAGATGCAAGATTTTGTTGCTGCAAAACAATCCACCTTATTGATACTACTACTACGAAGATAGATGAGAGTAAAACAGGCTCTGTATACGTGCCACTTTGTTTATTAAGCATATATATGAGTTACAAATATTTTGCATGAAATTAAAAGATGCCCTAGCGTTTACTAAGCGGCAACAGGTCAATTTGCCAGCGACCATTCAATATGTCTTACACATTTGATCTTCTCAATAGTATAACCGTGAAATAAGTGTCATTAATCGTACCTGCAACTGTCATGGCGGAACTGCGCTGGACAATGCTGAACTTAGGCGCTTCAGTGGAGACTTCGCAGCGATACACCCCAGCTGATCGAGGAACCAGTTCAGTCAGTTCAAGGTTGCAGGCGACGTGGGAACATTTCGGAGTCAGCAAACGGATGCCGGCCACTGGAAACTGGAGACCAGCCGGCTGGAGAAAGAGAAACAATTTTTGTAAATAAGTGACGTCAACTTAAAAATACGTTGTACGAAAGTAAGAGCACGTTGGAATTGATGAAGCTTAGGAGATCACAATTGAAGTAGTGCTCAGTGTGATCCATCCTAAAACAAGGTTTGAAATTCTTATCTATTTAATTGTAAAAATAGATTTTCAAGAGAATGAATGATGTATTCATAATAAGAGTGGTAGATAGGCTGTATTTATAAATCATTATTCACGTTCCTGATGAGTTGTTAGTACTAAGAAATGCAATATTAACAAAGTTTCTTTTTAACTTTTTTCAATATTCTAATCTACTTTTATAGATCATTGACTATATTGCAATAGTATTAGTAATTAAACACACAAATACTGTAATACATCAAATTCTTTATAGGCATCAATTCTTATTACGCTAGTGAATAAATGTTGACTGATTGAATAATAAAAAATAATAATATACACACTCTGAATATATACTATAGAGACATCTATCGTTGTATCGTTATATGATGGTAACAATGGTATAAATACAACTTATTCCGCGCAACAGTTTGGGCAGATGATGATCGAGTGGTCTAGGACAATGAATTTGAGCAACGGTTGGTTCCAAGGCTCACTGGTTCGCATCCCGCTTCTGCCGATATTTTTTCTGAACGAATTGATACGTATAAAGAATTTGATGTTTAATAGTATGTGTATATTTAATTACTAAGAATAAAATATCGTTGTATAAGGATGATTTTTATAATGATCTTCGTTATTATCAAGAATGCAGGTACATTATACAGTACAACTCCTTAAATATATTATCAGATTTTTGCTATTATATGTACGTGTAGGTTTTCATTAGCAGTACTAGTTCACGTCAAGTCAAATTTTGTCATCGGTGCTGTCACTTTGCTCTATCGGATTTTGAGGCTATCACTAAAATGCCCAGTTAACTTCATTTTTCATTTTGGAATGCCAAAGACATGATCTGATACTTTTTCAGGTGGAACAAGCACTTCGTATAATCACTACATTTTAAATTATATTTGAAAATATTATTTGTTATGGCATCGCGAGTATTTTTCCATGTCTATTTAACCTTTCAACTATCACTCACGTCTTTGATGTGAATCCCACAGATTGGTTACACTAGTTGAGTCCCTTAAACCAAAAATTTCAATCATCAAATAATCTCAATCAGGGGACTTCTTTCATCAACCTAAGTAAACTAAAAACAAAGTGAAGCGAAATCAGTAACTGTAGTGCAATCTCAAAGACTAGGGTGACTCCCAGTTTATCTATCTCATCTTACATATCTCCATCCAAACCCAGAATCAAACAATTTTCGTTGCATAAAACTAATTGTGTAACTTTGAATAAGCGACTATATTTGGGAAAATTTGAACCTTTAAGTAAATAAATTGTAATAAGTAATTCAAATGTGTTGAGATGTATCGATCAGTGTTTTCAGTTATCGATCATTGTTGTCAGTTAAGTGACATCACACGCTATACACAACTATTATTTAAAAATGCTTTAATCACGAAAAATAATAAAGTACATATATAGAAATATTAAAGTACGCGTTATACATATGCTTATAATAATAGCTATAATGTATCAAATATTCTGTTCTCTGCTTTACGGCGTTGGCTTTAAGCAGTTGTTCCGAATTTTGATCTCTTATGCTCTCAAAGAGCTAGGAACTAGGTGACATATAACCTGTGTGCATCTTGACATCACCATGCGATTGCAGAACACTTGATATAGTCAACATGCTGGTTGGTAGCTAAAGGAAACAAAGACAAGACAACAGATTAAGTGAATTCGGAAACGAAGTGTCTCCAGGTTTGCATGAATACAATGGAGACAGTTGTGATTCAAATTTGTGGTGTTTTGGTTAACAATAAGTATACTTTATGACGACAACACAAGCTTTAGGGGAGCAAGTACCGAATGAGAATGAGTAAATGTATTGGTATTAACCGTACATAGAAATTATATTTACATCCAATTATTTTTTGATTTATGATGTTCTAACAGAAATTGGAGAAAAATAATATTAGCTTTTTGTTTATAGTCAAATTGATACATCGTCACATTTTTTCAATTATTTGAAGAATAAATTTAAAAATAACTTATCTTTAAAAAAAATTGTTATTTGAAAATTTACAAATAGTTATACAAATATCAAATGTTTGCATTCAATTAAATAAGATATTTATAAACTTCTGCTATATTTTATAACATGTTAAGTTTAATTTTTAAGTCAATATTCATTTTATTATTTCGTGTTTGTTTTAAGTATTTTTTTGCCAATGAATACATTTCTTTTTTAGTATATACAGTTTATCTTTATCAAATAATCAAACAATTCACAGAACATAAATATCACGTTTGGTAACGAAAATATAAAAAAAAAACGTGGAAGAGTTTAGAGCATTTTCACCGCGACACATATTTCATCGCTAACTGGAATGTTGCCAAGAATAAAAAAGATGTGATTCACTCTCTATGTAACATATCATGAAAAACTTGTATGAACCAGCTGGTTCAGGTTACGCTTCTTCTTTCGTCTAAAAGAAACAACTATTCATAGAAAATACATTCAATATTGTCAATAGAAATCAACATTACATACACTTTGCTTTGACATACATGATACACGTATTAACCAAGTATTGCCTAGTATATTATTATAATACAAAATACATTGTTTTATAATGTGTATTTTATATTAATTAAATGCGTATTAATATAAATATTTCATTCATTATAAATATGTAACTTTGCAGGCCATGCAGAAAAGTCAATTATCGAAATGAAACGAACTATAAAAACAAACAAAATCAGGATATCCGAAGAAAAATTAAAAAGTGTTTTTTTTAATTTCCAATGAGACAACACTCAATGGAGAAGAAAAGTGAGGAGTGCCACCCAGGAACTAACAAAAGGTGTTCGACTTTGTCCCCTTTTTTATGATTAGTTTCATCCTGCGATGAAAATAATAGCGGGAGAATTGAGAATAATGAAAACACTTGGAGGAGGCAAACGTTAAAGAGTGGACGGCAACAGACTAATGATAAGCTATGTGAAGATCCTAATACAGTCGATATTTACCTATTTTGGATAAACAGTTTCTTAAATTATTTAATAATGCTTTTCCCACTAATAATTGAGTGGTGAGTTTTAGAACGTGTGTAGAAGAAATGCTTAATTCTACAGTAAAACCTTGTTACATTTATAATTTACTTAGTTTTAAAAAACGAAGGAGGGTACAAAAGATGTACTTACGTTTTGTTTCGGCATGTATCTGTATATCTCCTCTTCGTCTTTGTACCATTTGGCTGAGTAGAGATGATCTCTCCCCATGTCATAACGACAGCTGAGGAAGGCATTCTCTCGAGGGTCAGCAATCATGGGAACCACAAGGTCCACGATCTCATGTGCTTGTACCCAACCTGGAAAAAAAAACATTATTACAGAATGGCTATGCAACACTTTATATAAGTTACTGAAGAGCAAAATATTTTTTTCCTGTACTACATACAAGCTTAAATAAATTTAGTTATTTGACCATATTGTTTCACCTTATGTCACCTCATAGTCTCGCCTCATCTTGTTTGAACTCTTCCTCTCTTATTCTACCGAGTATATTCTATGAATAATTTCTAGCAGTTTTTCAGAATAACTAAAACCCAAAATCTTGAAGAAAATACTGCTATAGTTTATTTTCTCCTGTGGCATACGAAGGACATGTCCTACCCAGGCCCTATATTCGTGGCTAAACTCATCAAGTGGATACTGTCCTGAATGATGCATGCAGAGTCGTCAGAGGCTGCCTCAAACTAATACCCATTACTAAACTATACCTCTTGGCTGGTATCGCACCACCAAACATAAGACGCAAAGTCAAATGTGCCGAAGAAATGCGTAAGGCAATCAACCAACCTTCCCACTGCATGTATAATCAGATGACCCCAACACCCAGACTGAAGTCGCGAAGTAGCTTTCTAATATCCACAAAACCTCTCACATCCGGCCATGAAAATGAGAGACTCCAGCTTTGGCGACAAGTCGCACCAGAGAATTTCATTACTCCAAAGGAAGGCCTCCCAACTGGCAAGAACCTTGACTGGCCGACCTCGAAATCCATGAACAGATTAAGAATCGGAGTTAGTAGAACAAAGGACAACCTCGAGCGGTGGGGAATTATTCGGTAGGGAAAGCCACTATTTTGCGACTGTAGAGACCTGCAGACCGCCTCACACCTAAGATCCTGCTCCATATGCCCAAAAAGCTGCACACCTCAAGACCTAATGCTTGGCAACACACGAGCCTATCGATGTTGCCAGATAGTGGGCAAAAATAATTTCACGTCGCTGACATGGAGGAGAAGAAGAAGAAGAAGTCTGAACTCAATGGAAAACTTCTTTGTTATCTTGATCACAATGTTATTCCTCACCAAGTTATACCATCGAACTTTAAGTATTCTTAGCAAGTGCATGTTTTAATATCCCCTATATATGCATTGGTTTTTGGTAAGATATCAAGATTCGCAGTTTTATGGAAGCATTGAAGAATGGAAGTTTTACAGGTGCTATACCAGATGACTTAAATTTAAGGTGCTACGTGCAAGAGATGTCTACTTCGGTACATTGACCTATTAACCCTATGAAATAAAGTGTCTTATTATATCTTAAGAACATTTTAGTCTCAAGAATAATTCAAATGAAAGAACGAATGAGTTTGTCATGTTGGTAGGTATTTGCTTATAACTCGAGCAGTAACATAAAAAT
The DNA here is from genome assembly GCA_022606575.1 of Glossosoma conforme. Lineage (NCBI taxonomy): Eukaryota > Metazoa > Arthropoda > Insecta > Trichoptera > Glossosomatidae > Glossosoma > Glossosoma conforme. The sequence goes on along the minus strand of JAGTXR010000082.1, from coordinate 3,459,020 downwards.
ATTTAAGTTCTTCTTTCACACCCGAATAGACATTGGTTTAACCTGTTCGCATCGGTACCCGATATATGCCGAGTAAGATTCCCCTACCGTTGTCATCGGTAGCCGTGATATAGTTTTTCTACTTTCTTAGAATATTTTTTTATGCATTATCTAATAGCTAAAGGATACAAAAACCAATTTTATAAATGAAAATAGACCAGATAAGAACATTTATGCTTCAAATACTAGTTTTATAATTGACAGTATAATTTGTATTCCATTCCGAGCCGTAATGAAAAGGTTGAAAAACCGGGATATCGTCTCAAAAATAAAAGCCAGGTAATATATATATATTTAGAATAATAAAACTGAAAAAGTTTCTAGACATTAAGCAGAATGCATTTGATCTTATATTATTTTATTATCAGAAAAATAATTGTTTTTGTTTTTAAAATAATTATATAGCTGTTTTGTTGGAGTTATCAATTAAAATGTAATTGTAAGATTTTTTTAGTTTCTAAAATTGTAACTCAATTTTTTTAATGCATATAATATTTTTGATAAATTCAATAATACTTTTCAATCAAAATTTAACCTTTATTAAATTTAAGACAATTAAAAATATCATTTAATTACACATTGCAAAATTTCTATAGATTTTTTCAAATATTTGAACTACCAATAGTCGGTATAACAGTATAATTGCGATTTTTAGAATGTGTTTAGTGTTTACTACGATTATGAAATAAATCTGAAGAAACATGTTTTCAAAAACATTGTACTCGCATATATTTGAAATATACAATATCGTTCGTAAAATATTTATTTTTGTCGGTGAAAAATATTTCTTATGTCTGAAATATACGCCAAGAAAATCTACTGAATAAGAAAATTTTACGGAAAAAATAAAAGCAGGTAACAAAACGTTTCAGTGGATTGTCCAGTTTCACTAATGAAGCTTATCCACTTAGAATTTGGCAAAGGAGTTAAATTTATCGCTTTTTAAAAAAACTTTGCCACTTTTAAAAAATAATGACTATTTCCGTCAATTTGGCACGTGTTTAAACTTCAGCTAAATTAATTAGACCTAAAATATATTTTTTGATGTTGAAAATAAGTTTTTGAAAATTTGAATATTATTTCAACTTAATTTGATCATATTAAAATTAAATTAAGTTAAAGTCACATGAATTATCAAAGAATCTAGGTTCTTCTTCTTCGTAGTATCAATCCGGTGGATTGGTTTGCAGCAACAGAATCTTGCATCTCGATCTCCATTCCTCTCGGTCCTCCGCAACCCTCTTCAGCTCAGCATAGGCGCTACAATTCATGTCCTCGAATACTTGCTGTAAATACTCCCGTCTAAGGCGCCCTCTACAGTTTCTACCCTCAACCATCCCCTCCACAATATCGTGAAGAAGACCATCGTGTCGCATGATGTGACCAATCCATCGGGCTCGCCTCTCTGAGATGGTTCTTATTAGGTGCCTATCTTCCTTGATTATCCTGAGAACCTCATTGTTCGTGACGTGGTCTCTCCAGGAAATTCCGAGAATTATTCTGTACGACCACATCTCAAAGGCCTCAAATCTAGGTTATTGTATGATATATATTTCAAATATATTTTTTCTGTACATCTTGAAGAACTATATCAACATTTGTAATATCTTCATTTATTTCAACGAGAAATCCACCTTGTAAGATTGGTCCTCTTTCACTTAAGTTAAGCAACATTTGACGCGGTTGCATTCTGGAATGGGTCAAAATTAGCGTCCACCGCGTGTCGTTATTTAATTTGAGACTTCTCTTAGGAATTAATGGTCCAGGAATTGTGTTCACTTACAAATGCTGAATGACGAATGTTTAAATATCTCTGCTCTCGCCGTAACAGCCTTTAGAAACCATATATTAGGAGTTGCGAGTGCATACTCGTATAAATTGATACAAGGCATGGAAAATGGTACTTGAGGGAATAAGTAAAATGATGATCGTATGTTCCAACTTTGGAAATAAGTTTTTTATGTAAATATATACAGGAGAATACCGACATATGGTGGTTATAATTTTGAAGTTTCATCTGTGGAATTCTATGACACTTACCATGCTGTATATAGCTAAGCGCTCCATGTAAAGTATTGATCCGCAAATGTCATAGACTGCAGCCTGAAATTCACGCATCGTCCTTATCATTACAGGATTTTTACTATGAATGGGTGGTCTACACGGAACGTCTTTCGTCTACCGCATATTTTATTTAATAGGATATGACTGGCATTTTACGGGTGAAGGAACGAATTCACACAAACCGGGGTTATTTTAGAGCTCAGAAATCCAATTAAAATATTTTCTTTTTAATCTCCGTCGGTGATTGAACCCACGACCTTTGGCTTCCAAAGCACACGGTTTTACCATTGAGCTATACCCGCCGGCAAGTGTGTTTTTAAGTATTGTATGTAAAGCGCTAATTATTCGTACAATGCCAAATATATTGGATAAAATTCCATAGCTCTATAAATAGACTTGTTATTAATTTAATTCCACATAAATATTTTCTTAGGTTTTCACGGCCAGATTTGATATTGTGGCTTTTGGGCTTAGCCGTGTGTAGCGATTTTCTATGGCGGTCGAAATATTGGTTGACAGAAATTCACCACACACGGCTAAACCCAAAAGCCACAATATTGATTTCACATCCATAAAATTCCAACCTTATTATATTCATTTTTTGATAAGTGGTTAAATAATATCGTGAATGAATACTACCAATTCATAGAGAGTCACCGCAAAAATTAACGAAGTGTGAATGGCGATCTGTTATCTAACGATGATGGCGAATACTCTAAATACAGCGTTCAGCCATCCTTCAAATCCACGGATGAGATTTTTCCATTACCGTTTCTGGATTTTTGCTGTGTTTATTAAAAATATTTATTAAAGAATGTCGATTTAAGGTAATCGAAATATTCGTATTGCCATAGTAAGTAAACCTTTGCCTTAAATATTTTGTTAGTTCATTAAGCTGTTAAAGCTTCGATAATTATACCTTCCAATGAATGTTAAATTTTCTCGAGGTGTCGCCACAGGTAATAAAATGACTTTAAAATATTATGGCTGTAAAATAAAGTCTTTTATAGAGGAAGGCAAGAATTTATACACAAAGTTCAATATTTGTCATTTCAAAATTCACACACGTCACATGGAACGGATTTTTCATACTGTTTGCCCTCTTTTTCTCATTCCCTTCCAAATCTTCAGCATTTCTGATGTAAAAAGAAGTCAGCTGATAACGTGACAGATTGAACCAATAAACTGTGTAATGAGAAGTTTGCCTACGTTTATTGGGGTGAATCAAATACTAAGAGTTACTAAGAATTCTACGAAAAATTCTTTGATGTTATTTTTATAATGTTTCTAAAAGTAAGATACACGTTTTCATTTATTTGTGTTTTTTAATAAAAGCACAAATAAATGAAAACTTTTTTTGCTTCGGCAAAAAAAGCACCAACAGATGGTGATGGTGATGCTCAAGCCTCATTTTTAAATTCTATGACGCTTACCATGTTACATATGGTTAAACGTTGCATGTGGAGTGTTGATCCGCCAACGTCATAGACTACAGCCCGACATTTACTCATCATCCTTATTATTAACAGGAATTACTTACAGGAATTTACTATGAGGGTGGTCGTCTTCTCGGGACGACTTTCATCTACCACCAATTTTATTAATAGGCTATGACTGTCATTTCACGGGTGTGGGATCATATTCATAACAACCGGAGGTATTTAAGAGCTAAGAAATCAATTTAAACTAAAAAAGTAAAAATCTCCGTCGGGAATCGAACCCACGACCATTGGCTTGTCAAGCAAACGCTTTGACCATTTAGAGGAGTCATAAAGAAATAATGTTGTATATTTTTTGTTTACTTCCATTTAATAAAGGTCACCCAATGTGCGAAACGAGAATATCCAAAGAAGAACTAAGTAGTGGAGTCTACCCAACGAATAGGCACACTCAAGTGCAATGAGCAGGACATATCTCTCGAAGAGACGACGGTTGATGGGGAAGAAAAGTATTGCAGTGGCAACCAAAAACTGGCAAACGAAGCGTTGGCCAACCTGTTGAAAGATGGAATGATGACATAAGAAGAGTAACTGGAGTGGCATGGATGCGTAAGGCAGAGGATCGAAGAGGATGGAAACTCATGTGGGATGCTTACGTTCTGCAGTGGACGGATACAGGCTGATGATGATGATATTATACAAAATGCAGCGGATGTGTTCATTTATCATCTGATATGTACGTGTTAATTAATTTATAATTTATGTTTGAAGCGTCGTTCTCCATCTAAACATCACCAATTAAAGTCATAATGATAATATTATCAAAACATTTCGGGACGCCTTTAAATAAAGGGGTTCAGCTTTCACACTCTGAGTAAGAGATGTCGCCGGTGCATAGATTAAAATATTAAGCAACCAGTCGTAACAACATTAAAGCGAGACTGGCGCCTCGTGCTTCTGTACATTCGCATACAGCCTCCAAAAAGCTCCAAGTTCGAGAGGCTTTGAATGGATAATTAATGAATTTGAAGCGAATAGGATGCCGCAGCAAGACAAACAAAAAGTCGCGGCGGAGCCTCCTGGGGTGTGCGAATAAATAGTAATTAGTATGTGTTCCCGAATAATTTATGTATTTCCATTATTTTGTGAGAAAGTAAGGACAGATGTACGCTTCAGATGTTGCCAGCGCAAGTCGTGATGATGAAATAACAGTGTTAATTTTTAAGCGAATGTCGATGTTTAAAGGGTGAATGTTTCAAGCCTATTTAAATAATGACATTTAAATTCACGAGAGCCTGGAGTATTTCTTTTGAAATCAAACATTTATTTTATGTTGTAATAGTTATATTTTCGTGTCATAGAGTATATTAAATAGTATAATTTATTCATATTTCTTAATTAATACAACTTTATTTAATTTTGCGTAAGTTTAAGGGTACTTTAAGTATAAGGGTACTTTAATATGGATAACGTTTAAGCACTAAGCGCATTATCAGCCTTCAAATCCAAAGATTATTGTTTTTTTGTGCAAAAATCATAGCTTTTCTAATAAAGTACTACTCTGTTTTTTTTATGTAATCGCATCCAGGGGAAGACAGCTGGTCAAGACCATTGCACTCTATGATGCTCAGCCAGGAAAGCCACCCGTTACATGCGGAAAACTTGTGTTATGTTCGTTTTTGTGTATGGGTTGGGGAGATTGCAAGTGTATATTTATCTGTTTCTTGAAGAGTTTCAGATTAAAGAAAAGAGGAAATACAGACGCTGGTAGAGCATTCCATAGCTTACCGGCGGCATTAGGGAAGGAACTTTGGAAACAGCCAGTTCTTGGTTGACAAACATTAACCGTGTATGGATGTTCTGCGTAAGTGTAAGACAAGTTTGTCGATTGTGGGTGGCTGCATGAGGAACAAGTTATTTAAGTTCCGAAGAGCAGCAATCGTGGTAACTATAGAAAAGACTAAGTGAACCAATCCTAGGTCTGTGCTCCATTGATTGCAGGTTACACGTAAGAGTGTTATTTTTAATCAAACGAATTGGACTTCTTTGAACTGAGTCAATTAAATTGAGAAGGTATTTTGGGGCTTCAACCCAAAGGTGACTGCCGTATTCAAGGATAGGCGGGTTTTGTCCTTTATATAGAAGAAGATGTTATTTGTCGTTGAAATACCGACGTGATAACTCATATGAAATTAAATGTGTTTATTATTATTAAATTAATAAAATTATAAATTTGAGTTTAATTGAATTAAGTAATTCGCTATCATCATCAATTCCATGTCCGCTATTTTTAGAGCGGACATTTCGTTTTATACCTTCTGACGGTCGGCTCATAACTGACCGGGCGCCGTGATCGGTGATACCCAGCGCTGCAAGTGGCGATCTATATAATCTCTTATAGTCCTCCTAACGGCATTTCAAAATGATGACATATACATTTACGACAAGCGAACAGAAATAAGAGACGAAAGATTGTGTAACGAGGTTTTCGGTACCAGTCAGCAAGGGCTATATCATGTTGATATCAACATAATTTTGATATTTGTGAACTTAGAATAAACTTCTATGAGCAAGAAAAATCTCCGTTAAGATTTTTTCCAAATTTAATATCTAACATCGTGTAAAGCCAAAACAACGTCAGTAAAAAATATTGATGTATAAACAAGCATATTTATTTTATTTTCTGTATTCATATGTTTAGTTAGCTTGGGTGACCACGTTGAAATTCCTAGAATTTTGCTTTGAACAAGAAGTTTCAAAGGCTGAACTTTATGCTCAATGGTGCTGCAATCTATGTTAAACTACTATTTATATACATAAAGTTTCATAAAAATAAGGATGCCATATAAAAAAATATATGTCACCATCTTATTCACATTGCATTTGTAACTTAATGAAAGCTTTACCACCAAAAATTTGTTTAAACTATTTTGTGGGCTCTTATAAGTCTCTCTTGAATAACTTTATGTTTCATATATATATGGCTTGATACTTTTATGTTTAAAGACTAATTTTTAAGTGAAAATGAATATTTTTACACCAACAATCTGTTGTTAGAATTTTATTTCATTTATAAAATGATTTATAAAATATTTATACTTTATCGTATAATATAAATAAGGTGATGGAGAAATCTCATCTGTGGATTCAATGCCTCTTGCCAATTTTAAATATGAATAGCATCACAGCCTGGCATTTACGCATTCATCTATTTTAACATCCATTTAACCCATTAATATATTTCTAAATTACATAATTTATGGATATTTTTAGCAATAATAATTATTTTAAAACTATCGTTTTTTTTCTGTTTCAAAGCCACAAAGCGTGTTTATAAATAAAAAAAATATATTATATAAATTCTAATATACAGTACTAAATATGTTTATTAAGCTAGTGTCCTGGGATTTTGTTGAAGCAGCTCGTTATTGAACGATCTCTTGAGAATAAATTTGCGAAATTTATTACAATGTCCCAACAAAGTTAGTTTCGAAACTACAACAGTAAAATTAAGTTCTTTGAGATTTCGAAACATTGTTCATCGTGGTCTTGAAATACTCCATTTAAAACAAACACTAATCTCCTATAGCCATTACAAAAGTTAAAATGCTTCCGCACCAAAGTGATCCTCATATTTCAGCGAGAGGCAGTTTCTAAGCTTCTTTGGGGAAAATTTCACGGGAAAATTTGAGAAGAGACCGAGTTACTCGGCCGGGTGAGTGAGCGTACGCGTGTAGGTCTTTCACTTGTGTACGGGAGATTTCAGGGAGCTTTTGTATGTATGGGGAGCTTTTGGTTATGTATGCGGAAGGGAAGTTAACGAGTTACATCGACCGTATTAAGGTAGCGTGGGTAACCGACTTGGTAAATAGCAAATCTCCAGCTTCGGTTACAAGACGGCATATATTAGGTAAGATATTTTTAGGTTGACCGGCAGAGTGCGCCACGGTCGTTAGCCCAGTATATTGGCTAAGGTGATGGCTAGTTAGCCGTGTAAGTCAATTACGCACGAAGGTCTCGGCGATATTGTGTTACATTTTCTTGTTACAAGACACATTAATTATTTATATTAACACTACTTCAATATACTCGTATTATTGGAGAATGAATTATTTATAAAATTGTTATTAATTAATTTTTTAATTTTTATTAGAATATTATTTTATTATTTCAATATTCTAATCTACTTTTATAGATCATTGACTATATTACAATATTATCATTACTTAAATATACATACACTATACATAAAATTCTTTTTTCAACGCGTCAATCCAAGCACAAAAATAACGGCAGAAGCGGGATGCGAACCGCGGACCTTGGAATCCAACCATATGCCCAATACCTATTCATACCGCTCGGCGAATCACGCCATTACTGTGCCCAGACTGACTGCGGTGAAACTAGTATTTATAGCATTGTTAGCATCGTACGACAGATGTCGCCATAGTATATATTCAAAGTATGTATATTTTTATTATTATTCTATCAGTCTTCATTTATTCACAAGCTTAATATTATTACTTTCCGGCAGTCTATTTATTTTAGTAAGTACCACTCGGGTCTCGAACCAAACTATAGACTGAATGGATGTGAAACGACTACTTATAGTTCCGACTCGGACTTTATAACCAATCATTTACCTGTGTTACTGATGGATAATTTTACCTTCTTGATATTGTCTCAAGGAGACATTATTAATTAATTTTTTAATTTTTATTAGAATATTATTTTATTATTTCAATATTCTAATCTACTTTTATAGATCATTGACCATATTACAATATTATCATTACTTAAATATACATACACTATACATAAAATTCTTTTTTCAACGCTGCCGTTATTTATTTATATTGCCGTTATTTTTGTGCTTGGATTGACGCGTTGAAAAAGAATTTTATGTATAGTGTATGTATATTTAAGTAATGATAAAATTGTTATTATTTTTCAAGCATTTGTTTTACTGTTCGTTTAGTTCGTAGATAAAATTTTAAAAAATCTACAATAATAACATAAAAAAAATAACGAGTATTAGAGTATTGTAGACTAAAACATCTTCTTTAGATCCAGCTGGAGAGCAAAATTCACATTGTAGTCGTGAGAAGCCGTCAGAAACTATTTATTAAATTTATTTAATGTATTAAATTGAAAAATATTTCATATCTTGTTTTAACATTAATTATAGTGAGCTCTTTTTGCTTGCTGGAAGAATGCAGTTTCGCTATGAAAGCTTCATGATTACCAACGTACACAAACCTAAAACGTTGAACTGAAGCTTTCATAGTCTTTCAGCAAGTGTAGCAGTGCACAGTGTAAGTTAAAACAAGGTATAAAATACTTATCTATTTAATATGAAAATTGCTCTCAAATCGAATACTGAAAATTAACATAACATTATTAGACGTAGTTTCATAAGGATTAATTGAATGGAATCAGGCAAGAACAAACCTTTGATTATCTAGTTTGTAACAACCATTGCCAAATTATCTAGCTTATATCTATTTATATAAATTTTAATTTAAATCAATTTTTCTTTCGATAAAAATAAAAAGTATAGTTTCGAAAATTTTCTACTTTTATATGGCAACCCCGCAGGCTATGATAAGCCTTAATGTTTTTCAAATTAGTTATGTTGTCATCTTGTATTTCGTTTGATCTAAAGCGGTTGTGTAAGAGTTGTGCGGGTTCGCTACCATAGTGATTAGCGTATTGTTTCGACGCCCTGCGATGAATAATGGAACAGGGACCTGCATCTATCACGGAACAAGAGCCTTTTTTCACAAAAAAAAATAGCTTTCAATAATAATAGCTTCTTATTTTAGCCCATATAAGAAAAAAGCTCCATTTCATGAAGCTGTATGTAGTGTTTTTTGTTACGATAAAATTTATTTTATTTAAATATCTTTCTTAAATTTTATAATTAAATATAATATAATTAAAATTTAATAAAATCTATGAAAATGAATGGTGTCACACTTATTTAACTATACTGAATGCATTTCATCTTCTACGGAAATATTGGGTTGAGGCACCGCTTAGGACCAAACTGTTCAGGCGTCAAGAGAATCGAGCAAAATATATCCATAAATGTTACGTTTAACAAAACATTCAAAATATGCGTCGGATACTAAACGAGTACAACAAAAACAATATCTTCAAGTTCTCGGACTTCGGCCTTAAAAGTGATCGGGAACCACATATGACTCTAAGTAATCTTTCCGGCTTCGATGCGCCTTGAAACAAGGCGTGTATGTACAGTGATACAACTGCGTGTTTTTTTTTTGTTTTTTATGTAAACACATACAGGAGAATTCCGACAGATGGTGATAGTAATTCTGAAGTCTCATCTGTGAAATTCTATAACGCTTACCATGGTGCATATGGTTAAGCGCTGCGTGTAAAGTCAATGTCAATGATCCGCCAATGTCAATGACTACAGCCCAACATTCACGCATCATCTTTATTATTACAGGAATTTACTATGAATGGGTGGTCTTCAAGGGATGACTTTCGTCTACCGCCAATTTTAATTAATAGGCTATGACTGTCATTAACCGGGTGAGGTATCAACTTCACTCCAACCAGGGGTATTTTAGAGCTCAGAAATCGATTACAAATCCCTTTTTTTATCTCCGTCGGGGATCGAACCTACTACCTTTGGCTTGCAAAGCAAACGCTTTGACCATTGAGCTATACCTGCCAGCAAATCAATATATTTGATTACTTTAATTAAAAGACAATTTCTTATGATTATTAAATAAAACCCAACAGTGTATTTAATAAAAAACAATTTACATTACGAATAACAAACTAAATAAAACCTTGAATAAATTCATAAGTATTAGGTTGTATTTATATGGATCACGTTAAGCACTGTTTATTCACATCCTTGAATTCAGGTATGTAACTAAATATAGCTTAACATGATCCATATGAATGAGTATTTATTTATTTAAAATGCTAAAAATATAAAATATAAATCGTATTAAGAACGAAAACAATATAAAAATAAATAAGATTTTGTTTGAATATAGCCTTACATTTTATCAGCGAAAGCTTTCCGTAAATTAATTTTAAATTGTGTACTCTCTCAGTGTTGGAACACGAAACGGAAGAGCTACAATAAAGATGAGTTTACTTTTACTGTGTCGTAATCCTCGTAAGGCGATATTGGTTTTCGTTCTCACAACTTACACAGATCCGAGGCGATATCCCATTACAGGTATGGGCCGACTCCACTCGTTTAAAACCATCATTTCATTTAACCCATAGCGGGTGACTTCCTTTTATCAACGTTATGATTTTACCGTCTTAAAATTTAACAAATAAAAATTTTACTCAACATGGCATTGAGAGATCAATGATCAAAATGTCTTTAGGAGTTTCAAAACGAGAATAACCGAAAAACTTGAGTAGTTACGTTAAATAAACAATAGGCAATGAGCAGGATATGCCTGTCGAAGAGATGACGGATAGTGAAAAAGAAAAGTGTTTTGAAAAAAAGAAGAAGGATCCTGAATCCGAAAAACGGACGGTCAAGAGTGATGAGACTCAGGTGGAAGATTTAAAATTTAACAGTCACAGATGATAAAAAATGATGCATTAATGTAACAGTATAGTGTGTGGCTAGTGTCAATTTTTTCCTGTGTGGTGTTTTATTTTATGTGTAATGTATCTTGAGACTGACAATTTGACAAAAGTAAGGATAATATAATTGTCATTCATGGATACAATTTTATAATATCATAAATGAATCTTGTTTTAAATATCAGTTAATGAAAGTATGTCAAGCTTACGTTATATATCGTAGTTATATTTCAATTGCTCATAAGTATCAACAGAGAAACTAATTGAATGCTTCTTGCATTTTTATACAATCGAATTTATGAATTCACAGATGCCTTTGATTTCAAAGATAGTCCATCGATAATAAGCTAGAGATGAGTTCCGAGGAATAAAAAAAAATATCGCTTCAATAGATATCGCTTCAAAAGAACTCTGAAGGAAGTAAGTCCTTAGCAGACCGTCTAAAGAGATGGCAAGACAGTAGGATGTCAATATCACTAAAATTAACAAATATATCCAAAGATCATAAATAATAACCGTAATCAGTAAACGGTCTTCTATGATGGCGAGCCTGGGGTAAGCAAAAACAAAATGTATGTTCACTTTTAGCAACTAATTCCTGGTAGACAATAAGTATGACGAACACCGGGTTTATAGGTTTCAGACGCTGTTGTGGTACTTTTAAAATCAATATTTTGAAAAAACATTATGTATTCGATATGTAAAAAAATCATTTTTTTAGATGATATCATAAGTTAAGGGTTGCTTGAATGTAAAAGCCATCATTTCATTTAATTTCGCTTGACGTTGCCCCATACAAGAAAGCACCCTCTTCCCTCCATATAATATCAGCGCATGGATTTTCGCAAGATAAAATCTACCTCTTTTAGATATTTTCCGGGATGAACTCACGTTCTGGTTTTATAGTACTTAGATATTTTGGATTTTTAATCTTACCAGAAGTCCGGCTACCGGAAAATTTTATTTTTATTAATTATTTTTTTAATTTCTCTTAACCATCTTCAATATCATTGAATCAGACATGTGTTAACTGCAAATGGGAGCATTGATTGTAACTTTTTTTATGCCAACACAAACAGAAGAATATCAATAGACAGTGATGAAACAATTTTATCTGTGGGATCTATAACATTTGTTGTCTTTGAGCATAGCTAGGCGCTGTTTGAGTACATATTGTTTTAATCCGCCAACATCATAAAACTACGATTCGGCATTCACGCATCGACCATTTTTTGTCATATTTGATCGTAAAAGTCTACGAAATTATATTGTCACATATATTTTTAATAACAGTTGTTATGCAGGAATATGGCATTTATTCGCTTATTTTTCGTTAAGCAATAAAAGAAATGAACGATGAAAAAAAAATACGATATATTGTACAACTAAATTATCGTAATCTCGGAGATCTAAAAGATAGAATCCGAAATGAGGAAATACGCAGAATAACTCAAGTAGTCGATGCTACCCAACGATTAGGTACACTCAAGTGGCAATGGGCAGGACATATCTGTCGATGAGACGGCGGTCGATGGAGAAGAAAAGTATTGGAATGGTGCCCAAGAACTGACAAACGAAGCATTGGACGACCCCCTGCAAGATGGACTGACGACATAAGAAGAATATCGGGAGTGATCTGGATGCGGAAGGCGGAGGATCGAAGAGGATGGAAAGTCATGCGGGAGGCTTACGTTCAACAGAGAACGGATACAGGCTGATGATGATGATGATGAAGATGAATCCTGGAGATGACCCCTGACAACAACTTAGTATTTATTTAAAAGATATGTATTTTATAATATTAAAAATGTCCTAAGCAATAATAAGTGATGACTACACGCATACGATAGAGATAGAGAAGAGAGAGTATCAAAAATACACAGCTTACAACAAAGTATTTTTTATGCGTTATAGTTATCATGATTTTTAACTAAGAGAATAGTTTTAAAAAATCATACTCAAAAATAAAATTGTGTTTTCTAGAACGTAAAAAGTATCAAAGATAAAATAAACAAATTGACATTTAATTCACTTCAAATTATATTTTTTCACTTCGTCAATAATAATATTTTCATAAAAAAGAACCGAAAAAAAACATCTTAATGAGAAACTGAATAAAAAGAGAGCCATCCTCGAGGCCTTTCGATTTCGGAAAACGTCCAAAAACTTTTTATCAATTTAATAATGTCAAATTCCAAAAAGTCAATCCTTATCTGCCATCTCTCGAAAGTAATCATTTTAAAGTTGGATAAAGAAATATCGATTTTATAACAATTTCACTGGAAACTTCTAATGATCGAAGTCGTCAAGACGCCAAATTTCTTTATCCATAAAGTTTTTATCCAGCAAAGGGGGGTGCTGAATTGAAATATTTAAATTTACAGATCAGAGAGTGAGATTTCAAATAAAATATTACAATGCATATTCAATGTTTTTGAGTTGAGCCGTGTGTGCTTGATTTAATATTTCTACATATGGGTGGCATAGTCCAGTGGTTAAAGCGTTTGTTTCATACTAAAACACCATCGGTTCGCATCTCGACTAAGCTTGATTTTCTAAAATCAATTTAATTAAATCTAAGCTTTTTACATGCCCCCGGTAGGGTCGAGCCACTTCTTATAAAAAATAAAACAAATATACAAAGTGTTTATTTGTAAGTTTTCATCTTTGTTGTTTGTTTTTACGAAGTTGTTTGTCAATGTAATTTTTTTAAACATAATTATTGTTATTTTATATTAAATAACTTTTACCATTATATAGTTATGCTAATATTTGTTAATGAATTATATATATTGTCAATAGATAAGATGTCTGTTTAAATCACATTTCATGAAATAATCTCAAAAATAAATAAAATAGCCTCTTAAGTAATCTTGTGTAAAAATAATTTCAGTTTTGTGGTGAAATCTAAATTATCGATCCGGAAAAGCGCAGAAGTTATTCTAAAAATAAAAGTAATTTCTGAATATGTTTTTCAATTGAAAAGCTTTTAACGATAACGACCTGAAATAATAATTAATAGCCGGCTATTAATGACTCTCAACCGTCAGCTCCCAATACTTGGCGCCATCAACAATGATATACTGAATTGAATCAATCACGGGTCAAGCCAACCTTTAGTGTGAAATATTAACGAAAAATGAATAATATAAACAAATTAAACAACATGTATTCTTAATGACTGCATGATATAATTGATAAATGTTCAAAGTCATGGAATTAAAAGTGGCTGTTTTATATGGTGCATTTTTTTTAATGGAAGCACATAGTGAGTACTTAAAAATTAGGGATATACAGTGAAATTAATTAGGGGTTACGAAATTCACTCCAAACTTTGAAAAACTAAATGGTGATGGCAAGAAGTAGAAAAAACAGCCAAGAACTTGATAACAATTGATAAACAATAACAATTGATTTTGTTATATACAACGCTACAAAAATATCCAAAAACTATAATGTTACATAGTGAATTGATAAGGCAGATTTTCTCTCCCGTTTAAAAGTATACTGAAATGATTATATTTTTTTTATGTAAGCACATACAGGATAATACCGACAAATGGTTAAAGTGATTCTGAAGTCTCACTTGTGGAATTCTATGACGCTAACCATGCTGCATATGGCTAAACGCTGTATGTGGAGTTTGATCCGCCAACATCATAGACTACAACCCGACATGAACACATCATCCTTATTATTACAGAAATTTACTATGAATGGATGGTCTTCATGGGACGATTTTCATCTACCACCAATTTAGATTAACAGACTTAGACTGACAGCTTACGTGTGAGGGATCAAAGTTCACACCAACCTAATAATAGAGCCAAAAAAAGGAGTTAAAAATCTATTAAAAAAAAATACTCCGTTGGGGATCGAACCCACGACATATGGCTTGCCAAGCAAACGCTTTAACTATTGAGCCGACCGGCAGATCTACTCGTTAATTGTTATAACACTTTTATAACTGTTGTCTTTATAATTTATTATAGTTAAGAAATGTACCTTTGAAAAAAAATTGGTTAAAAAAATTAGAAAGGTTCAGATTTTATAATTAAAAGATGTAAAAAAAAAGTTCGTGGAAAATATATCTTAAAATATTGTAAATACTTGTAATTTAAGTTATTTTCTTAGAGGATTTTGATACATTTTTTTTGAGAAATATATATATATATATATCAATTATACGTAACAAACACTTATTCGATGTTAATAATATATATTTGCGTTAATTGTTTTCAATGTTTAAATTAATAGTCGCAAGGACTTACAAACTACATATAAATTCGAACATTTGAATTGAAAAATCTTTTGCGTTTTTTTCGTTCAGGATGTAGGAGCAGATGACGATGAAATTTTAAAAGAAGAACCCTTTCCTGCCGCGTTTAAACATAAAATGCTTTCGCAATTATTATTTAACTTCAAAATGACTTTCATAAAATCAGATGAATCACAGCGGTGTGATATTGCTTGAGAAAATTCGCGGCTAAGCGAGCTTTCACAGCGAGCGCTTTTACCAAAAGCTCACTATATCCAGTTTCAGCCAGAAAAGAAGCTCGAGAATTATTATCTCTGTCGTTTGGACAAAACGTTCGACTGGTCCACGGGACGCGTATAACCAGAGAGCAATATCTCTGGTCTGAGCTTTCATTGCTCCGAACTTTACTTTTTATACCTCTCACCCAACCGCGTTCACAAAGCAATCGTCTAAATATTAATTAATTCGTAACGACGTTATTATAATAGTTTAATGTTTTTTTTTACATTTAGATTGATATTATTTTTAATAATATTATAAGTTATCTCTTAACAAGTGAAGGATTGAGAAAAGTTACGAGTTAGTCTAGGCAACAGTTTCCTAATTGAGAACTTATCTTACGTGATCCATGTTAAAACAAGGTAAATAAATAAAAATATATAATTTATAATGGATCCCAAAGTTAATGCTGAAAACATTGAAAAAATACTTTGCTCGGCAATGAAATCACACAACATTGTTTGATTTCATTGCCGAGCAATGAATGCTCGGCATTATTTAATAAATAAATAAAAAATTATTTAATAAATAAATAAAAAATAGCTTGATATCATGGCTTTTGGGCTAAGCCGTGTGTGGCGAACTTCCTTCAATCAATATTTCGACCGCCATTGCAGGGGTCTTTTTCAGGATTGATGATTTATTTAGTTGTGAGTTGGTGTCAAATCTGGCCGTGAAAACCTAAGAAGTTATTTAAAAATAATTTGTTGTATTTCCATATTATATTTTTATATCTTTTTTATGAATACTTACTTATAGGTAAATTTTTCTTAATAAAATATGCGTAAACAAAATATTCATTTAAAAACAAATATATTGGCTTATATTAGAAATTATTCTCTAACTAGCTATCGCTTTCTTTGGTGTTTTTCTGATTAAACAGAAATCAAAATGTATATTTGATATAATATATTATTTAAATCAATTTTCAAGATATTGTTAATAAACATGGTCTTCATTACATTAACATCTTAATAAATCATTATACAATAAATAAAAACAAATAAACAAATATAGTAATATATACAGAAATGTCAACGTTACTGAAGGATTTCTTCGAATTCTCAATTTGGCATTTATAACTTAATAAAATTTCACAAACTATATTATGTTACAATCTAACATATCAATTTTAAAGGTCAAGGCTAAATTTCAGATAATATGAATATTTTGAATGCTCTAAATTATAAGTCACGGGTCAATTACCCGACCTCCATTAAAACATTGAAAAGTATTTTTTTTCAATGAAATTTCCATTATATTATGATTTAAATAAGATAACGGCTGAGGCAATATATTCTTCGTCAGCCTGAGTCCATCCACTGTAGAAATGAGGTCTTTTGCATGTGTTTTCATTCTTCTTAATCCTCACGTTATTTGAAAACACAGTACATTCATCGTATAAGTGGCTTTCATTCGACCGATTGTGCTGGTGAATTCACAACATGTTTCATGAATCTTCGGTATACCAATTGATTCGTAAGACGTAAACATTATAAATTTTTAATCGTTGATCTGTGGTACACATATACCTTATTTTATCAGGTAATATAATAAAGTGAAAAAAAAATGATTTTTCTACATAATATCTTTGTTTTTTGAACAAAATTCACAGCATGAGTCTGAAAATTTACAGCAATCGCTAGATTTTTCTACTGAATGATGAAATCACATTGTTATTATTTATGTTTCCGCTCCTCTACGGTCGTCACGAAATACAAACTTAATAATTATATGCGATAAAAAAGACGAGAGGCCTTTGAGATGTGGTCATACAGAATAATTCTCGGAATTTCCTGGAGAGACCACGTCACGAACAATGAGGTTCTCAACAAAATAAAGGAGTATAGGCACCTAGTAAGAACCATCTCAGAGAGGCGAGTCCGATGGATTGGTCACATCATGCGTCACGATGGTTTTCTTCACGACATTGTAGAAGGGATGGTTGAGGGTAGAAACTATAGAGGGCGCCCTAGGTGGGAGCATTTGCAGCAAAAAGTTCAAGGACATGAGTTGTTGCTCTTATGCTAAGCTGAAGAGCAAACCAATCCACCGGATTGATACTACGAAGAATAAGTTATATGTATAAGTAGAAATTTATGAATAAATCATAATTTTTAGTTATTTTTTTAAGCTTTACAAAAACAGTTGTATAATGGATTTTAGAACAGGTGCTTGCGTTTGATATAAGTGTACGATGGTTTAACTTAATGAAAAATTAAGAGGTGATGATGTACACAAAGCAGTCATTAAATTTAAAATTCAGGAGGCAAAACGGGTCATACTTGTAACATGTTCTTTGTACAATTAAAAAAACATTACATTCAAAACAAATCAGGTATCTTCGCTATTTCATGCCTAATTATATTTTGAATAAGGTTTTGTGGTAAAGGTTTCTGGGAAGGTATTCCCTTTAACATTTTCAATAAACTGAAAGTGCTCCGAGTCGCCTCCAGTCCTGAATGCTCGTATTTACTTAGACGAACTAAGTTTGGAATTTATTTCACCGACAGCATTGAACTGAATCTTTCATAATACCTTGGAATATATAATTTTCTCGCCCGTGCAGCGATCCGCCCTTCGCGCTTCATTAAAACAAACTCGGAGCTAACAGAATGATGATAGTGTTGTTTAAAAAGCGTAATTACTTTTCCTTTATAAAATAGTTTTTAACTTTGTAAATTTGCTCAACTTTCAAATTTTATTCAAATGTAAGCTAAATTAAATATAATCGTAGCTTAAGTGCCGTAAATACAACATTGGCTTTTTAATTAATAAATTAAATTTTAAATATGCATTGTTTATGTGCAATTACACAATGGCTGCTTTTCTAAAGGGAACCAGTCGTCAGGAACTGCCGCCATAGGAGTGTGCGCTGTGTCCGAGTAGCTGCACCCAGAAAGACCTGATGATGACTGAGAGTAACGCCATCGATGTCGCCCACCTCTGGGCAGACAGGATCTGACCCTGTTGTTTCCGACAAGATTATATATATATATATATTTCTTTCATTAGACTCATTTGGATTATCAATGATATTTATTTTTATAACTAAATGCTTACATGCGCATCAACTACTTGAAGATAATAATTCACAAGTATCTTATCGATAGTAATCGAGCTAAAACAGATATCTACCCACTTTGTCAAGATATCTGAGGATAACGTTTTCGTTATGGACAAGACGACACATTCAATTTTATTGCGACAAGCTTATGTTGGACAGATGCTCAGAAATCGATTGGTTCTCGGACACAAGCAGCGGGGAAGCAGTTAGGGGATAATTATTGTAGTAGACCGCAAGCTGGGAACTGACATCTTCAATTATTTGAGTTGTAAACGTAAGAAACTGCAGTGAAAAAACAAATATTATTTATCAAAACAAAACTATTAATTATTTATCACGTGTTATTTATACTCGTATATTAAACTGTATATAATTTTTTGTAACATATCTGCTCATATTTAGAGCATATGTAAAACGCAAATATCCGTTTCACAGTTCTGTAAGCTCAGATTTTCTATGCCTTGTCCCAAAATACCTATATACCGGAAATCCACATAGGAACTTATATGTTTCCCAGGAGCTTCCAGGGCAAAAGCCAACAAACTAGCATAGACTGCAGCTGTTGTACCAGAGAAATATTTTGGTATTCAATGATCAGGGTTCTTAAAGAGATCGGATGTTCAGCCTAGCGCGCCTAAGGTCTGGACACTTTTGTTTTGTTCTTAAGGGTTGGCGCAACCCCACCAAGGGCATGTATATAGCTTAGATTAGATTAAATCAAGCTTGATCTGGATTTGAACCGACATCCGCATCTGAATGACAAACAACAGCTCTTACCACTGAACTATGCCACCCGGCAATCAACAATATCGGTACTTTAGAGTTGAAAAACTTACTGGTGTTAGGTTTTTCCTGAAATTGATTAGTTAATGCAAATTTTACTATAATAATACCGAAAATTTGAGATTCTCTCGTTAAAAATGACCAAAACATACTGTATAAAACACTTACATAGTTTTAGTTTTTATATCAGGTGTTATCCAAAATATTTCAGGTGAATGCCGTTCCGATTAATCACAACTGTTTTTGATTTATATTCAATACGCCTCTAGTTATTATTAAATAAATATTTTCTAAAATAACATGTTTTCAATGTCAATCCGTTGATATTTCAATAAAAAGTATAACAAAATCTGCTAAATTTAATATGATGCCAGCCAGAAGGCAAGCTCGACAATAACAAAAAGTTGTGTAATTTTGAAAGTTCTTTTTTATTTTTAAATTCACGCGAAATTCTCTTCTCTCTAAAAGCAATAACTTACGTCTGAGAGGGTTATATTACTTCCAGAGAGCTTTGTATGTGTCCCGGTACAGTGTGAACGCTTCACACAGTACATACCAGTGATGATCCACCTTAGGCCTAAGTCATAATAAATTGCACATAATTTTATCTACACCCAATCAGGTACTTTCTCCACCAAGAAGACTGCTATGGATTCTGTATCTTTCAACGGTTGTTCTCTTCCGAAAGCAAGCTCCATCAACATGTTTGGATTATCAATATCGAATAATGTCAAATATTACGAGTCAATTAAGTGTAAAGCCGGTCTCGCTTCCAAAAAACTAGGTGTATTATATAGATCACGTCGGTATTTCAACGATAAACAACTTCTTCTTCTATATAAAGGACAAATCCGACCTATCCTTGAATACGGCAGACACCTTTGGATTGGAGCCCCAAAATACCTTCTAAACTTAATTGACTCAGTTCAAAGAAGAGCAATTCGTTTGATAAACAATGACACCCTTACGTCTAATCTACAATCAATGGAACACAGACGTAAGATTGGTTCTCTTAGTCTTTTCTACCGTTATTACCACGGTCGCTGCTCTTCGGAACTTAAAGAACTAATTCTTCCTGCACCCACTCACAGCCGACAAACTCGTCTTACACTTGCCGAACATCCATACACGGTTAATATATGTCGACCAAGAACTGGCAGCTTCCAAAGTTCCTTCCTTAATGCCACCGGTAAACTATGGAATGCTCTTCCAGCGTCTGTGTTTTCTCCTTCCTACAATCTGGATTGCTTCAAGAAACAGATAAATATACACTTGCAATCTCCCCAACCCACACACAAATACGAACACAACACACGTTTCCCGCATGCAGCGTCCAGTCTCCCTGGCTGAGCGTCATATAGTGCACTGGTCTTGACCGGTTGTGCTCTCCTGCATGCGTTTACATAAAAAAAACAATTCTGTAAGCTCTTGTTACCTGCATATATTACATAAACTGTAAATAATTTTAAACCTATTGCCTCTAAAAGTAGGATCCGGAAGCTCGAAGAGAACGTGGTTTTAGTTTCTGAAGCTTATGTGACAACACCACACTGACGGAGCACGCCAACGCATTACCGACGTTATATCGGACAAGGAGTCGTGATTCAACACAAATTCGCAGTACTTAACGAACTTCTTACAAACTACGACACCATATCTCTTCCACTGACAATTATGAAGCATAATAAATCATTAACTATTGTATATCATTGAGAAACAATGCTTAAATTGGATATTTGTCCTGTATAACAGTATGAAAGTTATCATTGGCCAGCAGTTTTTTTTTTTCATATTCTTAGCTCGATTTATATTTCAGTAATGGCAGATTGACAAATTAACAGTGTCAAACAATTGTCAAACTCAAACAAAATTGGAACATAAATTTGAAATTGATCAAAATATTTTCACGGTCAACACACGGCTTGTTTTTTATATCGAGTGCAGAGCCTTTTTATACGTCCACCCATAAATGACTGGTTTCTTGTCTGCTAGACACAATACTTTGTACAGAAGTGTAGTGAACACAATTGTTTAGGAAAGACTCCCACTGGATTTTATATGAATCAACGCATCATTAAGGAGACTAAATTATCCTCCTGTTTGATGCAATTGTCAGGTGGGTAAAGAACAATCCAGTCCATACATGGTTTGTACATGTTTTCTGAAAAAAGTAATAATTCTTTTAATACTCGTACACAACACCATCAAAAAGCATTGGTAAACTGTTCTATAGTGTTTTTTACGCCTTAAAATCTTTTCACTAAGCATTTCTGTTTACAGCTTCAATTTAGTTTGTATTTTGTGTTATAAATAAATACCATACATTAATTCCGAATGTAGAGTTCAGTCATCATGGTTATACGTGATAAAATCCAATTTATGATCACAACACATATTTGGTGAATCTTTGTATGCCTTGAATTATCTAAAAAAATAAAAAAAAGGTTTACGTTGGCTTTAAAATATTTTATAATAAAGAGAAAAGCGTTCCATGATAAGAACACATAGGATATTCATCATTTTATTCTCAGCTACTCATTGTTTTGCACATACAAGCGGTGGAAGCCTAAAATCAGACAGACTTCGAGATGATGGCCTAGTAATAAAAGAATTTACAGTTTAATAAGCAAATGCAAGTTCAGTTCCATGAATAAGGACCCTTTCCCACGGCAACGTCCCGTTTTTTGCGGGTTCGGTTTTTTGCAGTATCACGTTTAGTAGTATACGTCATATACCCAAACTCTTCTCTTTTTGCATTGCTTTTGGCGGCAAAAGTACCAGTATAATATCAGAAGAGTATTCATGTCCATTGCGTCTGAATTTTCTTCTGCGACTGCCAATGCTATCCCGTAAAAAACAGGATGCAAGCCTCTGTGTGTGAACACGGGTATGATTTTTGCGGTATCCAGTAAAAAACCGATCCAGCAAAACTGAACGTCCGTGGAAAAGAGCCGTAAGCCAAACAACTTTTCTACGTATAAAAATATTTTTTATAAATAATAAAGAGCTTAGTAATTAAATATATACATACAATTATACCTCAAATTTTATACGCATCAGTTCATTCAGAAAAAATAACGGCACAGATTGGATGCGAACCACGAGCTTTGGAACCTACCTTTGCTCTTGTTCATTACTCTAGTCCACTCGACTATCTCCTGCCTGAGGTATAATTGTATGTATGTATTTAATTACTAATAATATTGAAACATAGTCAATGATCTATAAAAAATAAGACAGGAGTATTAGAAAAAATATTCTAATAAAAAATTAAAAAACCATGTAATAAAGAGCTTTTGCATGGTTTTCTAAAAAAGAGGTTTGGCTTCTTCAAGACTCGAATTTGTTTATAAATTTAAATAATGCTTCATCTTCTGGTAGTTTTGTCTTATCTGTGTTTACATAAAAACGAAAGGATCTTCCTCGTCTCAGTCTTGGGTAGAGGCAATCATTTCTGCAAATCACATTTTAATTGTCCCATTAAACATTTTCAAGTGCACAAAAGTTCCCGGCTCTGACAATTTGTCATTGATTCTAAAGGCATTATTTTTAATTTGTTCCCCGCTTTTATTAAAATGGTTTCTTCTGCGAAATTATCACTTTCCTGAAAATTGATAAAATTATTCATTACAGTGAGTGGAGTTAATCTGTACCCTTCATTTTTTAATATTATGTTCTAAATATAACATTATATATTTATTTAAATTTAACAATTAAATATACGGTCGCCACATATAGCCACAAAAACAAACTGCGTTATCTGCCATATTATTTTCCTGGTCCCAAGTCTTCTTCTTCTTCGTGTCAGTGACGTCAAATTATTTTTACTCAGTATATAGGTCATTAGGTTCTGAGATGTGCAGCTTATTAGGCATATGGAGCAGAATATATGGTGTGAGGCGATTTGCAGGTCTCCACAGTCACACAATAGTGACTCTCCCTGTCGAAGCATTCCCTAACGCTCAAGGTTGTCCTTTGTTCTACCAACTCCGGTTCTTAATCTGTTCAGGGATTTCTAGGTCTACCAGTCAAGGTTCTTGCCAGTTGGGAAGCCTTCCTTTGGAGTAATGCTTCGTGCATTTCTAATCTCTTGTTTAAGTAAGGATTTTTAACTCTGTTTTTTATGGAAGAAAGTACAGGAGAATACCAATAGACTGTGATGAAGAAATCTCACCCGTGTATTTTATGTCGATAAAATGCTACATGTGGAGTATTGATCCACCAACATAATAAACATCCTTACGTCTTTATGAAGACTCACTATGAATAAGTGTTATTAAAGAGACTACTTTCATTTACCATAATTTTTTATCTATTTGGCATTTTACGAATGAAGGACCCAATGTCTACCGACAAGGGAGTATT
This sequence comes from Glossosoma conforme, assembly GCA_022606575.1. NCBI lineage: Eukaryota > Metazoa > Arthropoda > Insecta > Trichoptera > Glossosomatidae > Glossosoma > Glossosoma conforme. Next base: position 3,435,136 of record JAGTXR010000082.1, on the reverse strand, counting down.
TATAAGGCTAATCGATTTATTAAAAAATATTTTTTAATCTTCTGAGTAAGTTATATTTAATATTTCTTACAGCTATTGGGACTTAAAAAAATGCAGCTCTGATATTCAAGAGTTATTTAATAGCTTGTAAATCTACGTATAAAGAAAGGTAGTTTATCTCTCTTGAGGTCTGAAACATTTGGTCCACAATGTAAACTTAACCCAAATTTATAAATGCCATGTACCTTACTTGATACAATATCAATGAGTAACGTAATTAACTATTAACTATAAATACACAAGATCAACGTTAAAGTAATTCAGCTATATATTAATTCTGTTGATGTTATCATTTACAAAAAACAAAATCGTTAAGACAAAATAACTCAAGAATGTCTTTCATTCGAGTCTTAAGGATTGTTGATTTTTTTTGAAGTGATGCATTCAGTGAAAAGCTAAAATTCTTTATCGTCTTAAGAAAAAGCGATAAAAAACGCTTAAAGTTTGAAATAATGTATAAACACGTAGTTATATGCTTAAAATTTTTACCAGCTTAGAAGCTGATGTTGTAAAACGTATTATATTTCCATCGCAACAAGAGTTGCCTTTTACAAGAACTTATACCTATATGTATACATCTCGTTAAGATGTACTTAGTTTCAAGTGTCTTTATTTACTCGTACGCTCATCATTATGCAACTGAAGATTTTTCTAAGCTCACTATTATACTCGTACCAAGAAAGCGATCAGAACTTAAGTGATCATCATTATTTAGTAAGTAACTTGAATAACGACATAACACTTAGCTTCGAGTCCACTTAATCTTTATGAGCCCCTTCAACTGCAAGAAGTTTCTAGAAAAACTTTCTTATATCTTTGAAATAAAAGAAAAATAAAATCACGCGAAGTAGTAATATTTTATCTCGTTGTTTGTTATTTATTTTTAAGCAAATTGGATGATAAGATTGACACCCCCCATTGACCAACTCAATAATTAAAAATAACCTTTTAATATTCAGTCAATCAAGTTTTGACTTAATTATATGTCAACTTATAAAATTAAACTTCGTATTTTAATTGCAAAAGTTTTCATAGCACGGCTATAGCGTTTTCGTGTTATTCCGATTAAATTAATTTATTGTAATAATACGTTCTGGTTCAAAGCGATTGTTTTTGTTACGTTGTTTATGGAAGAAAATGTCTACTTTATGATAATAATGAAGGGATGAAAACTGTTTGGGTAAGCATGGAATTGGGTCGTATTTATTATATACCCAAAATATAAACAAACTTTTTTAAGGCCGGGTTATAAAATAAACAATCCACATCCTTGGATCACTTCATTAAAAGCAGTAATTTGTCACCTACCAAATTTACCTAACTAATATACTTATTTATCAAGAATCGATCTAACAGCAGAAATCTTTTCTTGCATCTATCACATATTCTTCTTCGTAGTATCAATCTGGTGGATTGGTTTGCAGCAACAAAATCTTGCATCTCGATCTCCACTCCTCTCGATGCTCTTCAACTCTCTTTATCTCAGCATAATAGCTACAACTCATGTCCTCGAACACTTGCTGCAAATACTACCGTCTAGGGCGCCCTCTACAGTTTCTACCCTCAACCATCTCTTTCAACATGTCACGAAGAAGACCATCGTGGCGCACGATAGCGCATATATGACGTATTATATGTCTAAAAATCTACATCATGTTGAGACAACAGGTCCTCCATTTGTTGCTTGATCCTAATTGTCCTTTAATTTTGATTAATATATTCGCTTTTATGCTATTTACATAATTTGTATCATCTGTATGACGAGTTGCAATCAACAACTATATAATAACATTACATACATTATTATCATGCGCGTCTATTATTGTAAGCGTAGTTCTCTTTTGATCACAAAAGGATCAAAACATGGATGAGTCACCATATTTTGCTCACCGCGTGTCGTTAGTTTGGTAAAGTCGCCAGTTTGGACTAAATGACTTAGACCTCTAGAGCGTCGAACTAATGATCCGATCTTCTTGAAAATTTTCAGTAAGAAATCACCTAAATTATTCATCGGAGCTGCCGTCACTTTCAGTTTATGAAGGTTTTCTTGGAGGTTTTCGGGTACAATACTTGTTCCCGTGGACCTATGTCTGCGAGAAGTCTTGTAAAGACATGAAAAATGACGGCTGAATGGAACTGCGTGACGCGATTTGTATTTACCATATGTTCCAGATATGGAACGGATATGGAAAGCTATTCTTATTTGATGTATATTCAGTAACATTTTTTTTAAATAATATAAGCAATCGGCAGATCTTTTGACTTTAGAGCTTGCACAAAATGTAGTTTTTCAATATGTATTGGCATTTATATAAGTAATAAAGATAATAAAAGTAATATATTTTGAACAAAGGTAAAAAATATTTTCCATAAACCTACTATACGATAATACATAAAGGTATTCGTGAATGTTTGTAATAGTAAATATATCTTGGTGAACAAAAACGACACATTTTCCTTACTAAAAGTTTATCCGTAAGTCCATCTTCTTTGGTTATATCTCCGAAAGCAAATTTCCCAGCGATAACTTATCTCTGTTAAGTTTCGCCGAAGCTCGGCTTTGCACCGAAATATTCGGCCGAGCTTTTGTTTCAGAAAATTCTTGTTTCTTTCACAATACGCGGAGTAATACTTCTTTATAATATATTTAATGTCACATGCACGAAAACCTTACGAGTGTTGATAAGCCGAGAAACTAAAGTAATATTTTAAATTATTAAGTTGAATGCATCATTTTAGAATTTGCCAATTAAATTACTTAATAATTTATATCATTATTATTTATTTGAATTTTAACTAAAAATGATTATTTCAATTACAAAATAATTAAATTATTTAGTCTCTTAATTTCAATGCTCAACAGGCAAATTCACTGCTGATTTGGAAATTCGGCCATCAAAATTTTTACAAAAAAAAGTTCCTCCAAAACGTTATGTACACAATTATCTTTTTTATCGGGTTTTAAGCATTCGTTTGGAGTGACATCAGCATGATGTAGCCCTTGCTAACTGGTACTGAAAACCTCGATACACAATCTTTCGTCTCTTATTTGTGTTCGCTTGTCATACATTTATGTGTCCGCCATTTTGGGACTAGTTATGTAGACCGCCGCTAGTAGTGATAAGCGAGAGCCATCACGAGCGCGGCAGTTGTGCCCCGACCATTTTACAAATTTACGTCGAGCCCTACATTTATAAAATTTTATTGTAAGTATATGTCAATGTGCTTCTAAAAAAGTCTGTGTTGTCAATCTGCTCCTAATCCTGCCATCACGCAACGGAATAACACCTTTTAAGAGAGAGGAGGATGTTAGGAGTAATATGGAATAAAATTCATCTTAACTTTTTTCTACGTTAAGGATTTGTTACTCGGCGAAGACTATAGTGACTGACAGATCTTCTGAGGCAGCAATCCGTGACAGTTGTATGCTCCAGCTAAGGGAGAGGACATGTTGACGATGTTTTTAAGGTGACTATGCTATTAACCATCATTTTCATTGACATTCACCATAGGGTCAATGGGGACCATTTTTTTTTGTTGTAAGTCATTTTGGTAGGGATACTATCAGTATTTTTAATAAAGCTTTATCATTATATCCTACGCTCTAATTTTCATGACATTTTTATATGTTTACGTGTCATATATAACAAAGTGAATTTTTCTACGGAACTTAGAAAGTTGTAGAAAAAATCTTCTCCAGAAAATCCATTATATAAAAGCAAATAACGATAAGTGTACGTGACTCTCACTGCTGCTGAGATTTGAAGTATATTGATGATGCTATCGAAGCTGAAAAATCCATCTTCAATCTTCAAAATGTCATACACAGATTACAAAAAAAAACGTTAACATGAGTCATCAAGCTCTAAAAAAATACTTTGACATGAAATACTAACGGAAATTTTCTGAAACTACATATTCAATTATAAAAAGTATTTACTGTAAAATCCATTTGAATTAATGTAGTTATAATATTTAGAGGATTTAATATACAAATATGTATTATCCTGTTTTAGCATAGATCACGTTGAATATCGTTTATTAACTTGCTGGAATATTTTCATTTCGTTTTCAATGAAAACATCGTCAGTTCTCCGTATTAAGGCAAAAAATAATAATAAATATTTAATAAATAAATAATAAATACAAATTAAATACTAACTATGAAAATTAATTCATAATTTGTCGAATTAAAAAAAAATATTATTTTAATAAGTATTCAATACAATAAATATTAAGAACGTGCTCCTATAAAAAGTGTATGACTAGTAAAAATTATTAAGCTGGTGTTTTTTTTTTAAGTATATAGTAAATATTAAATGAAATTACATTAGTTTTAATTGGAGAGCACATCTATCATAAGTATATACTATATGCCCTTGGGTGGTATCGCACCACCAAACATAAGACGCAAAGTCATATGCGCCGAAAAAATGCGTAAGGCAATCAACCAACCGCCACACTGCTTGTATAATCAGATACCCCCAACACCCAGACTGAAATCGCAAAGCAGCTTTCTATGATTCACACAACCTCTCACATCCGGCCCTGAAAACGAGAGACTCCAGCTCTAGCAACAAGTCGCATCAGAGAATTTCATTGCTCCAATGAAAGGCCTCCCAACTGGCAAGAACCTTGACTGGTGGACCTGGAAATCCCCGAACAGATTAAGAACCGGAGTTGGTAGAACAAAGGACAACCTCGAGTGGTGGAGAATGCTTCGGCAGGAAGAGTCATTATTGTGCGACTGCGGAGACCTGCAGACCGCCTCACACTTAGATCCTGCTCCATGTGCCCAACAAGCTGCACACCTCAAGACTTAATGCTAGGCAACACACGGGCTATCGATGTCGCCAGATAGTGGGCAGAAACAATTTGACGTCGCTGACACAAAGAAGAAGAAGTATATATTTATGTTTTTTTTTTAATTTTAAACATTGATAAAGTGAAGATCGTATCAGTTAATAGAAGTTTACAAATGCCTTTTCTGCGATTATCTAAAACTAAGAAGTAATTGGAATTGTAAAAATGTCTTTGTTAGATAGAATTTGAATATCCCATAGATCTTTCAATGGCTGCTCATAAACGGCACGATAGTCTTGTAATGCCTAAGACAATCGCACACTTGGCTAGCTTTAAGCTTGGCCAACGTTCAATGCTGAAGTACCGTGAATATATGGAAGCAAGCACTGGTGTACAAACAGCCCAGGGTTGGGAGACGCTGAGTTTATTTTTCTTCAGATTTTCACAACTTTATTACATATTATACTTCTTAACCCTTTCGCATCTGTTGTCGATATATTCCGTCTAAGATTTCCCTACCGTTGACATCAGATGCCATGATATATCGTTTTGTTTTTTTAGTACTCATTGTGACATCTACGGTAGGAACTTGAAACTGCAGTCATTCCCTTTATCAACCTACATGTATTCTTTTCAGGAATCTATAATGGAGTTACAGTATGGAGAAGCATGATTTGTTTATATTAAAATTGGTAGAATATTCAGAATCTATACATAGGTTTGTGTAGGAAGGATTGAAGGTTACAAATAAAAGTATTTTTTTAAATTGAAATAATTACTCGTCTTTGAACTGATTGAATTACACCTAAAAGATAATTTGGAGCAACGACATAATAAGCAGTACTTTCGTGATAAGAACAATCGCGTATTTTTATGAGCAACAAACATTATTTGCTTTATTGCGATATATATTTTTGGTGATAGTGATTCTGAAATTTCATCTGTGGAATTCTATGATAGTAACCATGCTCCATATGGCTAAACGCTGCATGTCGAGTGTTGATCCGCTGACGTCATAGACTACAGCCCGAGATTCACGCATCATCCTTATTATTACAGGAATTTACTATGAACGGGTGGTCTTCACGGGACGACTTTCGTCTACAAACAATTGTAATTCGGCTATGACCGGCATCTTACGGGAGAGGGATCAAATTCACACCAACTGGGGGTATTTTAGAGCTCAGAAATCGATTAAAAATAAAAATAAATAATCTCCGTTGGGGATCGAACCCACGACCTTCGGCTTGCAAAGCAAACTCTTTGACCATTGAGCTACACCCGCCGGCAGAACAGATATTTATTGAACTAAGCCTCCTTTGCAGCTCTCTTAAAACTTACCTATTTGTATTTTTCATGTAACGAACCTGAAACAGTCTGAATATAAACTATTCAGTGATCGATTGTGATGAACAAAAGATTTTCATATTTAATATATAAACACTTCTTACCTTGTTTAATTATGGATCACACTGAGCATCATTTATTTACTTGCTGAAACAGCGGTAATTTAAATTTGAAATGGATCTCAGTGCGAATACCAAAAATATATCCCTATATTATTATTCCCTAATAGACATACCCCACTCCCTCTGTAACATAAATGTGTTTGACTACTTACGAAAAAAAAATACATGCAGCTCAGTTGTCTCTTGACATTGACGGATTGAGGAAAGCTACGAGTTAATCGTAACTGCAGTGTCCTAGACAGAGACCATACTTAACGTGATCCATGTAAATGTATTAATTATTAATGAAAATATTAATAACAAAAGTATGTCAATTGATTATTTTGCAAATATACAATAGAGATAATATATTTATTTGCACTAATTTCATATAATATTTGTATTCGGTCTAAAATACAGTTATGCTTCTACAGTTATCTCTACGTGGCATGAGTATGTTAACTACGAGTATAAGACCGGGAACAGGCGTAGACAAGAGGAGTTTCCGTTTGTTTGTTGTGTGCAGTTGTTTAGTGTACACAGTTTCTGCATCTTCAGGCCTTTGTGAACGGATGCGGATATCCCAGTACGGACGAATACGCTCCATCGAAGGCAGAAGAGAAGGACAGTTATTAAAAAACGTGAAGATAAAAGGAAAAGCAATCTAACTTTGAAATGCGCACTGCTGTTATATTATTTAGACTTATATAATTCCAGTCGACGTAGATGTCGCAAAAAAAAAGCTTCTGAAACAACGTGAAACTTCAAAACAAAATTTACGTAAATATGTTTATAAAGTTGCCTTACTATATCTACCACAAAATAGTACGCCAGGTGCTTTGACGACCAAAATCTACCAAGTATGTTTGTTAATAATTGTGAACAATAATAAGTGTTTATTTTTAATATCCTGCAACAACTACTGCAACAACTGTAACAAGTAAATTTATCATTTGGTGGTAAAATATTTATATATTAATAATATAATGGTTGTTATAATGTTATGGTTAGTTGATAAGGCTCCAGTTTATGAATTTCATGGGATTTTCATTCTCAGATGAAAAATAAAATATTAAATAAAATCTTATATTTGTGAGACAATAATTATTGTATTGTATATAATGACATCCTCCTCTCTAAGTTCGTTATTGAATTGTGTGGTGGCGGGATGAGAAGCAGAAGAACAACACACAGACTTTTCCAGAAGCACATATATTTTCATGATAAACTTTACAATCTTACGACCCTAGCGGAATAATATGCCAGGCCGGCCATAATACGACCTCTACACCACTGACCGGGTGCCGTGGTTGGTGACACCCAGCGCCGCAAGTGGCAATCTATATAACTAACGTCACACCCGAGACCGGACTTGTCCAAAATGCTAATATGGCAACACATACATGTACGACAAGCGAACAGAAATAAGAGTCGAAAGGTATATCGAGGTTTTCGGTACCAGTCAGCAAGGGCTATATCATGCTGATTTCAATATTTAATAACACAATTATAAACACTTCATTCAATTGGCAGTTAATAAAATTAATCGGCAGTAGACCAAATAAATTGGCAGTATCCACTGTGTCAATATAAATGTGGTCAGTTATAAAATTAAAATGGCAGTGATATATTCAATATTGGTAAAAAATAATGTAAAACCAATGAATAATTTACCCATAAAATGCAAACCTTACCTATTTTCAATTAACATTTATTTATTAATTATTGCCGCTTTGTTATTTATTTACTGCCGATTAATATGTTTCTGCTGCCAAATGATTATATTTTATTTAATTTTTTAGGTATTATTACTGACAGTTTGCTCAATAATCACTGCCTATTATTTCAATTTTCAATTTTGTTTATTTTGCCTTTCAGAAACATTACAAATTATGTTAACTCAATTCATTTCTGAAGTACAATAAAAATACAAATGAAAAATACAATTTATACAAAAATAGGTACTTATGATTAAGTACTATGAACAAAGCAATAAAGAAAAGCAACAGAAGGTCCCTATGCTTATCAGACAAACGAAGCCAACCAATTATCCCTCCAAAGAAACTCTTGGAGTTCTTGTCTGCATTGGGCCTCTCTTACGTGAAATATATCAACATCCGAGGCGATTTGGTTAAACAGTCTGATCCCTCTCCCAAGAGGCATAGTCTCTGGCAGGTTAGTGTTACTCTTAGGGAGAGCGAACAATCTATGCTTCTATTTGAATTAAGCACTGCCAAAAAATTATTTTCCAAAAATAAATATAAACCAAAAACATTATACACAAACGAGTATATAACATTAAACTGTCGGTGGATAATAAACATACAAACAGGTACATTTATAAATGCGCCATATATTAATAATGTATATCAATAATACAATAAATGTCTCGACTCATTGAGCAGAGAAAGTGGCCGTGGGTCTACGCTGAGTACAGAATAAATATTGATCGCAAAGGCTCACGGCTCGAATCTTGCGTTTGCCACTTATTTTCCTCCGATTCATTGATTAGATAAATGTTATATAGAATTAATTTCACTGTAAATTGCCATGTATGTATTAATAAATACAAATTTAAATAATAAATGAAATTTTCTTACCAGGGCCAAACGTAAGCACTAATGCCGTAAACAGCCAGTACATCGACACCGCAACCATCTTCGATTCACTTATTATTTACATCAGTACATGAAGAAACTTATCAAGTCACCCTCGCGAAATTTTCTCCTTCCTTCAATAAAGTAATGAAAACCATCATGAAAACATAACAATAATTTTCAATTTTACTTATTCCATAAACGTATACAGATAAGTATTATCATTAAAAATGATTTAATCAATGATATTGTACATAAACGTTCATTTCTTTAAATGTTGCTGTAATGTCAAAGCTCTTTTCACTTATAACAACATACAATGCTATTTTTCAAAATTGAACACTTTTTTAAATTTTTTTAAAAATATTTTTTATGTCTCACTAAATTTAAAATGGTAAACATTGAGTGAGTTGTAACCACATTTATGTTTTACTGTATTAACAGCTTAAGGTTTGATAGTGGGCGTGCCGTATGGAGCTTTACAATACATCCACTCCCGGCAAAGGCAGTAGAACAACTGACCCCTGAGCTTATCTAGACCCACAGCATCCCTTGAGCTTTGCGCACGCGCGTCCTTCGCCCATCTAACGAACTTTTATATTCAAATTTTTGACATCCCGTGTCATTGCTTGATGTCATACATTTCAAATGAAAATTATGCATAGCTAGTTGTATTATGGTCCAGTGCTGCGCAACCGGTGTGCTATGGAGCCGACACAGGTGTGTTGCGATCAAATAAGACAACATTTAAACGGCTCTTCAGTGCATTACGCCTACTTAGACAGACATACAACAGCATAGTTTGATTCTTATACGCTTCACATAAAGCATTTTTATATATTTTCTTGTAAAATTTATCATTTAAAATTGACTTGTAAAAGGTGAGTTCGATCCCCGACGGAGATTAAAAAAAAATAGGATTTTTAATCGATTTCTTAGCTATAAAATACCTCCGATTAGTGTAAATTTGATACATCACTCGTTAAATGCCAATCATAGCCTATTAATTAAAATTGTGGTGCTAGACGAAAGTCGTCCCGTAAAGATCACCCATTCATAGTAAATTCCTGTAATAATAAGGATGATGCGTGAATCTCGGGCTGTAGTTTATGGCGTTGGCTGATCAACACTTCACATGCAGCGATTATCCGTCTCTCATTTTCAGGGCCAGATGTGAGAGGTTGTGTGGATCTCAGAAAGCTGTTTCGCGACTTAAGTCTGGGTGTTGGGGGTATCTGATTATACAAGCAGTGGGACGGTTGGTTGATTGCCTTACGCATTATACGACGAATACCTTAAAAATACATACTCTCTTTTATTGTTATTATATTTTATATTTACGTTTTTACACGTTTTCCTCTTATCCTCCTTACTTTGTCTCGGATTGTCTGTTCTGCAATGCGTTGGAGAGTCATCATCGAATTGGTTAATTAAAATAAAATATATAATCCATTTTTTGATACTAAAATATGTTTGAAACGTATAGAAAACAGAACAACACTTTTATTACTTTTGTTGGCAAATTTATATTCTTCCAAAGTCATATAAAGCCTACCCTTACCGGCATCTGTACAATAAAATGATCATAAAACTGAAATTGCGGTGTACCTACGTCGTATCGTATATTGTCATACATGATAAATAAAACTCATATATTATTTATTATATTGCAATCATCTATCCAGGTGCACTTATTCAAATTGATGCAACATTTGTGCATCTACCGTACTCGTACATCTAACCTAACCTTATCTTCATTTATATTCCTAAAAGTATTATATCTACATAGTATGTTACACAGCTTAACCCAATGCTTACTATTATATCACAGAAAAAAAACAACCTTTGACTGCAATGCGAGCAGTCCCGGGCTTAACTTTTTAAAAATTTAAAATATCTTCTATAAATCATTTCAAATATGTTTCAAAGCGATGTTGTATGAAGATCTACGCAATCGTACATTAGAGATTTTACGTGTTTTAGTGCTGCTTTATATTTATATTCAATAACTTTTTTTTTTGAGTGATACGTTAATGACATATCAAAGTCAATCACGTTAGCGAATTAATACTAATAATATCACAACACTTATTTCTCCTCAAAAATGGCAAGCAAAATATAATTCACAGGAGATTTTTCCTCGAATAAGCATTTCAATACTTAAGATTATTCAGTCGATTGGTTTTGGGATTGCTTAAAGTTTAAGAAAAAGGTAGATTCGTTTTATACTCTTCTTCGCTAAGCACTTCGTTCTGAAAGCAGCGTCACTACATTAATTATGGCATTCACGTTGATCATTAAATATTATATAAATAATTTATCCTACCTTGTTTTAAAATGGATCAAATACAAGTGAGTAAACATTGCTCAGTGCGTGATCCGTATAAATCAAAATAAGGAAGTATTTAATTTTTCAATATTACTTTTTACCTCACAAAAGTTAAATATAATATGTGGGAGGCTGCTACTTTTCTGAAGAAATCTTAAAATTTACTTGACTATACGTTTACTTTATTTATATTTAAAAAAAAAAACAACATAACCAGACCTCACATAACCACTTCGCCGTATGAAAAAGAGGTCATAAACCGCTAGTACTGCGGTTCGCTTTTGTCGAATTGCTCATCTCAACGCGAGCAATAAAAACTTTATCCTCTCATTCATTTGTAATTGCCCTTCCGGATGCACTTATTCAAATTGATGCAGTTTTTCTTGAGTCTTGGACGCTCGGCTGGATTTATAGGGCAATTCGTATGAAAAGTTTCCTAAATAAATTATGCACTCGTTGTATATACGTAACGTGTACGTAAGTCGCATCTCGAAGGTTCTTTTACGAAGAGCTTGCTGGTCGTTTTTGAATTTATAGATATAAAAGGGGTGCACGAACGATTGTGTCGTAAATATTTAAGATTGTTTTGAAATACGATCGTCTTGCAGCTATTCTTATACGTCACAAATGAAAACACTTATAGAAACACGAATGTCGTGTTCAATGTGTACTTCTTCAATATTCACTCCCTAACTGGGTAACATTTTTACCACATAGTTCTGTAGGCTAATATCATTGTTGATTCGCTCCGAGTAATCTCTGTACTCCAAACTTACTTTGCATGACTTTCAACGATTTTTAGAAAGATCTTGGGAGCTAGAAAAAATGGCAGTTGTAGTATACTGAGTATATTTGAACGTTCTTTAGTCGTTTATAAAATAAATGTATAATCGTGTAAAAGTACTTTATATAAATATGAAAAGGGAAAAATGCTGCTTAAGACCATAATTTGAACTTATATACAGATATAAATAGACAACAGAGTCTCCACAATGTTACTTCATTATGATATTTAGGAACGATATTTTGTAAACGTATTAAGAGAGTGTATGTTAGGCCACAATTGTAGCCCAAGTGTATCAGTTGTGAAAATCATTGAGTTAATCATCATCACAACATATTTTTAACCAATCATAAGCATCTGAATATTATTTAAATAAAAAGATTTATTTTCTTTTCCAACCTGTAGGCTCTTCTCTGAAAGGCTGTCAAAAATTAATTATTTTATTATTCTGGGTAGGGCTTCGAGAGTAAAGATGTCTTAAGATGAATCAGATATAAAACAGTGAAAAAAATTACTAATACCACATGTTAGATGAGTCAACTTATTTATTTTCTTTTTTTAAAAAAACTATTTTCGTTGTATCAAATATATATAAATATATATACATTCAAAAGACTTCAACAACTTACACCTGGAAGGTTGTTTATATATTAACATCCTCCTCTCTCTTAAAGGATTAGTAGATTAGTAGCTGATTAATAACACAGACTTTCTCAGAAACACATTAACATATATTTACGATAAACTTTACAACCTTGTGGCCCGACCTAGTCACAGCATTAGGCCGATGATGCGTAAATCTCGGGCTGTAGTCTATGACGTTGGCGGATCAACACTCCACATGCAGCGCTTAACCAAATGCTCCATGGTAAGCGTCATAGAATTCCACATATGAGACTTCAGAATTATTATCACCATCTGTCGGTATTCTCCTGTATGTGCTTACATAAAAAAATAAAATGTGTAATAACATTGCAATTATAAAATAAAACTCATATTAATATAAAATTTATGCAACAGTGCAATTTTTATCGCTCGTCTATGCAGCTCTTTAAGCAACCATAAATTGCACAGCCTGCCCTTAATCTGGGCAATCTTACCGCTAGACTGGTAGCGCTTAAATCAATATAAAGTAGCGTTATAAAGCACATAATAATAAAAGAAAATGAGGTGAGATGTCCGGTCATTGAATGCTTCCAGCCCAGTGCGCCCGTCCTTTGTGGGGCTATATCGCCTGTAAATTGTGAACGAGAAAACCTTGCCAAAATTTTCAGCCACATGAAATTTCACCACAAAAGGAGTGAACCTGAATTTCAAAATAAAGTTGATAATTTGATAAAGTCTGTAACTGGACAACAGTTTGTTTCCTGCTTAGTTATTAATTTATTAAATTCAGAATATTTAGTTCATTTTCACGTGTATTTTTAAACGTCTTTTATAAAATGCAAAAAAAAAGGTTTTCAATATATTAAATATTATTTTTGCCAGAATTTGAATGTAATTCGATTTTTAATAAATTTATACATATATGCAAATTTACTTTTTAAATCATTAAATTAGCTATAAAATTAAGAAAAATCCATTTTAATTACTGTTAAATAATAAAATGTTTATCATTTGTTGATGTAATTGAATACAAGTGATTAATTTTAACAAATTAATTATTGTGAATTTATAAAAAGAGTTTTATTACAAGTTTGATAATTGTTAATTGAAAAAAACTTAAAAATGTAATTATGCTCAATGAATTGTCAATTAATCATCTTTACTTTATAAACAAGTCATTAAATCTTAAATTTAAAATACATACATGTAGTTCTTTATTTATAAGCATTATTTTTATATGGAGCGATTTCGTTAGAATCGCTTCTTGGAATTAAAATGAAAATTGACTTTTATTACGCGCCATTTTCTGGAACCAATTATCGCGTAAAGAAATGATGTAATAATGTAGAGTGTAATTGAATTAAATAATAATATTAAGATTTTTTTATTATATATTTTTTAAATTGAAAACAAGTACATATGTAAATTAAATAATAAAAACTGATACAACATCTATCTTTTACATAAGTAACAAACTCAAAACTACTTTCAACGATAACTATATCATTCATTAATGCTACAAAATATTTTATTGAATTGCATTTAAAGCGTGCAATTGCTTCCAATAATTAATTATTTGTGCGGAAAAGTTATCCAAGTCAAACCCATACACATAAATAAACTTATATGCTCTAAAGCTTCTCCCATATCGTCCTAAATGGAATTCAGCTGTAATGGAGCGTCTAAAATACCAGCGTAAGTCGGTCCAGGCTCCCGGGATTAGTCCAAAGAGGACTTGACCACATCTCTAATCCGGGTCCTTCAGTAGGACGTTAAAATAATATCGAGCTCATGTTTCTGGATTATTTACTTTGCGCCATGTGATGTCTTGTTGTTCCAGAAACTTCTGCAGCGGGAGTCCATCCAATACAGTCAACATTCGTTGTGTGGAATATATATTGCTTATAGATTTTTTAAGTTTAGGTATGCAAGAAAGAACCCAAAAACGATCTTATCACTTCAGTAAACTTTGATGCTAAGGCAGCGCATCACGGATTACAAATTGTACTAGGACTAAATACAATAATGTAAGACTTAAATTAATCAATCAATAACTTAAGTTATCAATACAAACGATATAACACTTACTATACGTATTGTCTAGTGGAATTAACTGAACATTGTAGAATTGGACTACTAAAACTCATTGGTGGTACACTCATGTGTGATTATTATACTTGTTTGTGTCTCTTTTTCCAATTCCGCTTCTTCGTAAGAATAAATGGTTAAATTTGTGTTCGTTTTTTTAGTATATATTAAAATATTCTAATACATTGAAGAATATAAACAATTGAAAATCTTTTCCAATATTTATATATAGGATTAACTAAAAGTTATTTCCATTAAGTTTATAGTTCAGAAGTTATCCAGAGGGAACACTGAATAAAAAGATTGTAGGAATGATAATAAAAGTAAATAAATTTAATCCATTGAACCTTAAAATTAAAAATATACACGTAATTTACAACAAGCGCCATCTGTAAAAGGAAAACATATCAATAATACTATATGCGTTAATTTCTCGATCCAGTGTGCGGAGCATGTGGCGATGTAACCACGTTGAGTACAAACAGAACCTTGGGCTTGCAAACGGTTCGAGTTCGAATCCCAGCGTTCGCGAATTTTTTTCTCCGATATTGATGAGAGAAATGTCATACACATGATATTTTCTGTAGATTTGTATGGAAATATATGGTTGTCACCAGTTATTGTTATAATATTTGCCTGTTTTATGTCAGCTCTGGCTTACGGAGGATTAACGATTGCCTCAGAAGACTAAAAGAACCGTAAGTCTTAGATATTGTGTTGTACATGTTGCCTGAACTGATTGAAGTATAGTATTCCTCATTGTTACCGTACTTTCCATGCTCATTTGTGTCTAAAAACTTATCAATTTATCACAGAAATATGGGTTATGATTAAGGTGAACAGGTCTTTAAGACCATTTGGGCCGGGTTTCGTTTTAAAGGAAAATTTTCGATCTTCTTGTTGGCTTGTTGGCTAACTGACAGATTAACTGAATGTGTATCTTTAAAAATATGATATTTCAGCTTCACAAAGTAGTTGTACAATAATATAAAAGAAACGTTATAATAAATTCCCTGTGATTCTTTAGTTAGATTGACATTTGAGTATTTTCTCTTACTACTGATTTTTTGTTCGTTTATTTTTTCATTTATCGATTTATAACTATTACACAATATTTTCTTTTAAGAAAAGGACTTCTGTAATATTAATAAGAAATTCAATTAGACGTTAATAACGGAGATCACTGTATTTTCGTAGAAAGACATCAATAACGTTTTTACGTTAATAAATTATTATCTACGTCGTTCTTAATTCAGTATACATTTGTTCTTGATACGGTGTTGTATGTATTATTGATGAGACCGCACAAAAATATACTGAATTATTTTACAACTGTCGGAAATGATAACAGGATTAATTTCATGTTTTTCTTCTGAAATTCTTTCTGGAAAATATTTGCTTTTACAGTATTTCAGAATTTATCCAACGTTTATATAATAGAACACATTATACCCATAAGTAGAGCTTTATTTATCATAATAAAAACTCCATACATTGAATCTTTCCCTATCCATTTCATAAATGAACATGTGGTCACCACAAATTTACGCCACTGTCCATTTTTCGTTCTATGAGATATGTGTACCTAACGAACTATTTGGGAATATATATAATAAGCCCGTTCCCGAAAACCTCCAGAGCAGAAGTGCAAGTAGTTGAAGAAAGGGTAGCTTAATATCCAAAGTATATTTTTGATGATTTGTTAATCGTTTTAAGGTGTGAGTGATTAGCTCGACGTTCCCGAGGCCCGAACTATTTTGTCATAAGGACGGAAGGCTTAACCCAGAGTCGGATCGTTACGTATTGTATTAAAATAATAAATGAATATTTTTTCACAAAACAACTGTTTTGTTTGTAACAAAACGTGCAAAACATTACAACTGATTAAGACCAGTACGCTCTATGACGCTCACTCATAATGACTGGACGCTGCATGTCGGAAACGTTGCATGTGAATGATTGAGATCTTAAATTGCAAGAATATGTTAAAATGATTTTTAAAAAGATCCTGATAGTTTAATAGATTTAGAATCAACTACTATTGTTTTGTTGGCATATTTCAACGATATAAATATATCTTTTTACTTCTGTGCTGATGAAAACGTTTCATTCACTATACACACTATGTTTTATATAATGCTGTTCCTATATGATATACAAGTTAAATCTGAAGTACTTCAAAATAAATATTTTTAGTCGTGTGGCTTTTTTTTCATGAATTTTGGATGTCAACTCTCCGTTGCAGGCGTTTAAAGTTAAAACCGGGTCAAAAAAGTTTTTTTCACGTCTTCTGTGTATGCGAATTTCAACACCATCTTTAGACACTTTCAGAGTTTGAACTTTGTGAAAGTTTTTCTCTATCCGAGTGTTGAAAAACTTTCAGCAAAAAAATACGTTGGTACTTTTCATGAATTATTCAGAAAGTTGTTGCTTTATTTATTATATTAGTAATAATGTGTATTTTGTATATACATTTTACTAAGTCAACATTACGGAATAAAGTTATGTCAGTTATTATTAGCTGCTGCTTGCGACAAATAAACTCTGTGTCTGAAACACGTAGATTTTTAAATTTTTATGTAAACACATACAGGAGAATACCGGTAGATGGTGATAGTAATTCTGAAGTCTCATCTGTGTAATTCCATGAAGCTTACCATAGTGCGCATGGCTAAGCGCTGCATGTGGAGTGTTGATCCGCTAACGTCATAGACTAAAGCCCGGGATTCACGCATCATCCTTGTTATTTACAGGAATTTACTATGAACGGTTGATCTTCACGGGACGACTTTCGTCTACGACCAATTTTAATTAATAGGCTATGACTGGAATTTTACGGGTAAGAGATCAATTTCACACCAACCGGGGTATTTTGGAGCTCAGAAATCCATTAAAAATCCATTTTTTTTTTAATCTTGGTAGGGGATTAAATCTACGAATTCGGGCTTGCAAAGCAAATGATTTTACCATTGAGCTATACTCGCCGGAAAATCAGTTTCCGGTAGATGTAAAGACGAAAGTAGGTAAAAGGAAAATTAATTATACGAGTAGTATCTATGACATATTTTATTGATTATAATTTTTCACAAGATCAGTTGATTTTAGCGCTTCAATTGGGGTCAAAATTTTATAAAATATTTCTATGAATATTGTTGTGTCAATATGCTTAAATTATAGAGCGGATTAAGTAAAAAGAAGACAGAGAAAAACGTTGTAAGACTAATGTTATTTATTTTCTTATATATTTTATTATCACAGATAAGGACACTTCTTCACAATGTGAAAATATATTGTAAGATAAGCTGCTGATAAGAAGTGTGATGAATCACTTAAGATAAAGAAATGACAGGCGTTCCCATTCAGTCTATAGTTTTAAATCACTGTGGAACGTTAAGACGTATTATTAAAACAAAATTAAACGATAATTAGATGCTTAAAGTGGATATAAATAAATAATACTTTATAATTTATATAAGTTTTGTGACACAATAAAATATAACTTTTGCAGTGAAAGAAGTGTCTTGTTAGTAATATGGAAAATAATCACATATTCCAAAGCAGGATCTCTGAAAGAAAATTTGCTTCGTATCATAATATTATTGAAAAAAGTCGCTCGGGAAGATGGGTGATACTACTTGCAACGTTTCTCTCATATGTAAGTATGAAATTATCAAAACTATCTTTAATCAATTTAATTTATATGCAAGTACATACACGAAATTAAAGTAGAATTGTTATGACAAAATAGGTTAGTCATGGAGAGAATGATTAATATGAAACTTGCTAATTTGATAATGACAATACATTTTAAAAATATTATATTATCCGTATACATGTCATCCATTAATGGATATTGTTGTACAAATTGTATGATATTTATTTTATTATTTAAAAAATAATTCATGTATAAAAAAATGACTCTTATGTCATATATTGTAATGCATTCAATGTAAGTTAAATGACGCTTAATAAATAAAAATGAAATTCTAACAAAACAGTATTTTTGGTTCTTTAATGTATGTACTTGTTGATGCAATATTTCGGGATTGTATAGTTCTACTCAATATATTTGTTGAATGTTAGGTATGCACATCAAACATGTATTACTGATTTTTATAAACTAATTTAGTTTTTAAATATTATCAAATGAATTTTAGCTTCTTCTATTGTATAATCAAAGACTGTCTGTATGACGGTCGAGTATACTTTAACTGTATTTATAGACTCGACTATAAACGATATCACAATGTTTAAATAAAAGACATTGGATATGGGAGCATTCTAGGATGAGTAACCACTTGAAAACATAAGTCGTTGATTGGGGTGAAATGTTCTTTGTGACAAATGTTCCGAGTTAATCATCACATATCTTTAAAATGCTGAAAACAAATGCTTAAATATACTTCAGATTCTGTAGAGGTCTTCTATCTTCTATTTTCAAGACCTCGGACTCTAGTCTTAGAGGCTATTGGGAAACATGCATATATTCGATGAAGCTCCAGGTGCAGAGATGACTTGACGTTTCTTTCTTCTTCTTCGTGTCAGCGACATCAAATTATTTGTCAGTATCTGGCAACATCGATAGCCCGTGTGTTGCCCAGCATTAGATCTTGAGATGTGCAGCTTTTTGGGCACATGGAGCAGGATCTTAGATGTAAGGCGGTCTGCAGGTGTCCACAGATGCACAATCAATTGGATACTGCCCTAAATGACGCATGCAGAGTCGTTACAGGCTGCTTCAAACCAACACTTATTTCAAAACTATACCTCTTGGCTGGTATCGCACCACCAAACATAAGATGCAAAGTCATATGCGCCGAAGAAACGCGTAAGGCAATCAACCAAACGTCCCATTGCTTGTATAATCAGATACCTCCAACACCCAGACTGAAGTCGCAAAGCAGCTTTCTGAGATCCATACAACCTCTCACATTCAGCCTTGAAAATGAGAGACTCTAGCTCTGGCAACAAGTCGCTGGCAAGAACCTTGACTGGTGGACCTGGAAATCCCTGAACAGATTAAGAACCGGAGTTGGTAAAACAAAGGACAACCTCGAGTGGTGGGGAATGCTTCCACAGGGAGAGTCACTATTGTACGACTTAAGGTTAAGATAATAACATTTGACTGGTCTATGAGTCAAAAATTTATGACGTCTAGCGCCTTTCCTTATCCATTTCATATGCTCTAGCTACTTAAATATATTAAGGGGATATAAAAAAATGTATGTTGAATGTTTCAGTTTATTTTACCGGGGCTGCTTTTCTCATATGGAGTGATCTTCATTACAAGAGTAGAAGATGGCACCTCACCATGGCTGGTCTTGCTACCTGCCACCTTGTTTTGTGTCACCTGGACTTTGGCTGGTATATAAATACACAATACGCTTATTTATCCACGATATTCAATACAAGCATAGCTTATCAATTTATGATTCAAACATTGTGTTTCATTGACATATTTATCGTGTGTCATGTTGAGCAACGATTTTATCAAGTTCAAACACTAGTTTCTTTCTGCGGATATGAATTAGACTGCCAACGATGACTGCTTATAAATATCGCAAATCATCAGATTATCGAACCACATTTTCAACCAAATGGTCCAGACCTCTGAAGCGTCATGTTTACCATTCTTGAAAAAATGGTTTGACATCCAATTTTCTTCCTTAAATATTTTTTATGAGCCCAAAACCTTTGGACTCTAGCTCTAGAAACCATGAAAAATTATTCATAGCATAGTTTCGAACACAGAAAATTTTGATAAAACAAGGATTATTACATACGATAGAACTGTGTGGCAGTAACTTAAGTTTCCAGCTAAAGAATAAATGAACAATGTTGAACACATTATATTGGCTATTGTTTGTGAAATGTAGAAGCTTATAATAAAACGAAATAAAGATCATAATATTTAAAATATCAAAATTTTTGTCTTATGAAACTGATAAGAATACGATCGGTGTATCACCAATCAAAAATTATATTTTCCCTCTATTTCACTCTTGATAGATTTTTACGTTCAATAATCACTTTGCATTAATCCCTATTCTTATTAACTGCTGTAAATCTTGGCATCCGCTAATGCAGCCGTATAATGGGATTTTAGAACAGATGCCTGCGAAGAATAGTGGGGGAACGGTAGTGTGATGTTGTGAAGAATTACAACGTGACAGAGCGGAAAAAGCAGCCTCCCATACTAAAGTCCATCAAAAGACGAAGGTGTTCCTGCTTGAGACACGTTCTGCCGCAGGAGAACATTAACTACAGCTTACTTTTCTTTAAGCCTTTATGCTTTCGTCGTCGTAGTAAGCTGTCGGGACCTATACACGGAATGTGCTAAGGGGAGCTGCGGGAGGCGGAACTAACACGGAATGAGGCAAAGATTATGGCAGCGGTGACAGTTTGAAAATACCATATGCTCCAGTTAGGGAGTGGATATGGCATGATGATGGTAATGATATTTAATACAAATGATATAAAAATAATTGGTTCATATACCATTTTACTCGTAATATCTGTTTTTTATCCATTATCCAGTGTGTGATGATACTTTAGTGACGATTAGATCCCTGGTGCCGAGATGCTGTTGATTCCTGGGGAAGTGCCCTTGGCAGCAGACAGTTGGCTGCAGCAGGAGTCTTGTTGGCCTTCACTGGAGTAGCATCATCAGCTTTCATCAAAACCCCCTTCACATTCGCACTTTGTTATGGGGTTTTTACAGGTAAAAATAATAGGTTTTTGTATGTCTAAACACTTATTTTATAAAAATTACGGGAAATATTGCTTTTTTTACATACACACAGAATACATACAGGAGAATACCGACACATGGTGATTGTAATTCTGAAGTCTCATCTGTAGAATTCTATGACGCTTAGCATGCTCCATGTGGCCAAGCGCTGCATGTGAAGTGTTGTTCCGCCAACGTCATAGACCACATCCCGATATTCACGCATCATCTTTAATTATTACAGGAATTTACTATGAATGGGTAGTCGTCACGGGACGCCTTTCGTCTTCCACCAATTTCTATTAATAGGCTATGACTGAAGTTTTACGGGTGAGGGATCTTATTCACACCACTATTTTAGAGCTCAGAAATTGTTTTTTTTTTTTTAAATCTCTGTTGGGGATTGAACCCATGATCTTTGGCTTGCAAAGCAAACGCTTCGACCATTGTGTTATACCCGCCATTTTTTTTCTTTACTATTGAGTGAATGTTTCATGTTGTAACACGTTTTTCGTTCAATCACTGAAGATAAGCGACATTGTACGCGAAATGTACTTGGATGTATTATCGTACAATAACACCGTTTATTGCTGATTGGTTTGAGCTGCAGCAAAGAATTAAATGGTTAGGTTGGATGCATTGGGCTAGTCAACCAATCTCTTTAAATACTCTAGTTAACAAACGTCCAAATCTTCCATCGATACTATGAGATTCATAACTGTTTACTTCAAGTTCCGTACCCAGAAGAAACTACAGTTTCAAAAATTAAATGGGACAAGATAATGAAAGCTGGCAATACTCTATAAAGGCAATTCGTGTAATGGTGCAAATATTATATTATTTATATTTGAGAGGCTTGTTTTGATTGGCTTAAGCTATCGAACAACAAAACTTGTTTTCAAATAAATGCAATATGTCGATTGGCCGTTGTATATGACTGGTTAATTAAATTGATTCTGAAAAAAGATATTTTTCGAATTTAAATATAAATTACATATACAAAATTTAATATATTATAGCAATTTAAGTACAATAAGGCTCTTGTTTCTCAAATACTTTTTTAATAACATTAAAGTTAGTTAATCAGCTGACAATACTTGGTGAAACTGCATAATTATAATTTTAAATAATTTTAATTAAAAAATTAACAAATTTTAAATATTTAGTTTTTATTCACATATATTTTTAAGCGATTACATGTTTCGGCCTCCCTGGAGACCAATTATTGAAGATGCTCTCCAGGGAGGCTGAAACGTGTAATCGTTTAAAATAATTGTTAATCAAAACATAATATTTTTAATTTGATAATTTATAAATTTAAATTAAATAAAACTTACAAATATTTTTTTATTAATCTTAAAATATTATTTTTTGTTGAATGTTTTATTTTTTTAAATGAACCAATTAGATCCAAAAAGTATACAATTATTTAAAATAAATAACATAAAATAAAAACCAATGTTTTTTATTCAGAATTTTATTTTATTAATTAAATTTTATTTTATTTGACAGGGCTGGGGACGAGTCTTGTTATATCGCAAGTGAACTTTGTTATGAGTGAAGTCTTTCAAACTGATCTCATCAGAATACAAAACGTTAGCAATTATGCTCAAGCCATGGGGCAGTGCGTGATTCCTTACATCATAATTCTACTATTGGAACATTACGGCACCCAAATGGGACTGTTGCTGACAAGCTGTTTGGTGATTCAAATTTTACCTGCAGTTATGTCTCTTAAGACCGACGAGCTATCTAAACCAGCGGGAACGTATAAAGACTACTCAAAATCGTACTCTCTATTCAGTGACGACACATCACTACCAAGTATTTCTCATGACATACAATTGGTCGATCTATCGAAAAAATCATGGAAAGACACTTCTTATGAAATTTTGAACAATTCTAAAGAAGAACCTGAAACAGAACAGGAAAACAACGAATACTTTAATCGTGTAGAGGCTTACGATGAACAATCTAAAACTCTGTTTGGTGTCAAAATATTACCCCAAATTCTTGAAGAGAGTGATGAAGATTCTGTTGACATTGCCATGTCAAATAATATTGCTGAAAGTTGTGAAAATTGGAATGGTCGTGCTCAAAATTCAAATGATGTAAAAAAACATAAATTGGTGGCAATCGTAAAACCACAACAGATGCATATAAATGATAAAAACATTAATACAATAACTGAAAACGACAATATATTGCGCAATAATACAGAAAATAATGATATTATTTACGATTCTATACATAAAGAAGAAAGGAACGATAATTGGATAGATAGTGAACACTTTCATCCGATAAGTAATAATTTGTTTTCTAGCTTCAATCACAGCTACTCGAGCTCTTACAAGTGGCACAGAGTCAAAAGGAAAACAATAAACACAGTGGAATATGTTAAAGAGGCTTTCATAGATCCATTCGTATTATCTGTTAGGACATGGAGTTTTTACCCAGCCCTTCTTCTAAAGATTTGTTCTCTCTCGATACCAGCATTTGCGTCATCTTTTACTGTTATGGCAGCAAAGAGTTCCATGGCTGAAGCACCGATGCACAAGATAGTATTTCTACTCTTGGTTCATGGAATCACTTGGATAATCTTCTTGATCGTTTCTCATTGGCTTCGCGGAGTTCACAAATCAGAATCGAAATACTTGGCAAGCGGCGGATGCTTTATTTCTGCATTAGGATTATTTGGTATGTAATGTTTTACTTATACACTTGTACATCATCTAAATGAATAATTGAATCTCAGTTAAGAGTTTATTCATGGATTAGAATAGACTCGTTAGAGTCTAAAACATGTAAAACATGTCTAATAATCTCATGGTGGTTACAGATGAGATTTTTTTTTTATATAAACTTATGCAGGAGAGCACAACCGGTCAAGACCAGTGCACTCTATGACGCTCAGCCAGGGAGGCTGGACGCTGCATGCGGGAAACGTGTGTTGTGTTCGTATTTGTGTGTGGGTTGGGGAGATTGCAAGTGTATATTTATCTGTTTCTTGAAGAGATCCAGATTGTAGGATGGAGGAAACACAGACGCTGGAAGAGCATTCCATAGTTTACCGGTGGCATTAAGAAAGGAACTTTGGAAGCTGCCAGTTCTTGGTCGACATATATTAACCGTGTATGGATGTTCGGCAAGTGTAAGACGAGTTTGTCGGCTGTGAGTGGGTGCAGGAGGAATTAGTATATAATATGTGTTTATAAACTAAATAACTAAATTTATCATCCATTATTTTATTTTTTTCAGTGATTACCGAATCAGTTAAATTCGAATTTCTGGCATTGGGATCAAGTATTCTCGGATTCGGTTTTGGAGCAATATCTTCTCAGAACGAAGATGCGCTGAGGAAGAAAATCGGAGCTCAGAAATGGCCGAAGATTCGTGGAACTCTGGAGACTTTGTCCGCGTTTATGATAATTATACTTTCTATTCCTATTGGATATTTGCTGACGAAGAATAACGGACTTCAAGAGTGTTTTGGCTTATTGATATGGCTTTTATTAATTTGCGGCTATGTTTGGATTGCTATGCCCATAGCTATGGCTATTCGGAAATATCAATCGAGTCAACCGCTATCTCCTCTTGTGTAGAATAAATCATCATGAATCATAAATCGAACAATTCAAGTCATCAAAAATATGTATCAATTCTCTAATTATTTGTAATAAATGTTATTATTTTATATTAATTAAAGTATATATTTTTCGTCTTATAAATATATTTTTTAAATATTTTTTATCATTTTCCACTATATTTATTATTTTTAAAAATATTTCCGTTACTACTATTATTATAAAATTAATGATATTGTAATAATTAAAGAAAAAATGTTTACTTGCTATTTATTTATTCTTCTTTATATCCATTAGGTTATTACATAAATCTGCATTTTTTATCATTTTTTATCATATCGACATAAACTCCATTTCCTTTCTAAACATGAATGAGTCTACTTTGATTTTATTTATTGCAATTTGAACTTACTGCTAAAACCTTTTAAAAAAAAATGCATTTTAAAGAACTAATATTTGTGTAAGCACTCCCCTAAACCTAGAATAAGTAAGGAAATACTATTAAATATAAAATAAGAATTAAAACTTAGGCGTTTAAACAATGCATCCTCCCTGTATTAACTTATGGCGCAGAGACGTGGAATCTGACAGCAAGTCTTACCTGCTTGGTGAAAACCCTCCCTGTGCCGTCCTGTTTTTGGAGACCCAGATGGGGACCCGTTACTGACGCACGCAAAAAGCTATTTGTTAGAGAGTGGCTGAAGACCTTCCCGTGATTCTAGGTGCATCAGTTAAATTTCAAATAGACCTCAGTCTAAAGCTGCGAAGTTAGTATACTACAGCATAAATCTTACCCATAAAATCAAAGTCACCCAGCGTACTATGGAGAGATCCATGCTCGGAGAATCGCTAAAAGATAGAATCCGAAACGAGGAAATACGCAGAAGAACTCAAGTAGTGGATGCTACCCAACGAATGGGCACGCTTAAGTGGCAATGGGCAGGACATATCTATCGAAGAAACGACGGTCGATAGGGAAGAAAAGTATTGGAATGGCGCCCAAGAACTGACAAATGAAGCATTGGCCGACCTCTACAAGATGGACTGACGATATAAGAAGAATAGCGGGAGTGACCTGGATGCGGAAGGCGGAGGATCGAAGAGGATAGAGACTCATGCGAGAGGCTTACGTTCAACAGTGGACGGAAACAGGCTGAAAAACGCCGCAAGCGATATACGACGGTTATAATCTCGTATTTTTGTAGTTCTCGGGATTTTTCTGTGCCATAAACATATTAAGGTCTCTACCCACTACAACGTATCATACTACGATCGTACTAGTAACGTATCAGACACGAAAAACAACACGATACGCCCTGCTATGCCCACTGAAACGGATCGACGGCGTTCTGTGCCTGTGTACATCCTTATATTTTAATAAATAAATTTTAATTAGCCATGCACGGAGCGTATCGGTACCGGCAAAATATTCTCGCCGACAATTTATTAACGCTCAGTGCATAGTAGGGGACGTTGCTGGTCGGTGACGGAACGGTCTAGTGGGCATAGTCTCATACTTTTCAATACAAAGAATATTTTTTACCCGACACGTTCCTAGTACGGTTATTTTATGATACGTTGTAGTGGGTAGAGACCTTTAAGCGCAAAAATCACGACGCTATGAAGAGACTAGTGTGGGGTGGGGTCCACAACATTGGAGCTTAATTAAACTATGTCTTAACAGCCGGCCATAAACTCACCAATCACTTTTATCGCCACTCCATAACCATTCGGGGAGCAAATAAAATACTTTTTTATCGCAGATGTGAACCATTTAAAAAAGCGAGCAATTCAAGGCGGTCTCGAATTTGAAACAGATTAAATTGAGACTTAAAAGAAAGCGCGAAAGATGGTCCAGCTAGATATATTAAAGCGTGATATGAGTGTAACATAAAAGGATGACTAAATGGCGATTATACAGCGCCTGTATTGTCCCCATCCTTCTATGCGACTACGAATCTTGACATCTCTTATGATATCAATGCTGTCAAATATTAAAAACAAATATCTCCGTAGAATACTAGGTGTAAGATGTTTTATCTTTGTTAGTATGTATATTAATTTTTACTTAAAACTACACGAACACAACCATTTCACATCTATCTAACTAGTTGCAGTCAGCCGACATTGTAGAGCATCGCGTTATCCGAATTTATTGTCTATCTTAGAAGTAGAGCGTCGTTGATACAGTAAACTAAAGCCATCATATTTTATTTTATGTAAACACATACAGGAAAATACCGATTGAAGTAATATTGAATTCTCAACTGTGAATTCTGTGACGCTCACCGTGTTACTCTAGTGTTACGGCTAAGCGCTGCATGTGGAGTTTTGATCCACTGTCGTTGTTGTCCGACTGTCAATCACGCATCATCCATTTATTACAGGAATTCACTAAGAATAGGTGGTGTTCGCGGGACGACTTTTGACTATCACCAATCATAATTCACACCAACCTGGGGTATTTATTGAGCTTAGAAATTGATTGCAAATCATTTAACAAGTTTCATTTAACAGGAGCATATTTTCGATAAAAAAAAACTGCTGTCATATCGACTGACATTATACGCGCTTCATTCTGATAATAATTTTATATAAATTTTAATGCCAAAAATTTATAAATTAAAATATTCAGTTTAATTTCATATTTATTTTTGAGTGATTGTTGATCTTTCGGACCCCATGAAGTTCATCCTGAGCAATGGCTTAACTCTACACTGACAGCTTCAATCTAATTCATCTATTCATATCGAAGATCTCTTGCATTATTTTTTATGTAGACACATACATAACAACAAAGAGAATACCGACAGATGGTGATAGTAATTCTGAAGTCTCATCTCTGGAATTCTATGACGCTTTCCATGGTGCATATGTCTAAGCGCTGCATTTGGAGTGTTGGTCTGCTAACGTCATAGACTACAGTCCGAGATTCACGCATCATCCTTTATTACTTCAGGAATTTACTATGAATGGGATGATTTTCGTCTACCACCAATTTAAATTATTAGGCTATGACTGGCATTTTACGGGCGAGGAACAAATTCACACAACCTATTTTAGAGCTTAAATAAAAATATTTTGTTATTTTTAATCTCCGTCGGGGATCGAACCCACGATCTTTGGCTTGCAAAGCAAATGCTTTGATCATTGAGCTATATCCGTCGGCAAAATTTCAATTCTATGCAGGAATAGATTTTCAGTTCGATGAAACTCTGTTGGTTTGAAGACAGGGCAGTTCCGACGGTGATTTTTATATTTGATATTAGCGTAAAGAATATGCGACATATTTCAATCAGGATAAGGGTGGTGATAAAACGGAAGAAACGGATAAGGGAGCGGAAAAACAGGCCGTGGCTTATCAGATGATACGTCTAGAAAGAATAAGAAGCTTGGAATAAAGGGTCACTGGAATTTTTCGAGATAATGCGGAGATGTACGGCCGAGCTTTTCGAGTTGTCGTCTGACCTCTGGCCATCCCATCTACATGCCGGTATTTATTTTCGCAGAATTCACGTCCGCTTAACGGCATCTTATCAGCCATAAAAATAGTCTCGCAGGCCGTTTGAGATGGCTGAAAAAATATAATTTGTTGTAAATCGTCATAAAGTTGTGAGAACGTTGATAAGTGTGCGAGATATGGGGGATGAATGAAAAATTCAATTCGCTTAAAATAAATATTAATTTGATTTTATTCTACAAACAAAAAAAACACAAATCTTATCATGAAATTGGAATTTTAACAACAAGTTAATATAAAAGTCATTTTTTATAATTTTCAAATAGAAGAATAATTTTCTTTAAAAATTACTCGGGATTTTTTCAGTTCTTAACGCACCACGGTAAACATTTGGTTGTTGGTTACTTTAAGAAGAT
The DNA here is from genome assembly GCA_022606575.1 of Glossosoma conforme. NCBI lineage: Eukaryota > Metazoa > Arthropoda > Insecta > Trichoptera > Glossosomatidae > Glossosoma > Glossosoma conforme. The sequence continues at coordinate 3,406,252 of JAGTXR010000082.1, read as the reverse complement.
AGTTCTTTATTCCATTGTATCTATTATTTACTACTTTCTTAAAGAGAGTCTTTTTTTTCTTGATGTAAGCATTTGATTAATTGTTCCTTCTAATACAGCACAGCGAAACTTTATCCGTCCAGTATTGTGTGAATTCGATCCCTCACGCGTAAAATTCCAGTCATAGCCTATTAATTAAAATTGGTATTGGACGAAAGTCGGCCCGTGAAGACCACCCATTCATAGTAAATTCCAGTTATAATAAGGATTTTGCGTGAATCTCGGGCTGTAGTCAATGACGTTGGCGGATCAACACTCCGCATGCAGCGCATAGCCATGTGCAGTAGCATGGTAAAGGTCATAGAATTCCACAAATGAGATTTCAGAATTACTATCACCATCTGTTGGTATTCTCCTGTATGTGTTTATTTAAAAAAAAAATATTTGAAGAGTATAATATTTTTAATAAATTAACACTTTTACAGACGAATTTGTAAGACGAAATTTTCACACGTTTTAACCCATGACAATAATGACATTTTATTGATTAAAATAAGACATTCAAAATGTAGTATGTTTATAATTACAGCGTTTTTGATTAATTAAAAAGGAAATATTTCTTAATTTTAATCAAAATATAAGTTCACTATTTAATATTTAGTAAAATAATTTAATATCGTTTAATTTAGTGAATGTTCAAACAACAGAAAACAAACAAATCCTGTAAAATATCATCATTTTATGACTTAGACATGCAAACCATTTATCTGCGTTTTCATTTTTTATTATTCTTGGAAGATAGTGCGTGTAATTTTCCATAAATACAAATATAAGAAGCTTGTTTGTATTTCAATAACATGCTATCGATATCGTCTGCATTTGACACTGATAAAAATATATTATCTTCCATGCAATTACGTAACAAAACATGAAATAACTTGTAGGGCGATTAAATATTGAAATAATCCTGAAAACAATGGACGATCTCCTGAAAAATTCTAGTATCTTCTTTTTACAACGCCGGGTATAGGTAATTGAAAAAAGTTTGGTCAATTCGGTGGTTGAGAGTTCTCGCAGAGTTAACACCCAATCAAAAAGTTTCATCGCGGTTCACAGAAACTAGCGTTAGCCAGGGTTCAGGAGTTTTTTTTTTTCAAAACTTTTTTTTAGTTTTGTACGTACCATTTCCTTTTTCCGTACAAGCAATTTACATTTATCTACGCTGAAAAACTACTGAAACGTTATTCAATTTTTCAACAATTACACGCTTGGTGTATCATTTGTATCGTATATGGGTGCAGAATCAACGATGAATACAAGTTTTGTATTCGCTTCTTCGTTGTTTTATCAGTGTTTTACTGAAATGGAAAATTATACATATATTTTATTATTTCAACATTACAACAGCGTAATTTTGTCTCAATTTTGTGTATGTAAAAATATACAAAATAATTATACACAACTATCGATAATTTCCATTATCGGTAAAACACGAAATTATTTTCGAACAATCTTATAGTTTTATCTTATTTATTTTTTTAGTTTATTTATTTAACAAATATAAAAAACATAAAGATAATGACAGTTTACATATGTTGTGATGAAATGTACATTTTTTTTTAGATTAGCTTACCACGCCACTTTAAGATGAATCTTGTGTGTGACGAGGCCTTCATCTATGATATCACACAAATACAGTTTAGTTTATACCATAACAATAAAGTGAAACCTCGACCAATCTCATTTAGAATACATTCTTGATATTTGGCATAGGCAGTTATATAATATAATAGATACGACCCTGTCAACCTTCTGGATTTAGAAGACCTGATGATGTGGATCTGACCCTGTTGTTTCCGACACGATTATATAATATAATAGATAAATCACAATTGAATAGAATTGATGATTTAATTAGTTTTTCAATTTGTTAACAATACATTCAAATAACATTAACTTATCCATTAAAAAGCCAGCCAACCTTAATTTAAATATAATAATGAAATTGATATACAAATAAACAACACTTATCATTTTATAGGACATATCTCTCGTCAAAGAAAAAATCGGCAGACGCTGGGGTTCAAACCACGAATGTCATATTTTTATCTTAAAATATCTATGATGTACTAGAGTATTAAAATATATTTTAAAAAATCTAAAACACAATTTAAATGTGAAATATATTTAATTTACAAAAAAAATTACGTTATGCTTCGTTTAGTGTATTTAAAATTGCAAGCCCGTTCGCGTCATGTCAATATAGTCATGTTGTGTGTTCGTATGACACGAATGACATTATTTATTTCCTCGTGAGACATCTCTTCGTGGATGAGGAGGAAATGAGCCGATCACTCTGTCGCCGGAAAAGCGCGTCATTTTAGAAAAGTCGGAAGAATCTTCACCACTGAAATAAATAACCTTCGAAAAACTTGCGGTACCTGAAAAAGACGAGCTTCACAAAATATGCCACAAACTAAAAGATGTTATATCAAGCAGAAAAACAGAAAAAAATATACATTAAACAGTCGAATAATTTTATATTTTGTTTTAATGACAAAATAGTATTTTCGATCCACTGAAATTAAGACATCCACTGCAAAATTTAAAAGAAACTTTACATTGAATTCATAGTTATTGTCTTCGCTTTTCCATTATCTAATGTAAAATGTACGAGCAATTTGTTGTGTTACGACTTACGGAATAGATTCCCGGAGTTTTTATCGGATATTATGAATTCCGATTAAAGTGATAAAACATAGGTTATTGTTTCTTGTACAATTTTTATTTGCATATTTATAGTTTCAATACAATTGCAATAATTATATTTTTCATAGGATAATGCTGATTAAATTTCGTGTTATTAAAAACATACTCTGATAAGATATGTATAATAAATGTATGTTTATTGCATGTGTTTACGCATATTAGTAATAATATATATTTTGTATAATATATATTAGTAATAAGTATAAGTAGAAAAATATGACATTGAGAGTAAATTTTTAATGAATGGTAATTCATTATAGATTAAGTTATGTTAGGTTTTCATTTTATGTGCCAATTATTGGTAGTTCTGGACATAAATTTTCATATTACGGCTATCTATTCACTAGGTGTCGCTAATGAATTTACTTTAAATATTAACCATTTTACATTAATTCCTGTCAATATTTAGTATATTACTGACATTTTAATTTTATGACTGACCACATTCGTACTGACAGTGGATACTGCCAATTTATTTAATCTCCTGCCAGTATATTAAATTTCCTGCCAATTCATTTAATTTACTGCCATAACCTTGAATTAATAAATACAGACCCATGAAATGACCCTATATTTTTTTATTTGTATTTTTAGCATACGTTTTTAAATTCCATTTTATGTTAAATATATAAATAATTCGTACCTTGTTGTGACATTATTACACAGAGTACTGTTTCACCTGCTGGAAGACTACAGTTTCATCATCAATGAAGGCTCCATCATTTCCAACGTGTAATAGAGTACGCTCATATATATGATCCATGTTATAAAAGGTATGAAGTATTAATCTACGAGTACTTAACCCTGATAATTTATTGAACTTTAGCTTCAAATAAATATGAAGAGCAAATTCATATAGAAAAACTTTCAAGCTATTTTTATGCACTAGTATTAACATTTTAGATGGACTATTTTAAATTACATTTTTTTTAATAAATAAAATTTACCATTTATCCGACACCATTGAAATACCTCTGTAGAGAATCTTTCTTCTGAATAATAACTCTAGAAATACAAGTAACTGAAAAAACTCTCACAACTCTATTGTTTTATTATGCTTTTTAAGTTCTGCTTAAAATACTGTACTTTAAGTACTGTAAACTCCTAAAGCACACAAAATAACAGTATTACTTGAGTTATTGTACATTATTTTTGTCATTATATTATAGGAAGTAAAGAACTACAGCATATTGTATAATTATTAGTATTTTATTATTTTTGAAGTTGAAATGAACACACATTAACTCATTTAATGCCCAGGAGAGACATTGACAGAAATGATAAATAACCATTTAAGGAACTACTCATTTCACGAATCAAGTTTTTCTTATCGTCTATCGACTCGGAATACAAACCAAAGCAATATTTCATAAAAACAGAGACACAAAATATCATATTACTGTATTATTGTGTCGATCTTTTGTTAAAAGCTTTTCCTTTCAAAAACTTGCGTTCTGAAGAAATTGATTTACAGCGTTAGAACAAAATGTTTTTCCACCGTAAAACAATAAAGTTTTTTTTTCATAAGCAGGTGGGAGTATTCCAACACATCACTTAAAAGAAAGAAGAGCTTTTTCAGGCCTCTAGCTTTGGACCGCAAGAAGGTTTTTGTGTTATGTTTGCGGTTCAGCGCCTGAGGGACGCTTTGCCCCTGAAGGCCTCATTGTAAAATTTCAACAATAAAAAACATCCAAAAACCACCCAGACTGAAACAAGGTAAAACATTTTTATATGCTTTTAGCAAAAGGTTTCCCGCAAACCTTACGAAAGGTCCGGTTCAACACATTTTATTTATTTAATTTGAATAGATGATGTTTATTTAAGCTTAACAAATACTTAATTTTTTCAAATGAGTTATAATAAATATTCCTTTAAAATGCATTTCCATCTACGCTCCTCCTAATTAAGCACAAATTTGTCACTAATCACTTCCAAGAAACCCAGAAAGTCATACATCATAATATTCGCTTCATCCCGTTTCAGGCCGCCGAGTAAATTTTATGTATAGTTGCTCACAACCTTCCGAAATAGAACACGTCTCGAGACAATATTTCGGTAATGGCAGCTATTTCGATCTTATACTCTATTTATGAGAAAGAATTAAAAGATATATGTTTGTTTACTAATTAACAAATGAAATGCTTAATATTATGATTTTTCGTGTTGAATTAAGTTACTAACGAAACATCTTAAATTTTTTAATGTTTTTTTACATTGTTTTAATATGTTATTAATATTTTAGTCAATCTTTAGGATGACAAAATTTCCATGTTTTACAAAAAAAAATCTGCTATTCTTTCTAGTATTTATGCATGGGATGAACCATCTCTTCAAAAAAACCAAATGATCCAGGTCTTGGAAGAGCTGGCTTAATTGTCCGATCTTCATCAAAAAACAATTAACAAATCAATCAAAATAAGCTACGGATGCTATACCGTCTCATCAAGTCCCTGAGCTGTTTTGGAGGTTGTATGGTTCTGGGAGGATCTTCGGCTGCACAGTAATCCCAGTACAAATCTAAGGCAACTAAAAACAATTACAAATCAATGTATAAAATAAACTATAACAGGTCATATTTTAACTATAGGAATTTATTTCTTATCATCATCATCATCATCATCAGCCTGTGAACGGTTGTGAGTCTCCATCCTCTTCGATCCTCCGCCTTCCGCATCCAGGTCACTCCCATTCTTCAAATCTAAGGTCCATCTTGTAGAGTACACTTTGGCAACTGACATTCCAAATTTTCTTCCCCATCGACCGTCGTCTGTATAATAATCTTCTGCAGATGTAGGTATAACAGGTCATATTTTAACTATAGGGACTTGTTTGTCTTTATTCAGACTTAAAAATTGTAGGTCGATAAAACAAAAACATCTGAAATAAATTTGTGCAATTTAAAATGTAAATCGTCTTTAATTTACAACATCAACATACTACAACTTTTACTTATCTTGAACACAGACATAATTCAGAGATTATCCCTGAAATCGCTTTATCTGCAAAAATTTCTTGATACAAAGCATTCATATTGAGAAATGACAGAACTAAGTGACGACAATATGAGATAATCACGTGCTTTGTATTTGTATATTAAAGAATATTATAAATGTTTTTATTTGTTAGTAAATAACATCCCTCGTGCCGGTCCTGCTTATGAACAGTCGCGTATTTCACTCCAATCATAATGAAAGCAGAGATAGATATCATTCTTTTGTCGGATATGTTTCAGCGTTTTCAGTAGAAAGAGAGCAGCGCCGGTCGCAGGGAGCCTCGTAAACCACCGATAAGCGTTATCTCCCGTTTTACTGCAGCCGGGGCAAATGCATTCAAACCAAAAACACCGCGTTCCTTAAGCCCGCCCGTAAGGCTACTTAAAGAAACGTAGAAAGCTTTACGGCCCGAGCTTTACTTTTATCGCAGTCCCATCTATTCCTGAACAAAGCTCGCGTAAATAAAAACATATCTGTTTCATTTTGCAACATTTTAATTTATAGACGATATACAGGTATTTCTATGTGCAACAACATAATTGCAATGAATTATTTTTTTTTTCAGAAAAAAATGGGCGAAGGTGACCTGCCTGGGACATGTACTACGGATGCCATAAGAGAGCATTAACTACAGCAACCTTTTCTCGTCTACCCATAATGTACTCGGTGGAGCAGCGGGAAGTAGAGTTGACCAAGGTGGTTAAAAATCTTTGTGGAGAACGGCGGCTCGAGATGTCCATCATCTCGGCGTCGATAATTTCGAGTTATCGTATTCAGCTAACAATAACTTAATAACAGTTTTTTGTTTTCATATTACGTAATTGATCATCAAAGTAACTTTTATATACAGAGTAACTCATAAAAAATATAACAAATCGCTTTTAGTTTACAGCTCAATCATTTTCCAGTTTACCGTATTTACTAGTGAAACAGCATAAAATTATGCTTCGTCCGAAGTTTTCGGCGAAACTAAAGTAGTGAATAATGTGATGGAGCAAAATAAAGGACAACTTATGCTCAAAAAAAGCCTAATAGGCTGGTGGCTGAGGAAATTATTTTTCCTGTCCTAACGTCGCTTTGATGGGCCTCAGAATTAACCCGTTATTACGAAGGGTTTTCTAGGACAAAGGGGAGAGTACTATAAACACGTAGCAATGGAAATAAATTGTAGAGTGGAATTATAGAGTGTTTAATTACAAGGGGCTGTATTGTTTTATTAGGACGTTTCATTATTTACTATGAAGTTTCTCCGAACTTACTTAAAATGCCCATTTTATAAAATTAATACTAACTTTTACATCAGATTTTTGGAAGATTGTATTTCTACTTAACGTGGTATACATTACATTATTTTAGCGTGTATTTATTTGTTCAGTATTTAATTCAAGGTTATGTGGCAAATTAAATCAATTGCCAGTAAATTAAATGAATCGGCAGCGGATTAAATAAATTGGCAGTATCCACTTTGTCAGTATGAATAGAATCAGTTATAAAATTAAAATGGTAGTAATATATTCAATACTGTGTCAGTAATTAATGCAAAATTAATGAATAATTAGCACATAAAGTAGAATCCTAACCTTACCTGTCCCAATATTGATTAGAATTTATTAACTATTAACATCCAATTTATTATTTTTCTAGTGCCAAATTTTTATTTTTACTGACCTATTTACGTATTTATTATTGACTTTAATAAATAATTAGTACTCATTAATTTAATTAAATAATGATTATAATCACTGATTAGGCAATAAGTTGCCGATGATTCAGTGAAATAATTTATAAACAAATATGTCAGTTGTCATCTATATAGTTTTTGAATTGAAACTTATTTTACATATATACATTAATATATATTCATATAATCTCAAGTGATTTAGGTAATAAAATAAATCTGTAATACAGGAAGTGGCAAAAAAATGTGACGGTTGTAAACCAAAACAATGATGAAAACCGTCAGCTTTTTTTGCCGCTCCCTGTATATGGCTCAAAATACATTTCAAGTTTTTGATGGCCATTTACATAATTTTTCTGTGAAAATTGATTGCAAGTTTAAATTAAGGAAAAAAAGTAAGTCTATTTATATTGACATCAGCATGATATAGCCCTTGCTGACTGGTACCGAAAACCACGATATACAATCTTTCGTCTCTTATTTCTGTTCGCTTCTCGTACATGCATGTGTCGCCATATTGGCATTTTGGACAAGTCTGGTCACGGGTGTGACGTTAGTTATATACATGGCTGCTATCATTGGTGCAGCATTAATTCTATTGATCGCCACTTGCGGCACTGGGTGACAACCCATCACGATCGCGCTCAATCGTGATTTAAATTTCGTTCGACAGAGGCGAAAATAACGTCATGTTACGATCGAGCGGGGAAATCAAGTCTTTATCGAAAATATATGTCAATGTGCTTCAGAAAAAGTCTGTGTGTTGTTCCATCTGCTCCTCACACAGTCAATATAAGATAACTATCCCGGCGACGTGAAGTCGTTTCTCCTGTAGGGATGAGGATGTTAATATTTTGTTCAAATATGTTTATTTTATTTTATTTCGTAACAGTTATTGCTCGTTGAACAAGTCAATAGAACCGACTCGTCATAACGTGCTAACTGTCCGCTAGAACAGTAATTTGTTAGCAAAGCTCCGTCGCGGGAACTTTCCCCTTTCAGCGTCATAAAACAAAAAGCTCGCCGTTCGTCACCCGGCGGGTCACCGCTCATCTGATTAAGAGCGCCGCCGCACCGGCGGTTTATTGTATACAAAATGTAATAAACGAGACTTTGCTTTTAATATAAAGTTTTAATGATGCCACCCAGGGCCGCGCTTCAGCGTTTCAGCCTTTCAGGACTGCGAGAGAGACTCTCGGGTCTAGGAGACTGTTGTTTTCAGCTTTTCGAGCCCCGCTACAACTAGCAACGATGCGGAATTGTATTTTCCAGCAAAATAATGCCAATTAAATGTATTCCCAGATTAGCAAAGTCAACTGCAATTGAAATACTCTCAAATACAAGTATGATTTATAGAGTCACCTTTGTGTGACTGCGAAGACCTGCATAGCAAATTATATCAATAAAAGCTTTCTCTTTTTCAGGCTACTTCTACTTTTTCAGTGACTTTATAATGGAAAGCTGACAAATCACAGAATTTTCCAAGTATTTGGATAAAAATCTATATCTTGAAGAAGAATCTCTTAAATTTAAACATTTGACAAATACGTTTTATATTTAAATACGTTACATGACGAAAGATCGGTTTGATGAAAACACGTCTTAGGTTTCGCTTTTTAAATTAAAGAAAAAACACGTGCGTTAATTTATATTCTGTTCATATATAGACGTTTAGTATATTTTATTTCGTAATACTTATTGCTCGTTGAACAACTCAATAGAACCGACTCATGATAAGGTGCTAACTGGCCGCTAGAACAGAAAGAAATAAAATAAATAAATTGAATCACAAAATTGAAACTATCAGCATACGTTTCATTCAATAAAGACATCTAATTTTCCCCATCCGGACTCACAAAACTTATTTTCCGCATTAAACGTCCTACCGACCTGGCTGTGAGTTCTAGAGTCCATTGGTTTATACCTGTAGTGGTCTTCTGCATGTGTTTTCATAAGAAAAACTATCATTTCCTAACATGCGGCATACTGCTGACAAGCAGCTGCTAATATCATACTTAAGTCAGCTCTTTGGTCTATAATATTATTTCTTTATAGTTATTAAAGTTCTATGAATAATTTATTCGAAACAAGGTAGTGGTTTATAAGTATTTATGTGGTCTGAGTTAATTCATCAATGATCCGACTAGTAATAACACATATTTTTACATTTCTAAAAAAAAAAAAAATTATCGTGTCAACATGACATTGCTGATCTCACAAAAAAAACAAACACTTTCTTTAATCAGAATACATTTCCATCGAGGGAGAAAAAAAGGTAATTTTCAGATGTAATGGTTCATTACATACTACATAAATTAGTGAACGTTTTTTTTTTGTCTAAATCTAACAAAACTTGTTTTTTCTTTACTCCCTTCTGATGAGAATAAATGAAGAGGCCAATTTTAGCAGACATTTATTTAACCATTTTTATTTTTATTTTGACAATTTCAATTTATTTTTTTCACTTACTTTATTAATTTAAAAAAAAAACAATCATAACTGAATTACAATCAAGATTAATATACAAATATAGGTACTTATGATTAAGTACTAAGAACAAAGCAATAAAAGACAAGCAACAGAAGGTCCCAATGCTCATCAAACAGACGACTCCAGCAAAGCATTCCTCCGAAGAAACTCGAGGAGTTCATGCCTGGATTGGGCCTCCCTTACGTGAAATATATCAACATCTGAGGTGATTTGGTTAAACTATCTGATCCCTCTCCCAATCTCTGGTAGGTTAGTGTTACTCTTTGCGAGAGCGAAAAATCGGTGCCTCGTTATTCTCATATCTGATATTTAACGGGAACACAAACGTCGGATGCTTGAAATATATATTTTGGTGACCAAAGAGTGTGTCAACGAATCCATCGGTGTTGGTCACATGATGAATTTTATCTTCCAGCATGTTTGAATAATAGACATATGGAATAAGTCGTACAACAAATAATTTATGTATACATATCTGCACAATAATTACATTTTTCTTACAATATTCGTCCGAACATTTTTTCTAGCGGGTATGTAAAGTCGTGGGCTCGATTTCCGACGGCCATTAAAAAAAAAATTTAAGCCCTATACATATTTTAAACTGGTGTGAATTCGTATAGATCTCTTACCCGTAAAATGTCAGTCATAGTAAATTAATTTAATTTGATGATAGGTGAAATATGTCCCGTAAATACCATCCATTTCTGTGAAGTTCTGTAATAACTGGATTATGCATAAATGTCGGTCTCATTGGTAGTCACATTGGTAGATAAGCACTCCAATGTAACGTACAGCCATATGTTGCACGGTAAGAGTAATAGAATCCACAGAGATTTCTGCATCACTAACACTATCTGTCGCTATTTTTCTGTATGTGTTTACATAAAAAAATATGAAATTTATGATCACCACAAATTGCCGCCACTCAGTTCTATCAGTTGATATTATCGTTACAAAATATTTCACCACCCATTTTTTTTCATATCTATGTTATGATTTTGTAAGCGCCATTTATGATTTTAATATGTTAGACTTCAACGGATTTGGAACCCGCACTCGCTCACATAACAGTGGAGTTTTCTGACTCTTACCCATATCACTCCAGGAAATTTGGCCACATACTCACAAACTTATTTTATTATTATTCTCAAGTAAGTTCCTTCGGGCGTCAAAACTTGGGTTCGTACTGATTGAATACTTATCACTTTGAAAATAATAAAACTTATGTGAGCATATTTTCGAGCGTGAAAATAATGTTAATAAAACCAATTTCCATGTTTGTTTTTTACTTTTTTTCTTGTTGCTAAACACGTCAATAATATTGAAACATGCTTTATGCTTAAGAACAAAGTATTAAGCTCTACTGAACAGTTTTTATAATATTTATTAGTATTATATGAAGTTTACCTTTGAATGTATAACAATAATTGAAGCTACTAGAGCTTTTGAATTCCGCTTAGATATACGAATTGTTCTTTGAGAAATGGATTTGATGGATGGAAGGTAGTTCGATGGATATAATCTTTAATCATCAATTAAAGGACTATTAATACGTATATTAATATCCTATTAGTGGCATATCGAGATGTTTAATCGTTAATATGTTATGTTAATCAAAAAATGCAACCAATTATTATTTTATACTATTTTATTCCATTAATGTTTAGTAATTATTTAGCAAACGAGCAGTAATACGCAAAGAGGTAAGTAAAAAATGAATCATTTGACAATAGAAAAATATAATATACCGGCAGTAGAAAAATAATAAAGTGACAGTAAATAATTACTAAGTGGTATGTTTTAATTATTATTATAATGAATATCATAAATTGTCATATAAATACTTCTTCGTAGTAGTATAAATCAGGTGGATTGATAACCACATTCATACTGACACAGTGGATACTGTAAATTTTTTTTAGTCTACTGCCGATTTTTTTTATTTTTTTTTACTGCCGATAAATTTTATTAACTACTAATTGATAAAACTGCCTGCTAAAACCTTCAATTAGTTACTAAAAAAATAAATACAGGCCATTAAAAAAATTATTATCATTCGTATTCGTTCATCAATTGAAGCATACGTTTGCTGGATTTAGTTTTATAGTGAGGATCTTTATAATACAATTTATTCTATATATTTTTATTGATTGCCTTTCATATTAAAGTTTTATTATTTATTTAACATGAATAAGTATTTCATTTAGATATTTTGAATCTACTTCTTAATCACATCACTCGTAACATAGCAACGAAAAAGCGATGACAAAGATATACTACTATTCTTGTACATTTTCGTCATCTTAGTTTTTCTTTACGGTAGTAGTTCAGCTACTTATGTAAATAAGGTTCTAACTTGCATAATTATACTAACGTCTTTCAGTTCATCCATTAAGAAAGCCACTAGAGAACTCTAAAGATAATTTTTTATATCCTTTCTCGTTGTATATTTTTTAATATTATTCCGGCAAAATTTGATAAAAATAAAGCACGCAATTATTTTGTACCAGAAAAACTCATAAAAACGATTCGGGCAACCGCTGAGAAGACGTAGAGTTCCGGGCAAAAAATAAATAAATCAATAAACGCTTCGAATATTTTTACTGGGTGTTTGTTTTGGCCCGTTTGAGGCATAAATTTGTGACGTTTAAAAACGAGAGAAGTGCGAGAATCTCTTACCTAGGACTCCGTTGAGGGTAAATTTCCATTTTCCAATACGTCTGTTTGTGCAGGACACCCAGTTTCCGGACTCGTCCAGACTAGTTAGGCTCTACACTGTCACTCTAACAGCTTAGGGCTTAATCTCGCATAAGCCTAACATTTAATAAAACTCACTACAAGTCTACAACTAAAATCCACTGCAAATCTACAACCATATGCAATTTTATTTACCAATTTATGCGTACAGGTAAAAAAATAAAGGCAAGAACGAATCAAGAGAATTGTCAAGGAGTTAGTACCTTCAGCATTGAGGTCTCACTGAAAAATAAGCTTAAAAAAATGTACGCGCATTAATCATTGATTTTTAACGTACAGAAATCAGCATACATGCTAGAAAAGTCTCATCTTTAATATCAAATTTGAGATATTATTTTAAGTACGAGTTGATATTTAATCGAAATTCTGGAGATAATAGTGATGCTGTTGATAAGAGCGTTGACTTTGGTGTTTACTGTAGCATATTCGCATCTCAAGTCTGCCATTGTTTTATTTTTTTATGTTGAATTGAGATGAATTAGAAGTACTATTCGATTTGAATTAATCTTTCGTATGTTGTATGCTGATAAACAGTTTCATATTGCACACATTTTCACATTGGATTGCAGCAATAATATTAAAAATTATTTAAACAGAACTTTTATGTCTATCTGCCGAAAAGAAGATTTACAGGGTCCACATCTTTATAGCGTCAAGGTAATCATCCAATTTCTTTTAAATTAACAAATCTCCGAAATTGCCTTGGACACTAAAGTGGCTGTTTTACCTTGGTTTGTTTCCCAGGAATTTGTCAGAAAGCATATGTGTTCATGGATGGATGTAAGAATGCCGTGATATCTAGAGACAAAATATAAACAGTGGCAACTATTCTTTATTATGGACAACAACAAACAAGTCTCTATATCGAAGACAGGAGCAACTGATTCAGAACTGATTCAACTGGGTAGCAATTCGTGGTGACTATGTATGTCAGATATGGTATGAATATGGAGTGAAAAGAAACTACTGTATTGTCTATATATCTACGTTATCATTTCTCATAAATTGACGACTGTTGTTTTATAAATAGGCTAAACGGACAAACAATAATTGTTCGTATCATCATCCTGTAGTATTCTTATACATAAAATAATTATTTTTCGCTTTTGAATTCTTTTAATTTCCGTCTACTGGTATTCTCTTGAATACGTTTATATATAAAAAAATGTTATGTTTGTGCAGCTCTCCCACTTCTTTCAGATCTCAGTGGTGAAGCGTTCGCCCCCGTTTTTCTCACTGAATAAATAAAGGTGGCGGAAAACTCGTTTTGCCATTCACAAAGGCGCTAGTGACCCGACGGTTGAAATGAATAGAATAATCAAAACCACCTGTGAACGAAACGATCGAATCATATCTCTCTGAGAGCTTTCGCCCCTTTGACGCTTTTTTATGTATTCACTACAAAAAGATAAAATGGTGATTAAAAATTCCGCGAAAAATGTTTTTTATCAAACCTTGTTAGAAATATTAACTGCCGGGAAAAAGGATAATGATAAATGCTTTTTCGAAATAAGTAAGAGAATTTCAATTTTCATCCAACGATGAAAATTTTAAAACATATTAGGGTGTCCCAGGCTATGTATGGGATAATAATTTTTTTCGAAATGAAATCGGCTCACCCTCTATTTTTATGTGGTTTGGTCCTAGTAACACATATAATAAATTTTATTGCTATCGGACAATGTTTTCTGATAGCGACTTGATGTTGAAGTTTTAATATAATTTTTTGTATGAAGGCCAAAAGGAGCTTTTGAAAACTTTATTTGAAACGTTTATTCAGTAAATAAAACGCTGTTTTATCTCTTTCTTACAAATATTATGTAAATATTATGTAAATATTATTATCTATTACAGAAAATTAAAAAATATTTATAGTGTTTTTTATAATCAGGGTTTAGCTTTCGCGCGCCTTAGAACTCTACTACTGACATGTTCCGATGCAAGTCGCTATCTTTTCCCGTAGTTTTAATGAAGTGAAATTTTTTTACAATTATTTGGACACCATTCACACAAAACGAGGGGGTGAGCCTTGAAAAAAACGATTTTTTTTTTTTTAAAGCAAACGATCACTCGTAAACTGATAGATGGTCTTTTATGGAATGCGTATTCGTGATTTTTTTGCATTCTTTTCTTATAATAAGTTCTTTAAAAATACCTCATCATTCGATCCGCATAATTAGGACTAATAGACTTGAAGCTTTCATATTTAGTTTTACAAAATTGATTACTTCATGACATATTATTTACCTATGAGTTCATGTAACAATTCGACAGTATTTCATTTAAAATGAAAAATTTAAGCACACTTCAAAAAACACTTAATAATAATTACTACTTACGAGTCGTTATTTTATCTAATTTTGATAGCAAGTGATTTCACTTTGATCTTTGTTAATTGAACGAGAAGCTACCAAAATCAACATTTAATATCATTCTTCATTTTTATATTACACTCATAAAATATTGTATGAGAAATTTCTTATTGTATTTATGAAATCTTTTAAAAAAATAAATGCCTTAAGTGAATAAAGAAAACTCTTATATATCGTACAGTTTTCAATGCTTTGTTTTCTTTTTAGGCGCTTTGGACTTTCGTCCGTACCAGACATCTGAAAATACGCATTTTCGGGAAATACTTCATTTTGTGCTCGTGTAGAAGCTTTTTAGCGCACGTGCGGAGTGTATCCGGCCTCCTAATAGCGCCTCCAACCTAAAGCTGTACCCGAGAAACTGACCGGATGGCGGCCAGAACTTCTCTTAGAGCTTTTCACTGAACCTTCTTCTTCTTGGCCAAGAGGAATTGTTATTAGGTGCGTGCAGGCCTAAGTAATATATTAGCTCAATTGAAAATGTTCAAGACTTTAACTATGTGATTTTTTTTACTATACATTAAAAAAATATTTTGATACTCTACTCGGTGCCAGCATTATAACTATCTATAACAAAGATTTGTTACAAATGTTTCACTTTTCATCACATTTTAGCCCTTAAAAAAAACATAAATTAATTAAGACTATTTTTATATGAAGAAATTCTTTCTTTCTTGTTTAAGCGTGGGACCACACTGAGCACTGTTTACTCACTTTCAAGAATAGCGCAGATTCAGTTCAGTTCTCAACAATTATACACTAACTGATGGATTCACAATAAGTAGTTAATAAGTATGGTATCTATATCTCCTTCTCGTGGTGGGGGATGAGCGACAACATCAGTCAGCCAATATAGACAGGAACCGAATGTTGGCCGGAATAAGCTCACATCCAGCTAACCTCATCAGATCAAGTTGATTAGGGCACTCTATTGTCCTGGAGGTAGTAAATGCTCTCCATAGGCGGATGAACCTTTATGGTCAATGGCATTAGAATGTGGAAATAAAGGGGGAAACACCACATTAAAGGTCCAAACGACATCCCATGTATCAGCAAAAATGAAAGATCGAGAACAGTGGAGATTGAAATGCAAGATTTTGTTGCTGCAAACCAATCCACCGGATTGATACTATGAAAAAGAAGTATGGTAAAAATAGGAAGCTTTGTAAGAATGTAAGGGGGATGGGTAGAGCTTAAGGTCGGTAAGGAGAAGGTTTAGACCTGTGTAAGTTAAACTTAACCCTTAAGCTCCACCCATCCATCCTTCCTTACTCCCATTTATACCTTCCTATTGTTACCATACATTGTAATTTATTTACACTTATATTTTTTTATTAATTTTAATAAAAAAAATTAACAAATTAAAAATATTCTTGATTCACATTTATTTTAAGCGATTACATGTTTCGGCCTCCCTGGAGACCATCGTTTTTTTTTATTTAAATGAATTTATAATAATAATTATGCATATGGATTTTTTAAATTTTGATTAGAATATTATTTTATTATTTCAATATTCTAATCTACTTTTATAGATCATTCTTCATTTATTCACAAGCTTGTGAATAAATGAAGACTGATTGAATAATAAAAAATAAAAATATACATACTTTGAATATATACTATAGCGACATCTATCATACGATGATAACAATGACATGAATACTAGTTTCAACGTGAGTCGGTCCAGGCACAGTAATAGCCCAGTCGGCTGAGCGGTATGAATACCTGGGCATAGTTGGTTTCCAAGGTCCGCGGTTCGCATCCCGCTTCTGCCGTTATTTTTGTGTTTGGATTGACGCGTTGAAAAAAGAATTTTATGTATAGTATATGTATATTTAATTATTAATAATAATTATGCAGTTTCACCGAGTATTGTCAGTTGATAACCTTGATGTTATTTATTTATACATCAGCATTTTTTTTTTTTTATGTAACCACATGCAAGAGAGCACGCTATATATGACGCTAAGCCACGTAGACTAAACGCTGCATGTGGGACACGTATCGTATGTTTGTGTTTATGTGTGGGTTAGGGAGATTGCAAGTATACTCGTATAATTATTTTTTTCGTGAAGAGATCCAGATCGTAGGAAGGAGGAAACACAGACGCTGGAAGAGCATTCCAAAGCTTACCGGTGGCGTTAAGGAAGGAGCTTTGAAAACTGCCAATTCTCGATCGACACACATTAACAGTCTATGGATGTTCGGCAAATGTATGACGAGTTTTTTGGTTGTGGGAGGAGCAGGATGAATTAGTTCTTTAAGTTTCGAAGAGCAGCGACCGCGGTAATAACGATATAAAAGATTACTCTTACGCCTGTGTTCCATTGATTGCAGGTAAGACGTAAGAGAATTATTGTTTATCAAAAGAATGACTCTTCTTTGAACTGAATCAATCAAATTAAGAAGGTATTTTGGGGCTCCAACTCAAAGCATTAATCACATTTGGATCTTATGAATGAACAATATATAACTTACGAACCGACTTTCAAATAATTAAATCATTAAATAAATTCACATTAATTAACGCTGTTTTTTTATTTTAAATTGATTTTGATATTTTCTAAGTTTTTCTAACGTGAAATGAAGTGGACTCTTTTAGTTTCTCTACAACAAACTGGATTACGTCACGTCTCTGAACAAATCGACATATTGACGTGAATGGTCGTCCGAACGGTTGGAAGAAAACGTGAAACTTACGAATCGCTTTGAAAATGAGGACAATACGTCGAAGTGAACGGCCGACTGGTTAAAGCACTCGAGTGTTATGCAAGCAGTCATAGTTACGAATTCAGGTGAAGCAAAGGTTATTTTGTATGCACAGTTGCCTTATTTTTTTATTCTTAGTATATCGGATGACGAAATAGAAGATATCACCACCACAAATAGCCTTAAAGGGTTCTAGAACGATTACTTTGTTCAAATTCAGCAAAGAATTTTGAGGTTTGTGGTGATGAGAACTGAAAATTTTTATTTACCAAGAGTCTATTTATTTAGTATACCCTCTGATTCTCATTCTCTGAATCTCATCTCTTAATTTTAAACTGTATGGACTAAATAAGAAAATAAATATGATTCAATATAGAACATAAAAAAAATTGACATGCATTTCTTTGCAAATGAATTGTTAAGGAAGTCTTCTTCTTGTTCTTCGTGTCAGCGACGTCAAATTATTTCTGCCCAATATCTGGCAACTTCAATAACCCGTGTGTTGCCCATCAAGTTAAGCAAGTATAGAAATATTAATTGTTTCATTTTGTGATAATAATATTAAAAAAATATTATCACTTCGATTTCAAATTATGTTATATTACGATGTATTCCATAATAGATATTTGAGTTGCGTTTACTAGTAGAAAAAACAACAAATCGGTTTACTATTAGCACTCATTACACAGTAGTTAGTAATATTTTATCACGTCTCCGGGCACTTGTTGTTCTGGAAGGCAGTTGAGAACTATACATATAATGTAATCTTTGGAGGTCCGAAAATCAGAGCTTACATGTATAAAGGCGAGAACAATGACATCTCACAAAGGCTTTGTGAAAGTAGTTTGCATCGACCATATGATCAAGTTAAGGGATTTAGAATTAAGATATGCTCCGAATAAGGAGTGGATATGACATTTTTATTTTTATATCCGTTCCATTTTTAAATCATGTGTTCACCGCAAATTGCCTTCACTCAGTTCTGTTAAATGCCACGACGACCTTTATAATAAAAACCTGGAGGATTGAAGAGACGGCACTGTAGTAGTATCCGAGGCATATTTTTTGGTGATTTGTTAATCGTATTTGTAAAGGAGAACGCATGATTTTCCCGACGCTACCGAGACCTACTAGAGGCCTTTGAGATGGGGGCATACAGAAGAATTCTCGGAATTTCCTGAAGAGACCACGTCACGAACAATGAGGTTCTCAGGATAATCAATGAGGATAGGCACCTAGTTAGAACGATCTCAGAGAGGCAAGCCCGATGGATTGGTCACATCATGCGCCACGATGGTCTTCTTCACGACATTGTGGAGGGGACGGTTGAGAGTAGAAACTGTAGAAGGCGGTTTAGACGGGAGTATTTGCAGCAGGTGTTTGAGGACATGAGTTGTAGCTCTTATGCTGAACTGAAGAGGGTTGCGGAGGACCAAGAAGAGTGAAAATCGAGATTCTGTTGCTGCAAACCAATCCACCGGATTGATACTACGAAGAAGACCGAGACCTGAACTATTTTGTCTTAAGGATTGGCTCAAATCAACCAGTGACACGCAGTTAACAACAGTCCCATCCATGATTTGGTCTGCGAGCAGTGTGGCTTACCTTTGATCATATTGCCGCAAGACATATATATAGACATAAATTCTGAAAAAAAATGTAAGGCATGGAATTCAAATAATTATACAATTGTTGATTGTTTTGTTCGTCATATAATGCCTTTTTTCAACAAGTCTTATTTCTTTGCTTTGCTTTCGTCTTGACCTTTTTCTCTATTTTTGTCAAGGCATTGGAGGAAATCGAATTAAAAGAAATCTGCTATAATCGCCGGGTACAGAGGCCCAGGAAACTTAAGCGGAGAAGGGCCATTAAGGTAATAAATGAGACAAGGAGATATTGGCGAAGGCCCTGCTTAGAGAAAGTCAGGTGGCCCTTCCTCCTTTGTAGCATTGGAAGTGGGGAAAGTTAATCAACGAATACGTGAGAATTCTTTGTTACATTCTTAAATCTCGTACTTCAACAATAGATGGCGTTTAAGGAGCATTTATTTTTTATTACCTTTCGCAATATTTAGAGATATTAATGTTACTCGTAAAACTAATTGAAATAAACACAATGCAATTAATTGTATAATAATGTGGCATTATAACAAATGTCAATATATGTCAAGATTTACAGTAAACCAATGGAGGAAAATCTCTCAAGATGATGATCAATTATTATTTTTTTAATTTCCTCGCTGTCACGAAGAAGAATAAGAATAAGAAGAAGAAGAAGAAGAAGAAGAAGAAGACGAAGAAGAAGAATATATTTTTACAATTATATTTTTTTGATCATTGTATTAATGGATCGTTTAGCTCAAGGGTGGCCAAACCACGGCCCGCGGGCCGCATACGGCCCGCGGGGTGTCTGCTTATGGCCCGCGGAGCATATTATGAAAAAAAAAAAATATGTAGGATAATGTATGTAGCGCCGTTTTCGTATAAATATACCTCAAGGGTGATTTAATAGTGTACATAAAACCACCAAAAGAACATTCCATCGTGCATAGTGTGTATCATATCCTATATTATGGAAGTATCTCAGTACATTGATTCACCTATCTGTATTTATACAGATTTTAGGGTACCATTACAGAAACATATTCGTTCAGCGGAAGGATAAAACTAATTATTTGTCAAATCAGACATGAGCTAAGTGTTACCATTCACGAAATAAGCACTAGTTGAAAAAAAAACGTTAGATGGCGGACCCTATAGAAGAAATTTTGTTGTGCGGCCCGATAGGAAATCTCATTTCCAAAATTTGGCCCGCCTGCTGAAATGGTTGGCCACCCATGGTTTAGCTGATCGACGGAAAATATCAACAACAAGACATTTTGCATTGAAAAATAATTACTTTTTAGTTTTTAAAATTAAATAAAATTTATATTTAGAATATGAATAACATCAAGCAAACGTTAAAGGAAAGATATTTGCACCACAAAAAAAATGGTAAGTATTTTGAAAATCACCACATTTAAATTTATAAATACATATCAATTTCCGCTTGCAACATTTTATAAACATCAAATTGGTTTTTAAATATGTTTTACAAACTATTAATCACGCAATTACATACACTTAATAATTGTTTTTACACTGTCATAATGATGAATTTTAATTGATTTTACAAACAAATATATAAATCCTCGTGATTATTACATAGACATTACATTACCTGATATTGTATTAGTATGTTTTTAATTACCACGACTTTCAACATCTTTAACTCGCATTATTAATCTTTCTTGCACATACGATGATACATGACGACCAAAAAATTATCAAATTAATATCTAAGCAATAACTATTAACTTTGCAAAATGCACCGACGTCATAAGAAGAATAGCGAGAGTGGCCTGGATGCGGAAGGCAGAAGATCGAAGAGGATGGAGACTCGTGCGGGAGTCTTACGTTCAACAGTGGACGGATACAGGCTGATGATGACGATGATGGTAAACTATTAACTATTTCGACATTTTTGTTTGATCACATCAACATCGTGACTATCTTTAGTCCTAATACATACAATTTATTACACAGTGGCAAATATTTTTAATTAATTGCTCAATGATCTTTCAACAAAACAAAGTAACAAAGTGAAAAAAAAATGTTAAATATTTCCATCTTTTCCTTAATACATTACATTCAGAAATTATATTTCTTTTTTTCGTTAAATAATGTGATTTTTTGTGAATATAATATTTTAAGTTTTCTTTGTAATTTTTAATATTTTTACTGTGTTTTATTTGAGGATGCAAAGCTCCAGAAAACGCATGTTTTTGTTGAATATTTTTTTGCTTGAGTATAACCACTATAAAAACACTCCTCTTTTTTATGTTTTCCTGCAAATATGCGTGATGGCTGAGGATCCTTTGGGGAAAACTTAAGCTTCCGTAAGCTAAAAAATACGAGCATTGTTCTCTCAGTGCTCACGCAAATTCACAGACAAATTTGTAAAGTATTTACTAAATATTCATTAAATGGAAACTTTATTTTATACATTTAATTTTCTTGTGGACTAGCAAATAATTGTTTTTTTTATAATTTGAATCAATATCATTGTATTTATACTAAATTCTTCAAAATAAAATAAAATATTTTTTTGTACAGCTTGGTTCCGCTGGGTCTAATAATTTCATAAATATGGGCATATACAGAGTACCGGGCTTTAATAAAAATGCCTTATACCCGATTAAGTTAAGCTCGAGACATTTTCAAATTGATGCGCAACTTCTGAGACTATACAGCTATCATGCAACAAGGCATGGACAATGCAGCTAAATTATGGAATAAAAGCTATATATTTCAAATATAGAACGGAATATGAAGGAAAATATATCGTTTCTTTTTTATTGTTTATCCGCTTATGTATTTAAAGTAGCAATACATCTGTAAATAAAGTATATATTATTTTTTGACAACTTCAATGACTTTATGGGACAGCAGATACAGTCTCTGAGGCATATTTTGAATGATTTGTTAATTTAAACTGATATCAGCTTGATATAACTCCTTTAGGCTGATGTCATATAGCATAATGTTGCACGGCGTTTGCATGCGCCATCTTGTTTGTTATGACAATTGGTCCATTTCATGTTTACTACTGTCATAATTACTTCGGATGTCTGCCGCGATGATTTGGCGGCGCTAAATGTCAGAGCGGGCAGTCAGTCGGAACGCGCCCGCCATCGTAATGGGAGCGCCTAAGGGCGTCCCTATAACGGGCGACGTTATTGACAAATAAACGAGTAATATGTGAAACAGAAACAAGTATTGATAACCTGATCCTGCATCATTTATCCAGTTAATCGATGTCCTAAATAAAAAAGGAGGATATCAAAACTTATAAAGAGATTGGATGATAAGCCCGACGCTTTCATGGTCTGGATAAATAAGACCTTATAATTGGCTCAGCCTTTGGATTGATGTTAATATGGATGTTAATATGTGAGTTGGGTGTTAATATAAAAAAATGTTATTTTCTTTTTACGTACTAAAGCATGAATGTATCGAATTTTATTCCTATTAATGACATCACAAAACGTATTTCTAATTATGAATGTCTTGATGAAAATATCATAACGGGGTATTTAAAAACGTGTGCGTAATATTCTAGCTTAATAAGCAGAATATTTTCTCATACACGTCATTGTTTATTTATATACATGCAATTTCCCTATACTCACCCATATTTCCCCCAAAAACTTTCTCTCCCTACAGATACAAATTCAGATATCTTTGTTTGAACCTCTGTCGGTATCAGATCCGGTAATCTGATATGATTTATATTACTTTCATTAGATGCTTTCTATGAAAATTACGTTGTGCTATTTATAACGCTTAAGCTCGTAGCCAATAAATAAAATGAAAGCAAAGCTCTTATTGACTTGACGATATACCATTTGGTCACACCGCAACATCCTGTGAAGTCTTTTTGACTATTTAAATATATACTACAAAATATAATAGCCAACGGGTGTAATATTTCAAATGCGGTACTCGTTCAATTATGATATTTGTAGAACAATCAAAACATTAAAATATTTTCTACGTTTATAAATTAACTAGATATCATTAATTGTTTTTATCTACAAGCTTTTACAAAACATAATTTACAAACCATTAAAAAGATATTACATTTTAGTAAATATCGTGTTGCTCATCAGATAGAAAGACAAAAATTAACCAGCTGGTATAGCTCAATGGTAAAAGCGTTTGCTTTGTAAGCCAAAGGTCGTGGGTTCGATCCCCGACGAAGATTAAAAAATAGTATTGTAAACGATTTATGAGCTCTAAAATAAATCCCCCGGTTGATGTGAATTTAATTCCTCACCAGTGAAATGCCATTCATAGCGTATTTATTAAAATTGGTGGTAGACGAAAGTCGTCCCGTGAAAACCGCCCATTCATAGTAAATTTCTGTAATAATAAGGATGATGCGTGAATCTCGGGCTGTAGTCTATGGCGTTGGCGGATCAACACTCTACATGTAGCGCTTAGCCATTTGCATCATGGTAAGCGTCGTAGAATTCCACATATCACATCAGAATTACTATCACCATCTGTCGGTATTCTCCTGTATGTGCTTACATAAAAAAAAAAAATATTTGAATTCTTGACTTTTGCATATTTTGTAATTTTTTCAGTCCATATTTGAAACTCGTTATCACAAATATGCATCACTCAGTTCTATCAACTGCCAGTGTCTACTTCTCCTTTCACGCAAAGGTCTACTTCGAAACATATATTCTTCGAACGACCTCCATACTAAGAGCCCGGGAGCTTGAAAAAGATAGCATAATTTGGGTGGTTTGTCAATCGAAATACTAATGATTAGCTCGACAGTCTTAAATATCAACTTAATCAAATATTTCTTACTTTTAAACAACGCTTTTAAATTATATTTAAAATTGTTAATGGTAAACTTGCGCATTAAACCACGCATGATGAAAACTGTGTCTAAGATACAGAAGTGAATGTAAACGTTTATGAAGGAAAACTTAACGGTGATGGGGACGGAAATTTTTCTCTTATTTTATTATAAATCATTCGCTCACTCTGATTGGGGACAAAGAGTTTAAAATTATAATAAAAAATTCTAGTGAGCTGAAAAAGGTTTGTTATAATGAAAAAACAATAAATAATTAATATATGTTAAATTACTGAAAATACTTCAAAGCAAAAGCACGCAAAAAACGAGTGTATGCTGAAATAATAAAACTTGCAGAATGTACAATGTATGTAGTGGCACAGAAAAGTTTGCAATCCTCTATTAGTTTCCGTCACGCCTAGGCTCGATGGGAGGGTCTTTAGAATGATTGATGGAGGACCTTAAATATGTACGAGTATGCTACAAAAAGACAATTATATTCCTCGACGCGCCAGACCCCAAACGGCACATAAAATTTACATGTTTTTCAGTGATAATGCTTTAGGTCTCTTGAAACAAATTCATACATTACACTTAAACATTCTCAGTGGAATAATGATAAACATTCGGTAATCATTATTTTAATCGGGGTTCTAGATACATAAATATATATTTTCTCATATCCATTCCATATCTGAAACATACGCTTACCATTAATTGCTGCCTTTCAGTTCTGACAGATAGCATTGTCCATGTCTCCTCCCAGCACATCTGTATACCCGAAGGTCCTTCAAACGTATATAGTTACCGACAACCTCCAAGAAGTTCGAGAACTTAAAGAGAGAGCAATTGTAGAAATCGATTTTTTTATTAATTAAATCGAATGATTATATCGACGCTCCCAAAACCCGGACCATTAAGTTATAAAAAGCGACCATACTCAAGCAGTGATACACATTTAACATCACGCGGTCACCCATCCATGTTTTGGTTGTTGCTTAACTACAATTACCTAACGTGAACAGCGATTATTACATGCTTTCGTTTCTAGCCTAATATATAAAATCGCATTTAATGTTTAGCCGCATACATTTTAACAAAATAAGTACCGAAAAAATAATTAAAATTACATGACTTATCTCAACATGAAGATGTTTAATTGATTATATGATTTTTTTAATTTTTATTAGAATATTATTTTATTATTTCAATATTCTAATCTACTTTTATAGATCATTGACTATATTACAATATTATTATTAAATAAATATACATATACTTAACATAAAATTCTTTTTACAGCGACATCTATCGTACGACGATAACAATGATATAAATACTGGTTTCAACGCGAGTCGGTCTAGGCATAGCAATAGCCCAGTTGGCTGAGCGGTATGAATACCTGGGCATAGTTGGTTTCAAGGTCCGCATCCCGCTTCTGCCGTTATTTTTGTGCTTGGATTGACGCGTTGAAAAAAGAATTTTATGTATAGTATATGTATGTTTAATTGATTGTTTACTAAGATAGCAATAACCATTTTTTCCTCCATTTCCGTGCAATAACTGAAGCATATGTTAGCCAAACCTCACAGTTCTATCAGCTGCTTGTATATTATCTTTTGTCCTATTTTGTATAAACTGCATACTTTCCCAACGACTTCTACAGCAAAAACAGACTTAAAAGGCAATTTTAAATTTAAAAAATATCTTAGTCTTATGTGGCGACTCAATTTAGCACATAACAACTATTTTACAACCCTAAAAATAAATCTATTTTTTTTTCAATGTCTTCAGCATTTACAACTAAGATAAGTTGTCTCTTGGCAAGTGATGGATTGAGAAAGGCTACTAGTTAGTTGAAACTGCAGTCTCCTAAACATAGAATACATCTTACGTAATCCATGTAAAAACAACGTAAATAAATAAATATTTATTAATGTATTAATTATTTATATTTTAGATTATTTATTTTTATATTCAGTTTACTCGTATATTATTTGTAGTAAATTATATTTTTGTTTGATAATAGACTATGACGCGTAATTAAATAATTAATTAAAATTTAATTGGCGAAATCCAAGGGCGTTTTAATCGTTAATCCGCGAAGACAAGGAATTGGATGAGCAATAAATCATTTAAAGAAGCAATTTCCGAACAATTTTAGCACCGCCTATCGGGAAATATAATACAAAAACAAGAGACCTAAAATTAATACGCAAATATATATTCAATATTTTCGTTAGTTATAAGCCATTGGTAATCCAAGTATATAATATACTTTTTTATTGCTTCAATTTACTTATAAAAAAATCAGCTATGTTCTAAATATTTTTGTCCACGGAAAATTAAAAGAAAAAAAAAAAATTGAGCAAGTCCTCAATATTCACATGCGAATCTCAAAAAAAAAACCCCACAACCAAAAGATTCATCTTACATTTTTTGAAAATCTATAAATTGTTAATGAGTTTGGACCAAGAACTTTCAGCTTCTTTTATTCATTACTAAATGCCACTGGTAAGGTCTGGAATGCTTTTCTAATATCCATATTTAGTCATGTATACATATGGTAAGTTCTAATCCTAATGTGTTGTTTTTTTTATTCTTTTTTTTTTTTTCTTTTTTTTTATTTTTTTATTATTTTTTATTTTTTTATTATTTTTTATTATTTTTTATTGTTTTTTATCTTAAAAAACTGTAGAAAAAATATATAGTTGCATGTTGTACCCTGCAAGTTACACACAAGGTTAGATATTACATCTGACAAATAGTTGAAGAACGTAGGAACCTATTACATGTCAGCTTCGTACACCGACTATTTCTTTGATTAAGTTTAACAGCAAGGGACCGTCAGAACTAAGCAGTGGTTCAGGAAAATCCTCCCAAGAAATGGTAGAGACCCTCAGGTGACAACACAGAATACGTCTCATGGATGATGCACTGCATGAAAGAGTGTGTCACTGTCTGTTGTATTTCGGGATCACATTATTAATTAAAGTTATCATTAATTAAAATTGAATATAATTTTATATACATATCAATTTTTACGTTACTTACATTCTAATGCTACCATAACAGCTTATTGATTGAAAATGTATTTTTCCTGAAAAGACGGCATTGAGGATGCTTCGATAGGTTCTTTCCTCCACAGAAAAATATTGTAATTTGCAGGTGCTGAAAGTCAAACAAAATCAGGTGGATTTAACAATGTTCGTGCTGATGCAAGGAAAAGATTTTGGAATACTGCCAAGTCTTGCGGAACCAAAAAATAATACCTAGTAAAACAACCTACGATCCGCAGAGACACGCTTTAAGTGTGCTTCTACTTAATTTTACTTTATATATTACTTGAACATTCAAAGTAAATTATACATTACTTATTAAAATGATATTATAAAAGTATTAGTAACGGTACAAATAAAATAGGTAACTTTATATTATTAATTCTTCTTATGTCGTCAGTCCATCTTGCAGGGGGTCGACCAATTCGTCGATTGCCAGCTCTTGGGCGCCACTCCAATACTTTTTATTCCCCATTGACTGTCGTTTCTTCGACAGATTTGTCCTGCCCATTGCCACCTGAGTGTGCCTATTCGTTGGGTAGCCTCCACTACTTGAGTTCTTCTGCGAATATTTTTATTTTAGATTCTATTTTTTAACGTCACTCCGTTCGCATGGATTTCTCCATAGCACGCTGGGTGACCCTTATTTTATGGGTAAGATTTGCTGTTAGATTCCACGTGTCTGCGCCATAAGTTTGTAGTAACTTGTGTCCTCCTGTATTGGAGGACACATTGGTTAAACGCCTTTCAAAACTTTAGTTTTTAAACGCAGCCCATCCCAGTTGTTAACGCCTGTCAAGGGTATATATATATAATAGCATGTAGCATTAATTTTTGTAATCAATTTCAATAAATTTTCTTACAATTACCTTTACTTAAGTAATCCACGGAGATATATATTCATAATCAAACCATGTATTCAAATCACAATAGTAATAGTAGAATTCTATTACTAGTTGATTAAAAAATACATATTATAAAATTCTAAAATAGTAACGGCATAATACAGATGACGGTTTGTTATTATTAAAAAACAATTGCTGTTATCTAAAATGCTACCATCTAAAAAGTCGTGATTCTATAAAAGATGATAATTGTTCCAATTTTAGATAAAAATATTTCACAGGCGAAAGCTACTTAGTAAAAAATTGTCTGACTGAGTTCCCGAATAAATTTTCGCTTGCCTACCCTTTGAAGATGATAAAAACAGGCCAAATTTATGTCGTTTTTGACATTATGACTTTCGGAAAACACCCAGAGCATTATTTATCGAGGGTACATTTGATAAAACCCTTTTGTCTCCGGCGCTATAATGAATATACTTTTCCTTTTTGAAGTAGGAAATTCAGGTAAAGGTTCCCCTTTTTAATACAAAGTGTTAAAAAACGGATAATTAAATTTAAAATATTTTTTGTCGTAAGCGCTTTGAAGAAATTAATTAATTCACCGAAACATTAGTCACCCGTGAGAAGGAAAATAGTTTCAATTATCATACACCAAAGTAAAAGTACAAAAAACATTTTTGGAAATGGCTTTTTATTTTTCTGTCTAGAAATTTTCATGGATTACGTAATTACAGAGTAAAGTATTTTATTTACAATGGAAAAAAAGGAGATGACAATTAAATAAGTTTATAATTAAACCATTTTATAAATAGTTTGTAGTATTCAAATTTTGGTATAAAAAAGGTATCTGTTAAGTCTTATGGGCGATTTTTTTTAAACCTTTCATTATCTGTTGTAACTGTTTATCAATATCAGAAATTTATTTATAAAGTTCTCTTATTTCAAACAAATCATTTCAATTTTATTTATAACGTCTTTGTTTGGTTTTGATTTCGTTCAGTTATTTAAAAAAAGTGATTTTATTTTTTTGAATATCAATAATTAAGGAATTAATATAAGTATTTTTATAATTTAATTTAATAAATAATTTCGAGGTGTTTCTGTTTAACGAGCTTTGGGCCTTTTTAGTAGTTTCTTGGTATATTTAGATAAAATTGTCTCTTGTTTTTTCTGTTTTCAATTTTGGTTGTTTTTTTTTATGTAATGTTGTATATTTTGAGAGACAGAACTGATAATAAGTAATCATAACAATGAGATATGATCTTTTCGTAGTATCAATCCGGTGGGTTGGTTTGCAGCAACCGAAATCTTGCATCTGAAAATTTATATTAATTTAGAAACTTACAATATTATGACGCAAGCAAATATCAATTGAAAGTGTAAGGAATAAAAATAAATAATTACATATATATATATAATAAAAGAACAAGAAGGCATGAATAATGATAAGTCGCATTTAAGACATTGAAAATGTTGATAAATAACCGTAGTTGTATACAGAAAAAAATGTCTATGGTGTAATTTCAAACACAAATTCAAGGCGTAATTCTAACCGTGCGTCATAGTCACATATATTAAATTTCGAAATGACACATTTCATATTAAAATAAATTCAAAAATATTTATATATTTTCAATGAAAACGTAAGTAGGTATTTAAAAAATCGTATTTCCTATTGAAATGGTCCGATTCCTTTTTTAAATAAATTTATTTAAATTCCGCGGCAACGTGCGTATTCGCAACACCATCGTCTACTTATAAATTATTTATTGCCGGCGCTGTAAAAATGAGTTCAAACGTAAAACGTGAGCCCGCATTAAAAAGATGGTCCATCATTTTTTCAGGCTTTCTCCCGCGAATTTCCATTTGTTGGCGAGTATTTTCAGGACGATCGGCCGGGCCATTTATCAAAGTGTTTCGGCGCTCGGAGCAGGTAAATTTGTTTAAATGTTTCGAGAGTGAAGGCATCATCAGACAGTTGGTTCACGTCTCATGCCGCTGAGAGATTTTTCCACCTTTTTTATTTTTATTTTTCACGCCTGTTTGATATTGGATACCGCTTAGATTCAAGGTGCTTGCTAACTATTAAACGCATTTTTTGTACATAAAAAAGTGCGTACGTTTGTTACAAATATCATTCATTAATCACAAAAATCATTGAAGGTACATTTTCACTATTTGTTTTGTAAGTGTACTCGTAGGTTTTTCTTTGTAGCTAGATCCACTTTACAACAGTATGCATTTAATGCATAGTTTTCTATCTGAGTTCGTCCTTCAAAAAACATGTTTTCAATAAGCAGTATGATAGATTCCACCACGATTTTAAGATCATTGATGCAAGGTATGAGTCTAAATGGTATGAACGTAAGTGGATGAAGTAGGTGATAAATTAATAATCTAAAAAAAGCAACAAACGAATATAAAATTTGATATGTTTGTTTCCTGTGTGATTAAATATTTATTGTATAAATTTACCTTGCATTTGGTTAAACTTTTTTATTGTCCTTTCTTAAGCTCATTTATGATAGTATTAAGCGTTTCAATAAAAGCGAAACATTACGATATAATACATCCAATGAAAACGCGGAGTTTGAGAAAGTGAAAAAGAAAGATATACTAGTATTTGCTTGTATTAACATGCATGCAGCTTACGGCAGGAAATGCGAAAGGAAAATGCAGCATGCGCTCTCAATTTTTCTTTTGACAACGAATATATAAAAAGGTACTGGTATCAAAGAACATCAGTCGTCCTGTAATATCATTCTCGAGACGGTTCATTTTTAGAACCACTCCACACCACAAACGTGAATATGTTCTCGTGCTTTTCACTAAAAAACATTATTCATTGCTTAATTGCTTAATAAACATAATATTCATACTTGTAGAATTATTAACTAAAAATGTATATGAAAGTAAAAAATACTCTTAATTTAAATATAAAAATAATTTTCTAAACGGAAGTTAATGATTGAATATGACATCAAATGTTATGAAACACTGAGTGTGTTTGTTTGATACACTTTATGCGATGGTCCTTGTCTGCTCATTTTACACAATGATACACGAAAACAATTTTGAAATTTAATTCTAAACTTTGAAGTGGAGGCGGCGCTCGCAATAACGCGACATGAAGAACGGAGCAGCCAAACACTACACGCCAGACAATAATTCCTGTATGGTTGAAAAGCTCTAGTAAATTTCGCAGTGAAAGCTCGCAAGCCGGATTTTTATTAGATTTTCCGTGAACAAAACTTCTATACATAAAATTACTTAAAATATGCCCCTACTTTGCTCGTACGTCAAATATTGTAAAAAAATTAGATTTTCATTTGAATAGACAATATCTTTAAATTTTATGAAAGAAAATACGCCGTGAAAGTTTACTTAACTTATATAATATATGTTCATTAAACTTACTCTTTTTGAGACTTAATTATTTATTTCAACAACTTTGTTAATTAATTTATAAAAGTTTTTTTTTTCTTTCTTCTACCCATATCCGTTTTATATCTGGAAAATATGTTATACATATGTAGCCACTTAATTCTGTCAGTTAGCATTATTCATTCCTTATTCCAAGACATCTCTGCATCCTAAGGTCCATCTCGGAACATAAATCGTTCCCAAAGATCTCCAGTAAAGGAACCCAAAACTTGAAGGAGCAACCGCTGTTGTATTGGAGGCATAGTTTGAGTGATTTGTCAGAGTTTTTTTTTTCAATATTTTCAGCATTCACTTTGAGATCCATTATAAATTATAAATATTTGTTTATTTACCTTGTTTTTACGTGGATCACGTTAGTTAAGTTCACTATTAGGAGACTGCAGTTTCTACTAACTTATCTCTTAACAAGAGAAGAATTGAGAAAGGCTACGAGTTAGTTGAAACTGCAGTCTCCTGATAGAGAACTTATATTACGCGACCTATTTAAAAACAACGTTAATAAATAAATACTTATAATTTGTCAGAGTTTCTGGGGAAA
Organism: Glossosoma conforme; assembly: GCA_022606575.1. Lineage (NCBI taxonomy): Eukaryota > Metazoa > Arthropoda > Insecta > Trichoptera > Glossosomatidae > Glossosoma > Glossosoma conforme. Next base: position 3,374,205 of record JAGTXR010000082.1, on the reverse strand, counting down.
TTGGATGATAAACCCGACGCTTGCCAAGTCTAGATCATTTGATCCTAAAACGCGGTTGAATATAAATTGAGTGTACAATTCTTTCTTCGTAGTATCAATCCGGTGGATTGGTTTCCAGCAACAGAATCTTGCATCTCGATCTCCATTCCTCTCGGTCCTCCGCAACCCTTTTCAGCTCAGCATAAGCGCTACAATTCATGTCCTCGAATACTTGCTGTAAATACTCCCGTCTAGGGCGCCCTCTACAGTTTCTACCCTAATGTGTACAATTAGAGCATATTAAATATACAGTCAATTATTGAAAATAATACTATATGAACCAATTACAAGAATTTAGATTATCAGATTCTGTATTTGAAGTCCTCCTACAGATTAAGCTAACCTTAAGAGTTTTTTAAAGTCAACGCCTATACTCTCTTGGAATCATCGTAAAATCAAGATCCAAATAAAATAAAAAAAAGTGGTAATAGATCTATAAATGATTTCCGCGTGATTTGTAAAACCACAAATGCTAACCTTTTTCCTTCCGCACGATCTTCGAAACAGTGAACAAGTACCCTTGAACCTAAGCGTCTAATATAGAAAGGTCTCTCATACGAAAACAAATTTCGGCCTAAAGCAAACATTTCGAGGTGGACTGTCGTAGGGTCACGTCTACGGTGAGCGATCGCCTCAAATGGCCGTGGTAAATGCATAAGTTAGGCGTTTGAAGGCTCGGAGATTGATCGCGGGAAAATCGGTTAACTATAAACGGAGTTGACTTATTTTTCTTTCGACTTACTGTTCAACAAATGTGCGTATCATTGCAAGTAATCGCGTTACCAACTCTTACACTATTTAAAAATCTTGAAGTTTGTAAAAAAATACGGTGTATTTATTATACATTTGTTTGTTACAACATCAGCATGATGTAGCCCTTGCTGACTGGTACCGAAAACCTCGATGTACAATGTTTCGTGTCTTTTCTGTTCGCTTGCCATACATTTATATGTCCGCCATATTGCTACTAGTTATATAGACCACCGCTTACGGCACTTGTAACCGACCACGGACCGCAAGGGGCAGTTGTGTTTTGACGACCGAGAAGGTCGCATTACGGCCAACGGCATGTCATTTCGCCTGGCCGGAAGCTTGTACAGTTTTAACGTAAATACATGTCAATATCCTTCTTAAAAATTCTTTGTTTTGCTGACCTGCTTCTCATCATGCCCTCACGCGACGAAGTAACACCTTTTTGAGAGTGATGAGGATGTTACAACGTATGATAATTATTTTTGAAAAACAATTAGGCTATTTATTTATTTACTCTGTATCAGTAGTTATAAATAAAATGACACAAACAACACAAATACTGATGATTACATAGATTATCAGTTCATATTCATAATATAACGAAATGTACAAAGTGTATTTCTTGAAATATCTTGTAAGCTTGAGGGTTTATTTTTAAACTGACATTTCTCTAAATACATATTAGGTTGTTCCGTCCCTTAGGTCAAATAGTGCAAGCCTCAGGAACTATGGGCTACTTACCCGATTTCCTTAAAAAAATGATTCACTTAAAAAATATGCCTGGGTTACTACAGCTAATTTTTCTTCAAATATTTGAATTTCTGCTCTGGAGGTTGTCGGAAACCATAGATGGTTAAAAATATGAATTCTATAATTGAAAGCACTTTTTTAATATTATTAAGAATATATATCATGAAAAAGGTATTAAAGACGAATCATATATTTTAAAAATGACAAAAACATATTTAAAAAAAAATCCAAATTCAATGCTTAATTTTATTTTTTTGTGTAAAATTGATCGTTAATAATACAACTTAAATAATAATAACACAATTTCGTTAATATATTACTTATATACAAATTTATCTAAAAATATAATTTTTAATATAAAATAATAATACTATTTTAATTATAAAATATTACATTTTCTCATATGTAAGCCATATAAAAACTTTGTATATCAAAATTGCTTCAGAGTAATGAAATAATCAGGCCTTATTTTTTGTACTGTAATGGATATTTGCAACATCCATTAGTTTAACGGGTAAAACACTGCCCCTAATAAAAGCTCGCCAGATTTATGATGGTTCGGTTAATTATTTTCCGTACTTTATGAAAAATGAACATGTGTAAAGAATTATCGCCACGATGTGAACCAAAAATTTGTTAAATTAAAAAATGTATATACTTTAATAAAATCAATGTACTCCTATTACATTTTCCCGAAAGTAATGTCGTGGTTTTTTACAAATTATAACTTAATGGTTTTTTTCACAGTCAACCTGAAATTTAAGCCATATTGTCATTTTATATTTTATTATCTGAAATAGCAACGCTTATTTGTGAAAAATTTCGACTGGTTTTACGCAGTAGTTTTTGATTGTGCGCTTTCAAATATGAAATGTGAAAAGCATTTTTTTTTTGTATATCTTACATTTTACTGTCAAAAAGTTAAAAAAGCTATTTGACGTAAAAAAAAACCTTTACTGATGAAAATATGCGTTTAATAAAATACTGATGTCAAGTTGACAGAATATCTATCCAGCAATCTTGATGTTGAAGATGCATCACGTTCGGGAATCATTGATTTTTACGGCTACTCATTATGAATAGGTAGTGTCAACGGCATGACATGTGTCTCTGATCTAATATAACTATTAAAAATTAAATATAATTCTTACATAAACCGTGGGCATTTTGTAGAGCTTGTAAATTCATTTTCTGTTTAACTTTGAAGGGAATCGAAAAAATACATTGAAAATTATAAGAACATATTTGTACGTCTATGCACGTTGGATTTTGATAAAGATTTTTATATGTTCCAAAATTTCAGTCTTCCAGTAAGTGAAACAAGCTTAAACAAGGTGTAAAATTTTAATATTAAAATGGATCTTAAAGTGAATGCTTAAATTGATCCCAAAATAAAAAAATTTATACAACGTGATTCATTAAAAACATGATATTATTCAATATTTTTATACATTTAAATTAGTCGTACCATATTTATTTCTAATATCAATCACATTGTTGAGTAAAATCTGACAGTACAAATAAAAGGTAAACGCATTTTAATATTTATCTTTTGAATCCTTTCAGAATGATAAAGGCGCGGTTTCAGCACACCGTTATCGCGCACAGTTGCCGGGCCTTACGTTACTTTATATTCACCTACGTAACTTGGTAAATGCTCACAGATGTTAAAGCTCGCTAGACAACCAGAGTTACACAGATTCCCATTCTAAATTCAGCGAATAAACGCCCCGGTGAAAGCACAATACTATCCTGGTTCTTTACGATATTCCTGGCTGAAAAAATTCACCGCAAATAAGAAAAATAATAACAGCCCGGTGATACATATTTGTGTGGGAGTTGCGTCTTTCTAAGAGGTAAAGTATTTTCTTTCGGAATGAAAAATAAATATTTTCTCAGCAATTAATTGAAATAATAAAAATATTTTTGCGCATGTTTTAATTTATTTTTTGTTTGAAATTAAATGACGTATTTACTTATTCATTAAGAATCCATTAATATTATTATCAATATACTCAGATATTGTATTATTTATGAATTTAATCTAACCGCTAGACTATTTTCGTAACATTTGATTCACACAAGCAATGAAATTTACATTAGAAATTTTAATTCACGAAAAGACTTTTTATCAAGAAATTTATAGAAGACTTTATAAAAACGTGCCTTTTTGAAGATTCTTAGGATTATTTATTTATACAAAAACACTTCTTTTGAATTATTATTTGTAAAACTACGAGTACTTAAATTTACCAAAAGATGTTTTCTTTACTAAAAGATGAACTTTTTTCAAGCTTCAGAGAAAATAGTGCCAGCTTAAATTGATGGATAGGGTGGAGATCAATGTTTAACTCTAGAGCTTAGACACACTATTGTACAATGTTGTACAAGCTCTGCATAGGTTCCAATGTTGCTACATTTCAAAATCATGAAAGGTTTACTCAATTGCATGGAAAGGACTTGTTCAATAGGGAATAATCATCAAATATAGTTTCTGCCAAGAGAATGACCTGAACGCGACCCAAGGATCAACACAACTGACTCTGTAAAAAACATTTAACCTTGTAACTGCCGGCAGGTACATGTATGGTGGTACCCAGCACGCCGCGAATTTTACGATAAAAATAAAACCTGAACATATCGTTATTGAAGGTGTAATAAAGTTTGTTTATACAACTTACCAAATAAATGAAGAGCTTGCCAGTCGTGCAGTCATTTATCCGTAATCATAAAATTATTTTTTCATTATGCATTGTTGATTGTTCCTTTAAAACAGTGCGTCTTAAGACGTTATTGTTTTTTGAGCGGCACTCCGTTCACAGAAAATTATGCGTCTTAAGACGTTTTTGGCAGTTAAAGGGTTAACACGCTTTTAAGAAGATTAATAAGGAACTCTCCCATATCAGCTGTCTGCCATAGCTTCGACGAAATATTCTATATATACTTCCCACCGGCCATCCAGAATGGAGTGAACCTAGGAGCTTAAAGAAAAGGATGTGGTTAATGCATTTTTGTGGCATCCGACGAATTTATCCGATATACTGAAAGATTTTTCTTCTCTTCTTCGCCTCGTCATTTCGAACCCCATTATACGGTGGCATTATCTTTTAATTAAATGCCACGGCGGTGATATTAGACAGTTTGTTTTGATTGAGCAAAGTTGAGTCACATATTGCGCAAGGAATAAAAAGACGGTTTAGCGTTATCAACGTAGAAAACAAGCTCATTTTACAGACCACTACTCTCAGGGATCGAGATATCTGAAACTATCAACCCTCTCAATGATCTGCTTGGTGAGAGCTTAATTTGAATCGTAAGACGTTACTACACAAGAACTGGGTCTTCTTTGCATCGATTCGCATGCAAACTGTGAAATACCGTGTGGATACCGCATTAGTGGACCATGTACATCCACACATATCTTGCTGCCACTTGGGATTGCTAGCGAGACTTTGCCGAGCACTTTAGCCACCAGTTCTCATCCTGATCCTCATTCAGCGTTCCGTCAGAGGCCGTGCGGTGGATGTCAAGAGCCGCGCCCCCATGTGAGGGCGAGTACCGTGGATAATGAGTAAATTGACTTAGCGGAGCTCTCTGCGGCCGCGGGCTGCACCCCCTGCATACCAAGCAGCCCCCGGACGTCTGTTTGAGCCTGGAGGTGATGTCATGATATTCGACGTTCAATCACTCCCCCTCCTTCAGAGATAAATAAACCCTTCGAAGTGTGCGTGTAGTATACTGAAAAAATCAGCTTTCAGGATACCGCTGAAAACGAAATTTTTAAATGTCATTAATAAATATAAAACTATTATACTACGAATATCTTAGAAAAACTGTTTTTTTTTTTTTGTAATTCAAATTTGTAATGCGTAACAAATGCCTGCATATAATACTGAAAATTCGTTATTTTAGCTTGGTGGCAATCTATCCTCAACCTGGATAACAGGCAAGGGTGGACTTTTCTGGGGTAGATTTTTAGATGCTTCACAAAATCATCAACTTTGGCCACAAAAGACACCGAATTTCGAACACAAATTCGATGATTTTTCGAGATGATATAGTTGATTTAAGACTATAAGAAAGCTTATTACAAGTGGTTGAACTTCATGACAGTCATCTGTGATGGCCGTACACCTACCTTTAAACTTACTTACTTTTAAAATACCGAGCAGATATAAAAGAAATAAAATAACACTGCAAAAAAATATATTCCAATATCGTTAGAGTTACCTTCCCGGGGGTGAAATTTGTGTATTAATTACATAAATATTTAGAACAACTTAAGCCCTCTCCAAGAAATCCATTAAATTATATGTTTTCTGTAATTTGAGTACGTTTTTTAAGTGGTTACCTCAAGAAATCTTTTAAATTTAATCACAAATTGGTGCTTTTACATTGGTAAACTTAATAATATTTTGTAAACTAAATCAGACACGTAACCATATCGTTATTTAGTGCCAATTTTTATATTTCAAACATTTTCGAGTTTTCAAGAAGTCTTCTTACAGATAGCTGACTTTGACATGAACGATGACGTTTATATTTGTGTCGCTGCAAACGGCATCTCTATATTCATCTACCCAGACAGTCAGATAAGCCACATCACTTCAGGCAGTCACCTTTCTATGACTTTCAACAACATTGAGTTTACAGCAATGTACTGAAGAATTTTATATTTTACTCAATACGCACCCATAAATAAAAAAAATCTATCTTGTGTAGAAAAATAAGTTTGTACTTAAATATTGTATTAAAATATTATTATTGAAAAATTAACAGTTAACTTTATAATAGCATGCAAGAAAATAGAACAGTGTGAATATTAATCTAATGTTTTGGGCTGGTAACGCTATTGTTTGGTAAAACATTATGAAATATAAAACGCGTCTCTTACATGAACCGTTCTTGCAAGCCTAGTATTCTTGCTGTATCCTAATTTATTTTTGTTGCAAGAATCGTTAAAGCAATAGTTTTTTATATGACATTTATAAATGTCAGTTTTTTTTAATGTGATTGAATTATTCAATGAATATATTTATTTGATTATATTTTCATATCTTTACCAGTTTATTTATATTAAATATTTTTTATATAAATTTTGCTTTTGTTTTTATTATTATTAAATTTTTCTACACTGAAATATTTTATTACGTTTCTTCTTCATAAAAAAATTCACAATCGCACGCATTTTATTTTATTTATTTAATAATTGAACTTGATTGACTCATGAAGAATAAAGGGCCAAAAATATTTAAGTAGTTTATTCTGAAAAGAATTTAACTTACGAGTCAATGTAAAATAGTTTTTTCTTGAGCATAATTTTTTATTTTTATTACAAACCTAGTTATAAATATTTCTTATAGATCACTAGTTCACACAAGTTTCAATTTCAACTATTTCAATATAAAATGCATAGTAAAAAAATGTACAAAAAAATAGTGAAAATAAGTCAATGTAAACTAATAAATCCATTTTTTGACGTGATTAAAAAAGCTCATCACTTACTATCCTGCCTGAAAAATCTACTTTGCTCCTGAAAACTGTAATATCGCGAGAGCTTTGCCCGTGTACTGACATCAGCGGTGCGTGGCCCGCGCCTCTCGTGATGTATCGGCCCAGGCACTTCCTGCTGGAGCCTTCCGTCCGCCGGATACCTGCCGGCGAAGCCTCCAATCAGCGGAACTCCACTCCAATTTGCCAAATCGCGACGTTGATTAATTAATTTGAGCTTTTGTGTTAATCATAGTGGTTTTGTACTAGATCATAATATTCACAATCATCTTATTTTGTTTAGTTTTCCAATTACGTGCTACAACCATTGATCAACCTTTTATCAATCTATGAAGACCCATCTTTTATCTACACTCTCTCACATATTTGTAAATATTTTTCTTTTTTATGTTGTGCATATTTATTTTGTTCGATTATTTTTAAATTGATTAAAAACAAATTATTTTATATATTTTTATTTGTAAAATTACTTTTTTAAGTTTATAAAAATATTATTCAATTTTCCAAGAGTCCATTAATTAAAAAATATATATTAATTACTCGCATTATTTTTAATGTTATTTATTAAGTTGTAAGTACTATTTTTTTTATTTACAAACAGAGTTTATTAGTATAAGAGTAATATAAGACTTTACAAAAGTAAATAATAAAAAAAAACACGTTATTTATGCACTTTATATTAACTTTTTCGAGGACAATTCCATAGCAAACTAGAAAATTGTAATTTCGCGTTTGGAAAAAAAGTGGACAATTCACAGCTTCAAAATATTTCATCTGAGATGAAGCAATATTAAATATTATTTTTAAGCTACCTTCTTTTTACACGCAACATTATATATTTTTCTATTTTAAAGATATTTCAAATATTCTTTTTAGATATTTTTTTAATAGTTCATAATATGTTTGCATGTTATATATATAATCGTGTCGGAAACAACAGGGTCAGATCCTGTCTGCCCAGAAGTGGGCGACGTCGGTGGCGTTACTTCTGGCCATCATCAGGTCTTCCTGGGTGCAGCCACTCGGGCACAGCGCACACTCCAGAAGGTGTGACAGGGTCTGCTCCACGCCGCAGTCACATTCAGTCGGTCCGCTGTAAAACTGCCAGGCCCTCATTTGTGTCCTCGTCTTGCATACTCCGGTCCGAAGTCTGTTAAGGGACCTCCATATATTCCACCCTTGGTCATGTCCAGGGGCTAGGTCCTCTTTCGGGGCAATCCAAGTATTCCCCTCAGTTGCGCTTCTCCACATGTTCAGCCGCAGGGTGGCCTCAGGTATCTCCAGTTCCGTTGTCGACTGTAGGAAACTTCTTCTTGATTTGTTGCATGTTTAAAATGATACATTATTTTTTTTAAAAACGATGTATATAATATAACATATCAACTTTTGATTTTGAACACCACATAATTAATTACCTGATAACAGATCTGATACGTGAACTATTAAAAAAATGGATTTTAACTTAAAAAAATAAACACAACAATTTTTTTTCATTAAATAACGTTTTATTAGTTCAGCGCTTATGATAGAATGTAGGGCGTATTGTTGAATAGAAACCTTTCATCGGGATGTGACAAATGGTTACATTGTTTCAGGTGCATTTCAGACGTGCCTAGAGACCTACTGAATTAAATGCGAGCGTTTAATGCTGCAACGTGCTTGCACCTCAAGGCACCTGCATCTGTTTGCGATGCACCCCAGGTGTTTAATGAACGCTACTCATGGGCTGTAAAAACGGCGACGCGCACTCTTCATCCGCTTTAGTTTCGCTTTACGTGGAAATCTGATTGTTTTGTGTTGTCTGTTGAATCAAATCTGGCATTCACTCATCGTCCGTTATTGAGATATAATGCTGTGAATAAATCGTGTGCTTAGGGAAATAGTCGTATGCAATCAAGTATAATTGATGAACTCTATTATGATGAACTCTATTATGATGAACTATTTACGAATTAATAAATCTTTACACGCTAACTTAGTGTATTAATAGATGCACACTATAGACATACATTAGGTTGCTTTGAAAGTAATTTCGTTGGTAAAATCTTTTTTTCTACAACTTTGGACAAATTACGAGTTAATATCGAAAACCGAAAAATATTTTTTTTGTTTGAATTGTATTTAAGGTCGTTCAAAAGTTAAGTTTGCCAAAAATGCTGCTTTTCACATTCCATATTAAAATTACATAACCGAAAACCATAACATAAGATCAATCAAAAAATTTACTTTAATTTATTGTTCGGCTATCGCAACTTATCATGTGCCTTGAGTTTGAAGTTGGCTGCAAAAAATACGATAACGAGTATTTCTTATGTTGAGAAAACGTCATTTTTGCCTAGTAACCGAATAAATTGATTAGAAATATTAATGAAATGAAAGTTCTGTCGAAAATGAAACCCACGACTTTTGAATCTATTCTAACTTTACCTTACCACTGTTTCTCTCAACAAATCTCATATATCTTTTAACTTGGATGTTTCAGCGAACTGGATTTTGGAATAATTCACTCAACTTGCGTAACGATTAATTTTGTGTATTATACGAGTATCATCATCATTTCCATATCTAATATCCTAACTGGAACTTATAAACACAAATACTATTTAAAATATCAATAAACATGCATACTAGATTATTCAAAGAATGAGCCTCTAAAGTTAGTCTGAAAAAACTTTGATATGCACATCAAAAAGGTATAATTTCTGTCTAAAAATCACACAATAAATACAGTATTTCAATGGCAGTGATAAATCAAATAAATATTTTTTTCGAGTAAAAAAAGGAGAAGTAAAAAGTACTGTTAACTAACAAATAGGTTCAGTATTCAAGTAAAGCTCAAGTTCTTGCCTTTTAGAGTTGGGGAGCTTTTTTCAGACCGCACGGATAGTAACTTGGGTCCGACTGACGTCGCAAGGGCCCTCTTGGTATTCCGCGCCCGTCACACTGAAAGTAAACAAGACCGCCAGGCAATATCACCGACTCTGAACTTTTAAAGCTCTACGTGATACATCTGCTAAGACTTACATATATTTTTAATTTGGAAGAAGCTCGACAGCCGCTGGTAAATAATGCTGGCTTCTAAAAAGCTCTACGATCCTTTTCTGTGAGACATTTCAACTTGTGAGAAAATAATAAGTGTCAAGATGTGCGTCAATACTATATCTTGATACACTATTGGTTTCAAATATATTTTTTATCAAACATATATATTTGTTACACCAAAGATAATAGCACATAGTAGGCGCGGTTTTCTTTCTACCACAAAAGTTACGCAACAATAGAAGTGGATGAAAACTTGTGGAGATCACAGTCCATTCCGTACCGAATGTCATTGGTTGTTTTAAACCGCTTATTAGAACTCCGAATAATAAGATTTTCATATTTCATGTCACAATGCTTTCGCTAAGAAAGCGTAAATAAATCGCATTTTTTAGGGTTCTTTCTGAATACATAGATGTTCTAAGACATGATACATGGACTTCTGAGACATGAACTGTGTGGGGGCAAATAATGATGACCTTACGTTTCAGAAGGCTGAAATATTAAGCTCTCAATATCTTAAAATCAATTATATCTAATGACAGTCATTATACGCAGAAAAATATCGGCATGGGCTTCAACTTTAATACCTAATAAAGCTATGTATTGTATTACACCTTTTAAATCGCTCGTATCCCCTTAATTTAAAAAAATATATAAGTTGGTTTACATCAGAGGATGATACGTTTTTTTTTTTTACTTGAAAATCTAGGGTAATATTCCCGCGTTCTCGTTTCTCACAAGTACACAAATTTACTCAAATGATTAACGTTTATGCGTGGTAATGTGAGTGATCAGTACATGCCTTGGTGTAACCTTAATACAGAGCTTATCGTTAAATGCTCTTTTTTCTGTGCAAAATAAATTATCTTTCTGAGGTATCACATGCTTTAACACATAATCCAGGCGGGTATAGGATAAGCAAGCCACAAAATAGCTAACCCTCTTGTACATGTTGGTTCTTAAGTAATATTTTACTGATATTTTTAAAAATAATTATGCTGTTTATGAGTATACTCTATGCAGATATTATCACCAAGTGTTTTAATGAAATGTTAAGCTCACGTGACAGCGCGTATTCTATTATATTATTACGTATTAAATAATTAGTCCCTGATTACAATCATGCAATACACTATTTGAATCTAATTATTGGCACATTCTTAAAGACCTTCTTCTGTAAGATATTGCTCGTTCTCCCTAAGAGTAATAATGACCTGCCAGAGACTATGCTTCTTGGGAGAGTGGTCAAACTGTTCAACTATATCGCCTCGAATATTAATATATTCCACGTGAGAGACACACAGTTCCAACATGAGCACCATGTTTTTTTTACATGGAGTCTTCTGTTTAGCGAGCTTTGGGACTTTTTATGAATTTCCTGGTATATTGAATAAACTGTCTCTTGTATTGTTATATTTATTATGTAATAGATATTATCATAATGTTTTGAAGTTGGATAATTGTTTGAAAGTGAAATAAACACTTTTTTGTAACGTTTTTAGAGTTAAGTAAATTGAAATTTTGTAAAAATGTGTATAATATAATTACATTAAGCTTTACTTTCAATTATTTATCGTTTTTCGAAGTAAAAAAAAGAAGCGCACCAAATAAAAGTTCAAATAAAAGGTTATTTCTTTACTTCTTAAAATTGTTGTGGATCCGTATCAAATAATAAAATTTATTATTAAAAACCATTTTTTTTAAAGTGCACTAGTACCCTCAAAATGATATTATTATGCAATATTATAACTACCAAATCGCTTCAAATTTTAAGCAATACACAATAAAATATAGCATTATCCCTTAAAAATCACCTAAAAATATGTTAAGTCTAATTTTTAATGTTTCATATGTTTGCCTTCAATGACTACAAGTAATAAAAGAATCTCGTAGCTTGCACATTTTTTGTAACTGAGTATTTTTTCTTTGTTATATAAGCTCGGTTTCAGGTAAATAAAATTAGTTTCGTTTAATACTTGGGAATCATGCTATGTTTATTTACAACTGAACAATGTGATATATAACTGTGACATTCGAAATGAAACGGGGCTCTTATGCGCACTTACCGACTGCTATTAAAACAGCAGTTTTAGCCTCTCACAACGAACTCCACTCCCACCTGTACGTGGTGAGCCCTACAAAATCATGTCACACCAAGATTGCGGTAACCAATCTCTTTGACAATGTAACGTTATGAACTGACTGAAAGGAGGGTTGAGAGAGTTACCAAAAGAACCCAAGTAGTGGATGCTACCCAACGAATAGGTACACTCAAGTGGCAATGGGCAGGACATATCTGTTAAAGAGACAACGGTCGATGGGGAAGAAAGGATTGGAATGACGCCCAAGAACTGGCAAAGTATGCATTGGCTGACCCCCTGCAAGATGGACTGACGACAAGAATACCGGGATTGATTTGGATGCTGAAGGCGGAGGATCGAAGAGGATGGAAACTCATGCGGGAGGCTTACGTTCAACAGTGGACGGATACAGGCTGATGATGATGATGATGATGATGATAATGAAATGAAAAATATAGCCACGATGGTCATTTATAATGATAAAAAAAACATTTGTATCACATCTATGTGAAAATTATTTAATTTCGATGGTGAAAAATTAATAAAATTGTTACCTTCAATATTAATTTACGAATTAATGAACGCCAGCAACAAACTTAAAACTCGTATAATATAACTAAAAATACAATACAAAAACGTTGTCTTTTAATAAATGATATATACCATGACAAAATATAGATATTCTATTTTATTTTCCCTATATTTTATGTAGTCCTGCATGGGTTAAGGTTTCCCAGCTAATGCGAGGGGTTGCTGTTTATTTTTGACGGATGACGTTAACGCCTCATCGGATCTGGTTTGCCCCCAGCTCGTTTCAAGCGCAACGAGCTTTTTACCCAAAGCTTGAGTATAAAGCTCATCAGCTGTAAATTATAAATATTAGTGACTTAAATAAAACACAATATGCAGCTTTCAGATTTTTACACTTCCATTATGCAGCACATGGCCTCCACAAGTTTTAATACAAATGACCTTTTACATTTTCCAAATCATACGCTATATTCATCTCAATATGTTTTGTAGTTGACGTAAAACCGTAATTACGAGACCGAATATTTTTCTGCCCTATGTTAACTGTAGCAAGAAAAATTGTACCTTATATATAGTAAATATAGATTGAAGATGTTAATTTTTTGGTACCAAAAATAATCTTAGTTAGACTAGGATAAAATTGATTCTGAAGTAAAATGAGGTCAAAAAACAGCTAAGCATGAATGTAAGTTATAAGTTTTGAAAAAAGATTAATTTTTTAATATTTATTTATTTCCTTTGTTTTTACATGGATCACGTAAGATAAGTTCTCTATTAGGAGACTGCAGTTTCAAATAACTCGTAGCCTTTCTCAATCTTTCTCTTGTTAAGATATAACTGAGCTGTGATAGTAGTTTGCAAGTAGTCTAACCCATTTTTTGAGAAGGGTTGAGAAAGACTACGAGGTAGTCAAAACTGCAGTCTCCTTAAAGAGAACTTACCTTACGTGATCCATGTAAAAACAAGGTAAATAAATAAATATTTATAATTTATAATGGATCTCAAAGTGAACGCAAAAAAAATATTACCGTAATATCTATCATACAGGCAATCAGCACACTTTGATTGTTTTAAACATCCTGTTCTTCTCTTTTTAATGGCATTAATTTCCTAAATTATCAAATTTGTTATATCATATACTTTTTGTTTATATAATACATCATCTATGCATATTTATTATTTGTCTTGAGTTAAATTCTAGCATCCATTTCGGTAAAGTTTTTATTGTTATTGTTTTGTTACTTTTTTGTCTTTCTCTAATTTTGTACTTGGAAAATATTTCCATAAATAAAAAAAATATAATTATGATATATTATCCATTATTATTGGTATATTTCAATTAGGTCAACTTTTTTTATTATAGTAGAGTATTATTTGTAAGTCAAGTATTTTTTAATAATAAGTAATTTAATTTGCGACTCAATTTATTGTTATTTAATATTTCATCTATTTGAAATTTATTTAATAACATTTTTAATGAACAATAAAAAATTGTGGTAGATGCTCGGTTTCTTGTAAAAGCTCAATGATTTTTGTTTGAATGAAATAAACGACGACAAAGAAAACACATCTACTGGTATTTTTTAAATACGCGTACGTATACAACATTTTTTTTTCATTTGCGAAAATTTCAGGCCCCTTTTGACTTTGACTACGGCTACTTTCACAGTAGGCGGTAAACGTTAGTCTTCCTCAGTCTGCGCGGTTCTTTGTCCCTTTGGCAAAGAGGCGCCCGCGGAAGCCTCGCGCGCACCTAATGGCCCGGAATGGAAAAACACAGACAATCGGAAACAATTAACGAGGGGCCCCAAAATAAAGGGGTAATTTGTGGGCAGCAACCGCGGATGATCACAACTGGCCCCGCCCGTGAAGAATTACACACTTTTAGGCCGTTTAACTCCCAATGGCGACGCTGAAGCAATTACACAGCAAGTAATTGGCGATACGTGTTTGTTATTAATCTTGCCGTAATGGACTGGATGCCTGAAAATTAAGGCAATTTTAAAATTGTGAAAAAAAAATGAAATTCTGTCGTTTTTAACTGTATATTTGGTAAGTATTGTATAAAATAATGTCGTGTTTTACTTACATTATAACTGTACTCGTATATACCATTTGTAACACGTTTTTAATAGTTAGGAATTACAATGAAAATTATAATATTTAGTTCAAAAATATATTTATTTATTTCAACATGAATAAACTAACATATATAATGTATACGTAGAGGCCTTTGAGATGTGGTCACACGGAAGAATTCTCGGAATTTCCTGGAGAGACCACGTCACGAAAAATGAGGGTCTTATAATAATCAAGGAGGATAGGCGCCTAGTAAGAACCATCTCTGAGAGGCGAGCCCGATGGATCGGTCACATCATGCGTCACGATGGTCTTCTTCACGACATTGTGGAAGGGATGGTTGAGGGTAGAAACCTTAGATGGCGCCCTAGGCGGGAGTATTTGCAGCAGGTGTTCGAGGACATGAGTTGTAGCTCTTATGCTGAACTGAAGAGGGTTGTGGAGGACTGAGAGGAGTGGAGATCGAGATGCAAGATTTTGTTGCTGCAAACCAATTCACCGGATTGAAACTACGAAAAAGATAATGTATTTTAATTATTATTCTATTAATTCCTCTGCATGATAAAATATATCAATTTAATAAATTATAAAATAAATAAAAAATCGAATAATAAAAAATATATATTTTATGTATTAAACTCTTATTGTTGCAAAAAAAACATCACAAACATTTGATAACATTTGGTGATAATACAACTCAATCATCGAATAACATTTGTTCAGGCGAAATGTTACAAAACTAGTTCTCAACTTGTCGGGCAGTAAAGGGGCTGAAAGTTTCACGGTTTCATAGTATCGTTGAGCTTTTATATATTGCCGCTGGAGAACACCGTATTAATTCATAATTTCCGAGCTTTCGAAAGTGCGCGCCAGCAAGTAGTCGGATAGTTTCTGATGAGTCCTCCGGGAGCTTCGGGGCTCGACATTCGCACAGCCTCGAAAAACTTTTTAATGAGCTTTGTCGTAATTAAATCTTACGCCCGCACTCATTTGTGATGAAACACTACAGCCGCCCTAATTACCCGATCGGAGAGTGGCGTTTTAACCGATGGAACCATCTCAGAGAGAATTCTAAGCAAAATTTCGTTTCAAACATTCGTTAGAAAAACTATTATCAGGTAACATATAATTGTGAGCGTAGGGCTAATCATTCGACCTCTTTAAAAATATCAGATAAATAAATAATCCGAAAGTATGTCTCAGGTATTACCTGGGCTTGAGCGGCCGTATCTTTAAGTCTTCGGGCTTTTGCCCTGAAGGTCTAAGTAAACCATATTTGTTCACAGGTGGTTCTTCAGGTGTAAAGGCTTGCATAGTAGCAAGTGACAGAACTGAGTGATGGCATTTTGTAGTGACCATATTTTCCATATTTTGGACGGATAAATGTATATAATGTGAAAGTATTTTTAACTGTACCGATGGATTTTTTTTTTTGAGATATTCTTTCCGTATCTGTAACAGATTGTTGACATAAATATCCACTACTCAGTACTGTCAGTTACCATTCGACATAGCTCGTCTCAAAAAATTTTACTCGAAAGTAGACCTGGAAACTATTTGTGTTACTAAGTGATTTATAAAATCAGAATTATTTAATTATATTGGATTTTTATGCTGGGTAGTGTGATTCATCTTGATCTTAAAAGGTGTTTCAACCATATCCAAATTTTAGTAAACGTCCAAGTTTTTTTAACTTGTTGATCTAACTAAACAAGGACAATGTGTTATTATCCTATGTTTCTTAAATTAAGAAATTTAATATTTATTGTCGAAATGTCATTTTAATATTTATAATAACTATCATATATATTCATTTATAAAAATATTTCTTTATGTGTAAATATATATTTTGTATATTCCGCATTTTGTCAAAATAATTCTTTGTTTGTGCGAATTTGAAATACGCAAACAAAACAATGCATTTGAAAATTCTATTGAAGAACCTATGTGGAACAAGTGCATTCCATTTCCTTTATTTGCGCTAGATTCAATACCCACCAATCATCTCTCTGCTGGCACATTTCAGCGCAAAATGTACCTGAAACTTCAGCTCTGAAAATGAATTTATCACATCATATTTTTTACCTCAATCGTGTTTACCTTTTCACGGCTTTCACTTATAAAACGTTTAAATATCAAGCGCAAAAATAAAAAAAATTAAATTTTATCCATTATCAAAAAAAAAAAACATTATTTATACTAATTAACTTAAATTTATATTATGATAACAATTTTTTTTTTAAGACTGTCAATTAAAAAATATACAATCATTTACTTAAAATATATATTATTTAAGCATTACTTACTGTTTACTTGTTATTCCTCACAAAGCCAAATCATCGTTCCCCCAGCATTCAAAGATGCTTGGGAACTCAAAAAATATTTTTTTAAAGAGACTGGTTTGTTACCCTGATACTCAAATAACAAATTTCATGCAATATATATGGAATACGGAGTTTCTTTTGAGTCACGAATACGAGTTGCAAAACTTCATTACAGCTTCGCACTCAATGCAAACTTGTATTAATAAACCCTTAATATGTGTTATCTTCAAACTCTGAAAGTGCAATCGATTACCTCGAATGAGCACTTTACTCGAACCGAAAGCTTCTGACGATGGCAGCTTTGACAAGTTGTTTGTCTTTTCAACAGGTAGCGTATGGCTTGTAAAGACAAGCTTTTGATGAATGTGGCATTAGACTACTCCATTTAAATATTGATACCAAAATTGAAAGCCCCGACACTAAGGTGGCTCTTATTTATTTAATATTGAAGTAAATATAAGAATTTTATTTGAAAACTACGACATTGGTTAGTGAAATGCCTTTGAGACTAATTCACGGTCAGAAAAAGCAATCCTATTAAAAAAAGAGTTTGCCAGAACACTGACCGCTTTAATGGCAATACTGCGACTTATAAAGGCAGATGCAACAGGGGGGCACAGTTTCTTTCCCAATCCTTCTTTCGTATCGCTGTTTGTGCTTGTCGTTTGAGTTGAATCAGAGGTTTGATTCCCACTCCATATCTGTGCAATGAGCTAAAATCAATATATATATATATATATATATATTTATGTAAACACATACAGGAGAATACCAACAGATGGTGAAAGTAATTCAGAAGTCGCATCTGTAGAATTATATGACGCTTACAATGGTGCATAAGCGCTGCATGTGGAGTGTTGATCCGCCAACGTCACAGCTTACAGCCCGAGGTTCACGCATCATCCTTATTATTTACAGGAATTTACTATTAATGGGTGGTCTTTACTGGACGACTTTCATCTACTACCAATTTTAATTAATAGGCTACGACTGGCATTTTACGGGTGAGGGAACAAATTCACACCAACCAGGGTATTTTAGAGCTCAGTTGTTGATTAAAAAACTTTTTTTTATCTCTTTGGCTTGCAAATCAAACACTTAGACCATTGAGCTATACCTACCGGCGTATATATGACAGTTTTAAAATTTACTTTTTACCTTTTATGAATAGTATGGGTTTTTCTTAACTAATGTTTAGCAACATTATAAGCTTTATTGTTTGCTTATCTTGTTATTTATCAATATACTAGCTGACCCGGTGAACTTTGTTTCACCCGAAAGGCAATAAATGAGCAGATTTTGGATTTTATTAAGTTGAATTTTTCGGTACATATAATATTATATATTTGGTCTGGTTAAATTCTATTGCAGTAATCGATGAAACTTCAGCAAGTAGTTGTCAGCATTTCGACGAATAATCAAACGATATGCGTAATAATTCGGCGAGCTAACCTTCTTGGTAGTTTCTTCACCTGAAATTAAGACAATAGATTTGATATTTTGTATGTATAGCTAACATCCATATTTTGAGCATAATTATAAACGGGTGAAGATAAATGATTTTAAATCGTTTGCCGGTTATTTGTCCAATTTTCTCTAAAAAAACATCTTAATCTTTAAGTCTGTTATTTTCCTGGTAATAAGCAGTGTAATTGGTCATTTATTGGAAACCTAAAGCAAAACCAAGCACTGAAAAATGTATGTCATGACGGAATCAAAACTATGATATTGATTATATATATATTGATAACTCACCATTCAATAGATTTTTCATTTTGAAATTGAAATAATATCCATCTTCTTCTTGCTAAAACATCAGTGGGTATTGCAACGTGTCATATGAACGACGTGTTTCAGATATCTGTTGTAGTTGCCCAGTATCACGACGTGTGTACCAGATGGTCGTTTATCCGCTCTGATCACGACTTTGTAGAAATCGATCAAGTTCTTCCTCCATATCGACGAAACCGTAGCAAATAGTTGTCAGTATTTCGACGAATCGTCAAACGATATGCGTTATAATTCATCGAGCTTAGATTCTTGGTAGTTTCTTCACCTGAAATTAAGAAAATAGATTTGTAATTTTGTATGTAAAGCTAACATCCATATTTGTAGCAAAATTATAAAGGGGTGAAGATAAATGATTTTAAATCGTTTGCCGGTTATTTGTACAATTTTCTCTAAAAAAACATCTTAATCTTTAAGTCTGTTATTTTCCTGGTAATAAGCATTGTAATTGGTCATTTATTGGAAACCTAAAGCAATACCAAGCACTGAAAAATGTATGTCATGACGGAATCAAAACTATGATATTGATTATATAAATATTGATTATTTGTTCAATTTTCTCTAAACAAACAGCCCCTAATCTTTAAGTCTGTAATTTTCCTGGTAATAAGCAGTGTAATTGGTCATTTATTGGAAACCTAAAGCAAAACCAAGCACTGAAAAATGTATGTCATGACGGAATCAAAACTATGATATTGATTATATATATATTGATTACTCACCATTCAATGGATTTTTCATTTTGATATTGAAATCATATCCATCTTCTCCTTGCCAAAACATCAGTGGGTATTGCAACGTGTCATATGAATGATGTGTTTCAGATATCTGTTGCAGTTGCCCCGTATCGCGACGTGTAAGCACAATATCGCGTGTTTCCAAGTTTTCACCAACAATCAGGATGGCAACTTCATCTATTGTAGGGGCATTAAATGTGCGTTCATGTGTTCCAGATGGTCGTTTATCCGCTCTGATCACGACTTTGTAGTCGTCATTTGGCATACGCTCTAAAGCACTCTTGAAAAGCCGGACCAACGCATGATGTTCATGAAGTAATTGCTGCAGATCGTGAACAATTGGTCTTTTCATTGCTGCATTGATCTCTTGACGTCGATCAAGTTGTTCTTCCATGTTGCCCATAAAGTATATTTGCAAAAATTTATGCTGTGCCTCTTCAAGAGGTTGCAATGCTCCGATTCTATGGTGAATCTGTCCTTTTATCTACAAAATCAAAAGCAAATACAGTGTTACTTATTTATAAATGCTTCTTTTAGAATAAGCATACATAATACAAAGTATGATTATAGTATGTTATTATGTTACCTTATTGTGTGTACAAAAGTACAAAAATAAATACCTTGAATGTCGGATTGAATCCTCGTTCTTCGATAATGTCTGCTCTAAATGAGGTCATTTGGAAACAACCATTGTATTTTTGAGTGTTTGCTAGAAAATTTCGCGATTCGGGTGTTTCGCCACGAAGCAATGAATGCAACGGTTCAGGTGGCTGACTTAATATTGACAATTTCACTTTCTCACTGAGACAGCATAATCCTGGTGTTTCTCCGGAAAACTTCAATGCGTCGCATTACTCGCAAACAACGTCCATCGGCCCAATGCGAACGCTAGTATGCAAGCAATAATCAATGCTGCAATCGTATCGAAACGCTGCTCGAATTAAATCAGTGCTTGATAAATTTCTTCGTGAACGTCGCAAATTATCAATTTGTTCATGGCTAAGGTTTGCTCGACGATTTTGCATTGTTAAGCGAGCGTTTTCACGAAAAGCGTCGATTTGAGATTGTGATCGTAAAGCGTGAAGTCGAGAAATGCGAAGTCGGTATTGTTCAAGAGCTATTTGTCGTTGTTCGTCAGTCCTTTCGTTTGCAAGGTTTCGAAGTCTAGTTTCAATCCGGCTTTGTCGTGAAAGATTAGAACGCCTTGCCTAATAAAATCGACAGTCTAATGCGCCAGAAGCAAAACGTCATCCGATAGACAAAATATCTATCAAACTATAGACAAAAAAACATAGATGGCATTACATATTTATTTATATACAGAATCGAAATTCCAATTTTTTTTACAAATATTTAGAAACATATATTTAGAATAGTATACATAAATATACAATAAATGGAGAAAATAATAAAAAATAAAAATAACACAATAGAATAAGAAGATGCCTTTCCATTTGCTTTTTGTTATAACATTTTTAACAAATAAAAGATTAAACTGATATTTTCACTAATATTTATTTTGTTTTTGTTTTTGTCTTTTTTTTCCTGCCTTTTGTTTTTTTTTTTGTTTCAAAACATTCCGTACCTTACGTAGGTACCTACTTACAATACCTACTATTGCGTCATTTTTATTTATGTTGCTGGCTATGGCAACACCGTCTCAACTGACAGCTGTCAAGTTACAATAGTCTTGTATGAAACATGTTTACGTAAATGTTCAATATTTTTTCTTTATCAAATCAATTTTGAGTATCGCATGGACATTTTTGGGTTCTAAGCTACCTTTCCACCAATTTTCAGCCAAGTCAGTTAGGCCGTTCTTGAGTTATAAAAACCGGTATAACCCGACTTTCTTTTATATATATAGATATTTCTGCGACCAGTTTTTGGTCGCAACTGAATTTTCTTCCCCACCTGTTATTTTCACATTTTCACGCTTGAGACCTGTATCATTTTATCCTTAATTAAACTTGTTTTACTCTTAAATAAAATAACATTCTTTTTTGTCTGATTTCATACTGAACACTAACTATGCAACTGTGCCGATTCAACGTAAAATGGTCAGTAATTGGCTTGAATACGGTTTTGCAATATGGAGCCGGGCGAATTCCGCTAAACTGTCAATGAAAATCCAAATTAAATGCATTGGAAAATGGACGTGACTGTGGATTGGGTTATACTAATTGCATTATCATCATAAAAGGGGGGAAATATCATATCAAATGGTAAAACAGTGTAATTTAAAATTAGATTATTTTTTCATAGATCAAAAGAAGAAAATATTAATTGTAATGGAATGAAAATGTTAATAAAAACAGAAACACCTAATAATGCACATTCTGGTCGATATTTTTATACTACATGATTATTATACTATATATAAGTAAATATCAATACTTGAAAAAACTGTAGAGGAATCAACTATCAGAGTCAAATTGTTCACTGCACCATTTAATTAAAAGTGTGAATTAATCCTTCATAAAATATAATCTCTTCAAGAAAAATATCACTATACACTTGCAATCTCCCCAACCCATACACAAACAGATCACGTGCTTACACATCATTTCTAAAAGTCGTAGAATCTACTGGTCATGACCGGTTGTGCTCTTTTTTTATGTACACACATACAGGAGAATACCGACATATGGTGATAGTAATTCTGCAATTTCATCTATGGAATTCTATGACGCTTACCATGATGGATATAATGTTGCATATGGCTAAGCGCTGCATGTGGAGTGTTGATCCGCCAACGTCATAGACTCCAGTCCGAGATTCACGCATCATCCTTATTATCACAGGAATTTACTATGAACGGGAAGACATTCCTCTACCACGAATTTTAATTAATAGGCTTCGAAACTACGAAAATTGGATCGAACTCACGACCTTTGGCTTGCAAAGCAAACCCTTTGACCATTGAGCTATACACGCCAGCAGTACATGTGATTTTTTAAAAAGCCTTAAAATTTAACTCTTATCATCTCAAGTTACTAGTTTAATGTAGAGACGAGTTACTGAAATCATTATCATAAATCTTCTAAATATAAAAAGTCCGGAGACATATTTTTTGATGAATCAGAGTAACCGATGAAGGGATAATTGACCTCGATCTAAATTACATTGATGCGTCCCGTTACCAATTTTAGTGTTAGAATTTCGAATGAAAACACACGCCGCAAAACGATATTCGAAACAAAATCGAATACGAATTTCGGGATAGTCGCTTTATCGAAGATTGAACACAGTCGGGGAAATCGCACAGCGCAAACCAAAAAATGGGGAAGGCATTGCGCATTGTTCAAAGTATTATTGCATGCCCGAGTGGGCTATATTTGGTTTGATTTTATTTGACATATGGGGGCTTAGAACATTCAAAGATTCATGTTAGAATATGGCACAAACTGTACGTATAAGAAATACAACAATCATTTATTTATTTCACTTTTTAAGTAAGTGTTAGCATTAAAATAAACAAATAATAAATAAATAAAAGACATTATGTCATCGCTTTGACAAATGTGTCACAGATACGAAACAGTTGTTTTGATTTGCTGAAACATAAGAAGAATAGCCGAAGCAGGTTGCATGTAGAAGACGGATATTTGATAATTTTGGAGACTCATCTGAAATGTCGACATTAAAAACATATTAAGTCTGATGATGATGATAATGATGATGAAATAGTTTGATATCAGCTTGACATATCCATTGCAGACTGGTTCCGTAAGCCTCGATATGCGATCTTTCGTCTCTTTTTGTTCGCTCGTCGGACATATATGTGTCGCCGTATTGTTTTTTTAAAAGTCCGGTCACGGGTGTGTCATTATTATTGAACATGGCTGTCTGTCATTGGTGCGCCATTAGTTTCTGTAAATCACCACTTGCAGCGCTGAGTGTCACTGACCACGAGCGCCCGGTGGCGAGTAATCAGTTGTGCGCCGACCACGACCAGTAGCGAGTGTGATCCGGCTGGGTTCTAAAAGCATACGCTCCGCCTCTGGCCGAAAGTTTGTCAAACTTACAAAGATACTAGAATCCAAGGGAGTTAAAATACTTGAAATAACTGAAAGTACTAGGTTTAAGCTATTAGTTATTATATTTCGAGCAATTATATAAAACACTAAATATTCTAATAAATATTATTAAGGTTAATATTCTAGATATATGATATACTAGGTATCATTTTCGTGAGTTCAAGTAACGAAAGTGTTAAAAAATATTGTCTTATTATGAGAAAGGTGATGTAAAAATCAAACAAGCAGGCATTTCGGACGGTCAATTTTGCACGTTACATTAGCTATGAAAAATATTTCGTATAGCTCAAAATATTGTACGCGAGTCGCCGATATTTCGTTTTATTGCCCGGCGAGTGAGTTTGCACACGTTTTGGATGGTGTGCACCAATCGGTGGCCGCTATAAAATCGGCCGCGATTGCCATTAAATTTTACATCTGGGCACAAAAGGGTCGAAGGGGAGGGGGTGGAATGTCCGCGCAGTCATCCCCTGGGGCAGGGCATCCCAATTTTCTTCCATTCGTCCCAAATTTTTCCATTCCACTTTTCATCTCATTTTTTGTACATTCCAGCTCTGAAACAAACACATTTCTTCAGTGGCAACATTATTTTTTATTTTCACGATATATTCATACAAAAAAATTTCATACTTAATATTATAATTACAAAAAAACACTTATATTTAACATTCTGTAGATTATTGCTCTGAAATATATAATGCACTAAGTGGAGCTTCGGGAAGCATAGCTGAAATGGGAAGTGGCAAGTGTAATAGCAGCTTACAGAACTGTGTGGCTACTCTATGTATTTCAGCGCTACGAAACAAATATCTTTTTATTTATCGAATACAGACAGTAAAACACCAATGAAGGAAATTAATCTGTCAGTAATATGACGCTTGACGTTTTTTAGTATAACTAAGTTCTGCATTTGAATTGTAAGTCCGCTAACTTCATAGACGACAAGGGACTCACTGTGAATGTGTGGTAGTTACGGGATGAATTGCGTCGACATCGAATTTTGATTAATTGACTATGACTGAATTAAACGGTTAAGGGATCAAATTCACACCTACTACAAAAAAATATCAAAAATATTTTAAAATTCATTTCTATTTTATTTTTCGTTGCTGATCGAACCCATGACTTAGGTGTGATAAGTAAACGCTTTAGCCTTAACCCATATTTTTATCGTTTGATATTTATATAAGTAAGAAAATACTTTAAATAAAAAAACTTAATAAATAAAAAAGATAATGATGAGTGCAATTGAAGAGCATTAAACTATTATTATACGAATATATTCGAAAATTAATGTCTTTATTTTGTTACGTTATCCAATTCAAAATAAAAAATAACACTGATGGAGAATCACTGTCTTTCCAGAAGAACGCAGGGTTGCTCAAACAAAAAGGGGAAGAGGGATGGTATTGTCATATAATTGCAGGATTGATTTATTAAGGGTAATTAATATTTTATTTCTAACGAAAAAGAATCCACTTTTTTGCAGAGCTACCAATCTCTTCATCATCACGAAAATATTCCCTTTTATATTTTTATATTTTATTATTTGACAATAATATATATTAATGAGGACCTTATTCACTACATAGTTTAAGCATATGGTTACAACAAAATGCTTCCACATAGTTCTGTTAGTTGCCATAATCTTCTCCAAATTATTGGTTTATGCACCCGAAGATACGCTGAGTACTAAAATAATATGAGTAGCATTTGATTGCAATCCAATAAAAGTGCCCAGAAACTCGTAAACAAGGAATTTATAGCATACAAGGAATTTTTCATGTCATAGGAATCAGATTCTTAAAAGATACTGGGTATTTCATATGACGCTTTTGATCCCAGGAATAGTTATTACAATAAGGCAGCCTTACCTTATGAATATTAGTGTGTAAATCATTAGTTCTAAGATTAATCGCTTATCATCGCAATTAGGTAGCGACTATATAGCCTAATAAATATTAGATACATATGGAAGAAAAAGGGGATGGTTTTCATGAAAAAACATATATTCCACAAACAAGATATTCTATTTACACCTGGCGGTATATGCTAATAAAGAAAAACACGGTAAAGGTTTTCTGCAGTTTTGCGCTTTGTATAGTAATAACTTTCATGATTTTCAGGCAATTCCGTTTGAGGTTCTCTTATGGCTTCAGCGAATGCATCAAAGCGCCATCAAGCCCACTTTCAAATAAAGCTCTCGTCCCGGCAAAGAGTTGACAATCACTACAATAATTTCTGAGGTTTATTCAATTCACGGAAATGCTTTTTACCGTGAATGAGCTTAAGAAAAGTTACCGTGTCGTAAAAGCTCGGTTCTACTTCAACTCACTGAATTATTTCACATACATGAAAATAATAAATTATAAAATTAATATAATAAATTATCCAATATTTTTTTGAATAGAAAGCTTTAGTTTAAGCAACGTATATTGTTAATTAAATAAATAATTACGACTAGAAGATTCAGCCTTTATTTGCTTTCAAAAAAATAAATCTACATAACACATTTATTAAATGCAACAATATTAAAGAAATCTAACAGAAAATAATATATATATATATTATTTTTTTTTAATAATTAAGAAAAGTAATATATATAGTTGCGCGTGGTACCCAGCAAGTTACACACAAGCTTAGATTATGCTCTGACAAAGCGTTGAAGAAAGATATACAAGCAGTTTTATATTTAAAAGATAATGTTTCATATCATTTTCGTTTGAATCTCAAATGTAAAACTGGCTTTTTTGTCACGCATTTACTATCAATATTTTTAATATTACCGTAAAATAATATGAACGTACTCAGGCAATTACCGGACACGGAATTTTCAGAGAATTCCTCAAAAAATTTGGCCTCTCTTCTTGCAACACATTTCCATGATCCAGGCATACAACAGACAGTGAGACATTCTTCGTCAGAGTGAATCATCCATGAGAATAAGAGACGCACTCTGTGTTGTCGCCTTGGAATCTCTGCCATTTCTTTAGAGGATTTTCCTGAACAGCCACTTAGTGCTGACGATCCCTTGCTTTTAAACTTCATCAAGAAAATTGTTAGGGCTTCCCACGCAGTTAACCAAGCTAACATGGAATAGGCTCTATTTCTTCAACTGTTTGTCAGACGCATAATCTAACCTTGTTTTTAACTTGCTGGGTACCATGTGAAACTATGTGTTTTATTAATAAAAAAAAAGAATCATAAAAATGTATAAACTCGTAATAACAATAATATGCACAACTTTTAAAAATGACTTTTTTAAATATATTTATGGAACTTCGTTGTTACCATTTACTACTGCATTCTAATGCACTGTCATCAAATTTAAAGAGACCATAAAAATCTCAGTAGCTTAGAATAACGGCGCGCGGACAAAAAAAGGTCGTTCCCGATACAAAGCCTCCATCGGGGGCCTTAATGTGACCTCACAGAGCGTGTTCCACTTGAATGGGCCATTGTTTTTTGTCAATAGCGAATAAAACAATGAGAATGGAATCCTTCGGTGGGTTAACGCTCAATTGAGACCGCACCATTTTCATGAAGTCAAATGTGTTTATTAAAAAAATTGAAATAATAATAACACAAGGTTATGTTTATACTCGTACAGTGCTGAAATCACATAAAATTTCCACTGAAATTCATACATTTTGGTGCATAACCAAAATTGTTCTTGGGTTTTATGTTTCGGTTACTGTGACGTCTGATATATCTTCAATAAAGATATATATTGGTTAGCTGATATTTAAAGTATACACGATCTAATTTTAAGATGTATCGAGATTACTTCTTGTCTAACAAGAAAATAGATAATTTATTTCTGATAATGAAAATGACAATGGTGTTTCCAAAATATACAAATTTTTATTCACAATTAAATTGACAATATAAATAAATGGTATTATGGATACGTTGAGTAACATAGTTTCTTGTAGAGATATTTTTCAGTCATTCACTGAAAGTAAACAGTGATTTACTGAAGAAATTTGGTTGAGTGTTCAAAATCATGGTCATTCTATTAAAACTAGATAAAATAATTGTTGATATTTTCAAATGGTAAATATTTTTTTTGGGAATTATATCTCAAAGTGAATGTTTTAATATTTTGATTCACAAACCAACTTCATAGCTGCCACAAACATCACCACACAGTTTTGCCAGCTGCCATTATTCGTGCCTTGTCATAAGTCAAATTTTCATACGAAAACCTCAGGGTATACATACTTGACAGCTTCTTCAAGTCTTTATATATGAATTCATAATGCTATTAATTATCAATACCGTCAAAATCAAAGAAAACAAAATATTGTAAGTGTAAAAAAAATCGTTTGATTATTTTTCTGATATTTTTTTTTATAATTAGTAAGTAAATCGTATAAATATGCTTAAATTATTTTAAAAAAATGAAATTAATTGAATTTGTCTTGTATTTGTAATTGTTTTTGTGTGTGCTTCTTCCATAAATTTGGAAAAAAATATAAGGCTCATTTTTTATATAAAAAACGCTTTTATTAACACTGATGTTGATATAAAACATTAATTAACTACCCTAACGAACTACACGATATAATTTAGATTTCCATTAAGGTTTTCGGTGGACCTTCCCTCGGTGCAGATTGCAAGTCATTTCCGGTTCCCCGGAAGTGAGGAGGGCGCCACTGTACTTACTAATCTCTTGAACCTGCACACTTCCATCCAGATAATGACATAAGCTATGTGAAAATATTTTTTCAGAAATTTCCGGAAGCGAAAAATGTAAAAATTTAAATTTAAAAATATCATTATAGTTTAAAGCTTAAAAATATTGTATATTGTTTTCATTCACTCTGAGATCCAGTTTTAACTAAAATTGTAGCAAAATATTATGAATCGTTATGTTTTAGCGCGACGATTATGATTCAATTTTGACAACATATGTTATGTAGTTCTTCATAACGAATGTTTAAAAATAAATTTCGTTTACGATGGGTATAGTTCAAAAGTCAAAGCGTTTGCTTGGCAAGCCGAAGGTCGTGGGTTCGATTCCCGGCGAAGATTAAAAAATAAATAAAAATATTTTTAATCGATTTCTCAGCTCTAAAATACTCACAGTTGGTGTGACATTGATCCTTCACCCGTAAAATGCCAGTAATAGCCTATTAATCAAAATTGGAGGTAGATAAAATTCGACCGGTGAAGAACACTCATTTATAGAAAATTCCTGTAATAATAAGGATGATACGTGAATATCGGGCTGTAGTCTATGAAGTTGGTGGATCAACAATCCACATGCAGCAATACAATCCACAGATGAAAAAAAAACTTCAGCATCACCATCTGTTAGTATTTTCATGTTTGTCTTTATAAAAAAACACTACATATTAGTTACTTTGTGAGCAATTATGAGATGAGAAAGCGGATAAGGCAGGCATCCATAATTGTGTCGGTTAAAAAGCATAGATGGACCGGGCTGGCACATATATATGTTGGATACCACAGGAAACCATAAAATACATCTTCTTTTTCTTTAAGCCCCGGACTCTCATTCCTGTCAAATTATTCGAAACTATACACAAATGTATGTACTGATAAAGTTTCAAGAGACAGAACTAACGTGGAATGGGATGAAAATAATAACAGTTGACGGAGCTTGGTGGTGGCAGTTTGTGATGACCATATGCTCTTGTAAGAATCATCATCAGGTTGCATCATCTTTTAGCGACACTCCGAACATGGATCTCTTCATAGCACGCTGGGTGACCTTTAGTTTATAGGTAAGACTTGCTGTCAGATTTCACGTCTCTGCGACATAAGTTAATAAAAGGAGGATGCATTGGTTAAACGCCTTAATTTTAAGACATTGCGGAATTTACGCTGGTAAGTATACAAATATAGAATGATGTTGAAGACACTTTTTTTTTTAATTTCTTGTGTCATTTATTAATTCGTTTAATTGAAGAAAAATATACTAAGAACGTGAGATTTGAACCGCAGACAAACACTGACTGAAAAACTTATTCAACTAAGCTTATGATAATGTTTACGATTGAAATCCCTTTTTTTTCTCTAATTGATTGATGAAAGAAATAAAGATGACTTTTTTCATTCACGCTTATTTATTTAATAATAAATTGACATCCTCCTTTATAAGTTGGTTATCGAATTACTTGGTGACAGGATGCAGAAGCAGATTAATAACACAAAGAACTTGTTTTCGAAGCAGAATTCGCGTTTATTTTAAATAAAGACTTGACTTTTACGCCCGACCGGTATGGCATTTCGCCGGCCGGGCGCCAGTCAATTGACAACTGGCGGAGCACTCTGAAATCTAGCACCGCCAAGACAGTCGCGGCAAAAAAGCAAATTAAAGATAACAGCTGCACCAACATGAAATGGAGCAACTGTCATAACAAATAAAATGGCGTATGCAAACACCGTGTATGTATTATTATATAATTAAAACTAACATTATTAGATGTGCATGTCAGGCCAGCGAACAAAAATAAGAGACAAAAGATCGTTTTTCGAGCTTTACGGCATCAGCCTAAAAGTAAATGTAACTTCATTTTAAAATCTTACAAATATTTTTGTGGATCAACGGTGTTTAATTTTATAATTGTATAAATATTTCAGTAAAAATTAAAAAATAATCAAAATAATATAAAAAATTATGATATTACTAAACTTGAAAACGATTTTACGGCTGGAAGAGAATTTGCCTTCACAATATAATATTTAAATTTATGTACGGGCTTAATATAAGAATATGATATGACTTTGTATGATAATAATTATCTCAAAGATATTCGTTTAAAATAATTGACGTTTGAAACATAAACAACATGCCTCGCTCACGTCAGTCTGTGTCGTCTCATAAAAGCGTCTAAGGCTTCGCTGTTGGTACGGAAATAGCCTAAGTATACAATATCCTATTGGCAGCGAACAAAGAGCAACTTAATATGTCGAGAAGACAAATGCCGCAGGAAGGAACGGCGTTTTAACCCTTAACAACTCTCTTCTCTACTAATTCAATCTTGAGTATTGTGAAGAAGTATAGCAGCGAAAGCAGCATCTAATCTTATCAATCCACGGAGCATTCATTCAATATATAATCAATCATGTCGGAAATAACAGGGTCAGATCCTGTCTGCCTCGAAGTGGGAGACGTCGATGGCGTTACTCCCGGCCATCATCAGGTCTTTCTGGGTGCAGCTACTTGGACACAGCACACACTCCAGAAGGTGTGACAGGGTCTGCTCCACGCCACAATCATATTCAGTCGGTCAGCTCTAACTGCCACGCTTTCATTTGTTTCCTCATCTTGCATACTCCGGTCCGAAGTCTGTCAAGGGACCATATATTCCACGCCTGATTGTGTCCAGGAGCTAGGTCCTCTTTCAGCGCAATCCCATTCATTCAATAAGTCATTGTTATCGCTACTATTATGAATACTGCACTTTCAAACATTCTAAACTTATCCCTTTCACTCGTCGTCAAACCCTCGAAACCTTTTTTCGTGCATTCTTACTTATAACGCTCCTTAATACTTCATTTACCATAGGGTGGCTTTAAGCTGATCTTCCAGTTTTGTTAGTTTCTCTGTGTTTTCTCCCACATACAATTTGAAGATTTTCAAGAGTCATATCAATAAATACTTGCAATCCCGTCAATATATACTTAGCCTACACGCACGTAAACACTTTACATTTTATTCACACGTAGTATCCAGTCAAACTAGTTGAGTGTCATAGAATTAGAGGACTATACAAGTACTCTTTTTTGTGTAATGTGTTGACATCAGCATGATGTAGTCCTTGCTGACCATTACCAAAAACCTCGATTAACAATATTTCGTCTCTTATTCCTTGGTCGTTTGTCGTGCATTTATGTACGCCACGTTGTCATTTTGGACACGTCCACTCACGGGTGTGTTAGTTCTAGAGATGGCCATTCGAGCGCTGGGCGAGCGCCGCGGCGCCGATAAGCCCATCAAGTCAGTCGGTTCCCACCCTTTAGCGAGACAAGGTTTCGTTACGGTCAGCGGTATGCTTCCGCTTGGCTGAAAGCTTGTAACGTTTTAAATAAATATAATCAATGTGCTTCTAAAAGAAAGTGTTTGTTTGCTGACCTGCTCCTCATCCTGCCTTCACGCGACGTATTAACACCCCTTTTGAGAGAGGGGGATGATAGTGTGTTTGTGTGTTTATATAAAAAGGAACTCGGCTATCGTATAAGAGAATTCGAGCATTCGTTGAATTTGTTAATTGGAACCTAAAACTTATAAATACACTTAAAAAAAAAACCAGCTCAGTACAACATTAAACAAAATTTACTGGATGAATTTGAAATTAACTTTTAGGGAGAGAAACTGATTTCGGATACAAAAAATTGGGTTAAACCGCCTTTACAACAAAATTATCCAGAATAAAGTATGATTATTAAATTAACCAAAATTTTCCTCAGATACTATAACTTCTGTTTCTGAGCAGTATAAGTTGTTGGGAATCATACAACTTTCCAGTGAAATTTTTAAATTAGAAGATTTATTTGGGTATTAACAATGAGACTAAAAAGAACAAAGTGGTGGCAGTTTATAAAGTGGAGAACATATGCTCCAGATATTAAAAGAATATGGAAATATTACAGTGGTGACTAGCAAATAAATGGTTGGATATTTGCTGTAGTTATAGGCTCCTTACTGATAGCAGATACAGCGTTGATAATTTTTTTTTTTTTTTTTTTTAATAAACGATGTATTTCTCTGAGTTGTTACCGTTTAAGGGTACACTTAGGGAACGAGAGGCTCCAACTCTAGGAGATAAGGCTGTCAGCGCGGCTAGGACTGATCTGCGATATCACGACTGGAATAGAACATTCCACCAGATTGTCTGCCAGTCTATGAAAGATGTACCGGCGCATTGATTACAGTTAGTCGCACCTGCGATCTCTTCCTGAAATCCAGTATTTCAGGAATCGCTTATTTTAAACTCTTAATGTATAACATTTTGTAAAAAAATAATCGATTATTTATATTTTTTAATCGAAATTTAAAGTAAAAGATTCATTCGTTTTATTTGAACTATTTTTTAATATTTGTTGACAGTATTTATTCTATAAATCGACTATTATTACCAAAATAAAATTATGATATTTTAGGAAGAATTATCAATCGAAAAAATATTTATTTTACATAGACACATATGACATAACATATTGTTAGCAAAGTTATACATGGATCAAAGCATGGACGGGTTTGTTGCATACCGCGTGTTTTTGGTTGGGCTAAGTAACCCATTAAATTAAATTTTATTGCCTTCAGTTGGAGTTTAAGGTTAATAACCCGATATTTTAACAAAAACAATATGATCCAAAATATGCCCCAGATATTATGCACTGTAGGTCATCAGGAATCAAATATGTTTCCAGGTAGACCTAAAGGTGAAGACACGTCGAGGGACAAAATAATTGATCAAACTGATTGACGCAAATTTTTCATATATTCCAAATATGAATCGAATTTTGTAAATAATTATATTATTTTTTAATAAATACTGAAAAATTCTACCATTACAACAAATAAAATACGTGTTGTTCAATTTTGATAATTAACCATTTAATATTAACAGAAATAAATACTTGTTCATAAATTCACATCAAAATGCCCGTTTTTCAATGAGTCACTTTATCCGAAAAGGCAAAGAAATGCTTATAAAATATTTAAAAGTGATGCGATCCGATAAATATTTATTTTCCGTGAAATTCGGAGATCAAAAAATTTGGCAATATAATTAGAAAATTCATTTTGCAAATTTTGCATTATCATTGAAGAGGGACTCTATCGCCTGAAGGCACCTGAAATCTACCTGTTTAGACTTTTAATGATGTTGCCTAATTGATATCACAGCCCCTGTAAAATATTTTCCGGCTTGCCTCAATAACTTTATCATTCCAAGGACTAACCCTAGTAAATTTATGCGTCGAAAGTTTACTTAAAAATCAATTATGATGTCACATTTTTACATCAATATGTATCAAGCTATTAGGTAAAAAAAGACTTATTAATATTTATATTAATACCGATGATATTTAAAAATTACATTTAATTACTAGATTGAGGAAAATTGAATTATTCACACGTTTTTGTAGAAAATAATCCACATCTACCCTTGAGTCTGAGAGACTACAACTCTGATAACGAGTTGCTCCGAAGGATTTTGTTATCCCAAGAGAGAGCATCTCCTCTGGCAAAACTACACTGTTTGACATAGAATCATTAAACAAAATGAAGGCAAAGGTCGTAAGAACGCTCAACAATTAAATATATAATTCTGCAATAGAATAAGTCCTGCTGTGCAATTGAGTAGTCGAATAATATCCTGCCCCATGCGTCCGACTAGCTGCTACTTCCAATACCTTATGTTGGACAAAAGATAGGTCGATGTTGTCATATATTTTCTTACATCCTTTTCCTTCTTTGTCGATGGTATTGTTCTACTTGATCTCTGTGATCTTTGACACGTGTCATCTTCTTATTCTTTTGTGTTCTTTTTATTTTTTATTATTCTCTCTATTTATTGTATGTTTATGTATACTCTATGTTTCTAAATATTTGTAAAAAAAAATGGAATTTCGATTCTGTATATAAATAAATATACAAATAAATAAGTATTCTTCATAGTATCAATTCAACGGATTAATTTTCAGCAACAATATCTTGTATCTCAGTCTCCACTCTTTTCGATCTTCTACAACCCTCTTTAGCTCATCATAAGATCTGCAGCTCATGTTCTCGAACACTTGCTACAAATACTCCCATCTAGGGAGCCCTTTGAAGTTTCTCCCCTCAACCATCCCTTCCACAATGTCGTGAAGAAAACCATCGTGGTGCATAATGTGATTAATTCATCGGGCTCGCCTCTCTGAGATGGTTCTTACTAGGTGCCTATCTTCCTTGATTATGCTGAGAGTCTCAATAATAGGACTCAATTTGATGTAGCTGACCTGAGAATAAGTAAAATATACAATATTTAGTTGTGTATCCACACAGCAGCATAAGTGGAACCAAAAAACCCAATAATTACATGATGTTGGTAAAAATATGAGATGCAGAGTTGAATTAGATTGTATAGAATACCTAGCGGTACTGTATGATATTCATATTTTAACCATACTGGATTATCTTTGCATTAGATATTTTATTAAATGTAGCTTCGCTTAAATTCGTATATATATATATATATCAGCGATATTAAAAAGAAAAGTTTAAAATCCTTAGAGTATAAAATCTCTGGTGGTCGGTACCGAACTCTATAATCCCTGAAATCTTCAAAATTATAAAGTCTTCATAAAATAATAAATTATTATTTGATAAAAATTTTGTAAAAAAAATATCAGTGCATACTAAATTACTTGTAGTTGTATTATATTTACTTTTTTTGTGTTCAATACAAGTAAATCTCCTGATAATTTATTTTTGAATTCAATTTCCATCCATTTAACTGTTTTTTATTACGTTTATTTTTTATAAAATTTAATTAAGTAGTTATAATATTTTTGTTTTTGCAGATGATTTTTGTTTTTGTTTTAATTGATCAAAATAAAAAATAATAAAACACGAGTTAAATTTACTTTTTTAAAGTTTATGAAGAAAACAATCCTATCAAATTATTTTTCCAAAAGCATGTAAAAAATACAATCTAAATTTTTTAGGTGATGTGCTTAACTATCTGTTGATTTAGTTTTTTTTTATTGGGTATATATGTTTTCATATTTCATATATATTTGGTAAGTTACATTACAATTTGAAATATACAAAAATATAACTAAGTTTTACTTTAAGTATTACTTATATAAAAAAAATCATAAAATTGCGTGCAAATATGGACTAAGCGAAATAATATGTTGATAATAGGAGAATTACGTACTGCACTGGAATAGTATTATTACATACAATTGGAATACTAGTTATAAGTATGTAAATATGGTATAATGTGATATTTTGTAATACTGCACGGCAGTGCAGCCTCCACCATTTGATAATTGGGTAAAATGCGAGGGAGCTTATTCACTGCGCGATGGTGACTTGAAGGACTTCCGGTTGGGGTGAAGCAGGACCGGAAACGGCCCGCGGAAGACCGGCTATTAGAGAGAGAGGAAGTTGGCCGCAGAGTTTCATCGCAAGAAATCTTTCAGAAAGCTCCGTGCACTGCCAACACGTAGATAAGTGAGCATTTTCAATGCGGTCCAGTGTTAAATCAGATTTACTTATATTACTGAAATGACGTGAATATATAATTTAAAATCAGCTCAAGTATACGTTTAATATTTTTAATTGATATTCAAAATACTCGTGTGAAGTGCAAATTCGTGATTTTTAGAATGATTCGTTTTTATTTGTCTTGAGTTAAGATAAATATAAAGGTTATCAACTGACACTTTTTTATTGATTAAATTTTATGAAATAACAAATATGTATTTTTTTTCTTATAAATATCCATTGGTCGATGAAAACTGCAACATGTTATCACTTAAAAATAAATGTCAAATAAAACTTAATATTTTTAATTTGGTATTTTTTAAATTAAAATTAACAAAAAAATGATCAAGTTAAAGAATTGGGCTTTTTATTTCCAGACTCTATTCCAGTTAGTCAGATTTAAATCAAAGTTGAACCATAACCGATTTCGTTACCAATATTTAAACTAACGTTTCAGGATTCTTTACAAAACGTGATGTGTCCCACATTCAATTTCATCCATGAAAAATTAAGTGCAATCAATATAAATGTTTTCTTTTTTAATTTCGGATATTTTAGTAAGCCACCACATCAAGACTTCATGAACTTCCTTCCCAGAATTTGTTTATTTTCTACAAATAATCGTAATTTATTTAAGCTGTTTAATGTAAATTATCAATTTACTGTGGATGAGTTTCATCGATAAATTCTGTACAATAATAATGCATCATCATCATCAGCTTGTATTCATCCACTGTTAAACGTAAGCCTCCCGCATGTGTCTACATCCTCTTCGATCCTCTGCCTTCCGCAACCAGATCACTCCCGCTATTCTTTTTATGTCGTCAGTCTATCTTGCAGAGGGTCGGCCAATGCTTCGTTTGCCAGTTCTTGAGCGCCATTCCAATACTTTTCTTCTCCATCGACCGTCATCTCATCGAGAGATATGTCCTGCCCATTGCCACTTGAGTGTGCCTATTCGTTGGGTAGCATCCACTACTTGAGTTCTTCTGCGTATTTCTTCGTTTCGGATTCTACTTTATTTAATGGGTAAGACTTGCTGTTAGATTCCACGTCTCTGCGCCATAAGTTCATACAATAAGGATGCATTGGTTAAACGCCTTAGTTTTAAGACATTGCGGAATTTTCGCTTTAAAAATGTACTATAGTTATCCAAATGCTTTTTGTACATTATTTTAAATTTCCTAGTTGAACATAAATAAGCTTAACTCAATTATTTCCAGCGTTAATGATTTTTATTTTTAAATTTACTTTTCTGTTACATTTCTAATCAATAATTCGATATTTTACTGGTCAAACTGCAGTAGAGTGCATTTATTCCACTTGCATTTTATGTCTTCATATTACGATGACATTTTTATACTTTTCAAACACACGTAAACATCAAAGTCTTGTGCTTTTGACGTCTAATTACAAAGTAAAAGGAATAATAAAAACGTCCAAGTTTTTAGAATCGCAATAAAGTAATGTGATACTATGTCTAATCCGTCTTTTATCGCATGTCGCCGATGAAACATTGTTTCTGAAAGCTTTGTTAAGTTTACGATTGGCTTTAGACGGAAATATCGTAACAGCCCGTTTTATTATTTTCGTACAAATACTACACGTACATGCGAAAATGCAGATAATATAAAAATTACGTATCAGTTTGATGTTCTTTAGTGTATACTTTTGTGAAAACCAAGTGCTAAAATTTAATCATTTATTGATTGAAAAATTAACACTTAACATGTAGTTCACTTTTATCATTTTAGTCTTATTCACGAACTATGCATGAACACCGATCTATAGTCTAATGATGCTTACAAGTCAATTATTAAATTTTTGTTATATCCGTTCCACACCTGAAACATATAGTCACCGCAAATATCAGTCTCTTATATTTGTCAGTTCCCACTCTCCATACATTATCCCAAAACCTGGAAACATCTACCTGGGAACATCACCTGGGAACATATATGGTTCTCAATGACCGCCAGGACAGAAGTCCGAAGACTTGGAAGAAATTGCAGCTATAATATCTGTGGCATATTTAATGTGACTTTGTAATCAGAATATTTTAGCTCTACATACCCGAGGTCTGGACTATTTGCTCCTGAGAGACTGCTTAACCTGATGATTGCCGTAAGCACACATGTGCACGCTTCGCAATATTCGAAAGATGTATTTCAAAATTAAGTTTTGAAATACATCTTTCGATGATCCAATTTTCTCACAACGACATCTATGAATATTTTTAAATATTAACAAACCAAAAAAGTCGCTATTTTTTGATAGCTTGGGAGATATTTAAGAGATGGTTGTTGCGCTGTTTCTACAAACATGTGACGATGAAGTAATAAAATCAACCTTATATAGCAAATTAGTGATAGCAATTACATATCCTATCAAAAGTTTCCACCATTTGGTAGAAAATAGTAAATAGATTTATATTTTCTTTTTTACACTATATAAGTGCAGTTTGTATTATGCTTTCAATCTCAGTCAACAAAACTTTTTCACAATTTAACTTTTTTCTTATTATATATTTGTTAATGTTTTATTAACAGAAACTGATCTTACTATCTTATTTTTTTACTACTGTATGCTTTTTATTATTATCATTATGTTTTGTGAGTATATTTGATGGTACTGAGTATATGTTTGTTGATGTTGTATTTAACGATATGTATTTAAGGATAAGGAGGCACAGATTGTTTGTTATTCCTAGAAGTAATACTTACTTGCCAGAGACTATGCCTTGTAGGAGAGTGATCAGACTGTTCAACTATATCGCCTCAAAAATTTTAATATTTCACTTGAGAGAAGCCCAGTTTCGACATGAGCTACACGAATTTATTTATCAAATTAGTTTCGTTGAGTCTTCTGTTTAGCGAGCTTCGGGAATTTTTAATAATTTATGTAAATAATCATAAATACCTATATTGATAATTTTTTTCTCTTGTATCATATCTTATTTCAGAATCGTATGAAATAAAATTTGTGAGTGCTTCTGAAAGAAATAAATAAAATTGAATAAGAAAAAAAGAATATTTTTTAATGATTTTATCTTAACATTATTCTCAGGTAATCCTACATCAAAAATACAATTCATGTTCTATGTTACGTAACTTTTCTGATCAATGAGAATCGTTGTTTCAACATTTTAATAGTTGTTGGTTCTAACCAAAACGTAATACTGTATTGCAATCTCTCTTACATGATCACTCCCAAAATTCATGGATCAAACATTACGAATCGCAAAATCTGGCAAAATTGTATTATCTCCGTAGAAATGTTACTTTTGCTGAAGTGTTGCGCCAGCCCAGTTTATTGTAGAAATTGTTATGCTATCTGTGCGCTGTGCCTTACATCCCGTCCAATATTTACCAAGATCGATCGTTGCCAGAATACGGAGGCTCTATACTCCACACACTCCGCGATAGATAAACCTCCTCGTTTCATTTCCACGTCGGCCGTGCTGAGTTATATTGGCCAATCAAATATCATATCGCTAAACAAAAGCTGTTAACAAGATGATAAAGTTTGCACGCTGAAAGTTTCATGAATCAAGAGTAGCCGACTTCTGTGAAAGCCACTACTTTTTATTGTTTGAATACTTCTTCTTCTTGCAATCGGTTTATGAGCTTTCGTTACACGGAAAGATGTATTTTTGTTCGCTGAGAAATAAACGTTATTCGTGATTCCACGCTGAAATATTTTTAATACAGACGTTAAATTTTAGTGCATTTTTAAAAATACTAAAATGTTTCGACGGGGCTTGAATTTTATTTTAAATAATCAGATTATCAACAACATTCAAGTAAATTTTAAGCAAGAATAATTATAACCTAGGTAAGAAAGCACAATTTTTCGACACAGTAACATTCAAATAAATACTTAACCTGTTCGCATCGGTAGCCGATATATGCCGTAAAATATCCCCTTACCGTTGACATCGGTAGCCGTGATATATCGTTTTCCTACTTTCTTAGAATAGTTTTTCATGCATTATCTGATAGTTAAATGATACAAAAACTAATGTGATATATTAAAATATACCAGATACTTACATTTATGCTTCAAATACTTTTACCTTTGACAGTATAATTTGTATTTCACCGAGCCGTAATGAAAGGGTTAAGTAACGTAACAGCTCAATTAACTTAGAATTGTTAACGTATTTTGATATCTTACTGAAAATAAATTTTCCACTCTTAATAACGTCAGTCAAGAAGCGAAACGCATACAGTTTTGTCAATAAAAAGTGATTTAAAATACTTTTTATTTACAAAAACTATTAATATAACAAAATATTTTTCATTGTTTAATTATTATGTATATTTAAATTATTTAGTTTCACCAAGAATCATCAGTTTATAATCTTAACAAAATTAAAATAAAAACATAATCGTTGCTTATGCGAATATTACAAAAACAACATTACTTACAACATTATTTTCTCATTTCAAATTAAGCAGTTGTTAGCTTTGTTCACGAGTGAAAAATTAATTAATATTACGAAAGTTTTTAGATGAAAATATTTTTGAACTATAAAATAATGTACCAAATCTAAGATCATATTCCAAGAACAGTAATAACAATTTTTCTTTAACATTTTCCACTACATAATACAAATGCACTTCTACGATAACCATAATATATTACAGATAAAACGGTACTCTCGGATAACGGGTCAGTAAAGAGCATTGGTCTCTGAGGTTAGCTGACTTACTTTGGTTCATTGTTCTTATACTGTTCTAGGGAACTCGCACAATGGGCACTCGGTAATGTTTCTTACCTAGTTAGATATCTGCAATTATACACTTAAAACCGAATTTAAAGACATTTTTATGGCATTAAAGGATACTCTTGATATAAAAATTGTACCTGATGACGACATCTATAATATTATTGTTTTATAATAAAATTATTCATTTCATTTTATATGAAAAGAGTGGTTACATATTTATTTATGTGAATTCTTTCGACAATGTGGAAAAGTTAATGTAAATCATTTGATTAGCGATTACTTGAATAATCTATTACATTTTTCATCCAAAAAGTATCGTTTACCAATCCAAATAATATCTCCCACAGTCTCAACATTCTCAATTATTACTTTTCCCTAGTTATAGAGAAGCATTGTTTATGATACCATTCTAGAATGAATAAATTTTCACGAAAAAAAAAGTTTTCTGCATCTTAAATACTTTAAATCATATTATATTATTTTATTTACATTTCTGTTTCATAGTTGAAGCATATTGCCATAGCAATTCTTCTGCTGTACAGTTTTGATAGCTACTATTATATATATTTATAACTTTTTTTTTCCATATCCGTTACATATATGGGACATATCATCATCAGCAGCAGCAGCCTGTATCCGTCCACTGTTGAACATAGGCCTCCCGCATGAGTCTTCATCCTCTTCGATAATCTGCCTTCCGCATCCAGGCCACTCCCACTTTTCTTCTCTTGTCATCAATCTATCTTGCAGAGGGTTGGGCATCACTTCGTTTGTCAGTTCTTGGGCGCCACTACAATACTTTTCTACCCCATCGCCCGTCGTCTCTTCGAGAGATATGTCCTGCTCATTGCCACTTGAGTGTGCCTAATCGTTGGGCAGCCTCCACTACTTGAGTTCTTCTGCGGATATCGGTTAACATTTAATTCAACCTTAAGAAAATCAACTTGGTTAGGATTTTGAACCGACGTCATATGAGTGAGAAACAAACGCTTTAACCACTGGACCATGCCACCCGGCTAATAACTTAGGCTTTAATTCTTCTTCGTAGTATCAATCCGGTGGATTGGTTTGCAGCAACAGAATCTTGCATCTCGATCTCCATTCCTCTCGGTCCTCCGCAACCCTTTTCAGCTCAGCATAAGCGCTACAATTCATGTCCTCGAATACTTGCTGTAAATACTCCCGTCTAGGGCGCCCTCTACAGGCTTTAATTATTATCTATTTTATTATAACTTTTTAATGGTTATGTTATTATAATGAATAACTTTCACAATTTTAATATATACCAGTATAATTCATTAGAAATATGACGTCAACATAACTCTTGCATTCTGCATGAGGTGTAAAGAAAGAAAATAAAAATTAAATTTATGAAAAGGAACATTTCCTTTAGATCTTTTTCGAATTGAAAAATAGAACGCACCGAAATTCCGGTCTCAACCAGAGAACGAATGCAAGTCACTTGCAATAAAACGCAAAAAAATATATGAAAATAATTTTCAATGGCGACATTTTCTTCTCTCGCATCGTATTTATCAGAAATCTTAAAATAGTAATGGGAAAGCTGCTGTTTTTGTGGAGCTTTTTTTTAGGAAAATGCATCAATATGATCGATCTCTTGTAAATAGAATTTCGAAAAGTAAAAATTACTAGGGTCAATGTGACTAAGACGATAATAAACAAAACATATCTTAGCAAATAGTTTAATAATATTTAAGGAAAATCCTATTATTGGTATGTTTTGCGGGTAATAAAATTAAGTGATTTTAATTTTATATGAAAGATTTATATAATAATTCATTAAAATTAAAAACTGTTTTTTTAGTGAAATTGGCATGTAAACATAATAATGTATTATTGTATCATTAGGTATTATTTCAAAAACTTGTATTTTTAATTACACGACATTATATTTATTTATTGGGCGCCTTTTTTCCCTTTTCTGTTGGAGTGGCGCCCAAGAATTGGCGAACGAGGCGTTGGCTGAACACCTGCAAGATGGAATAACGACATAAGAAAAATAGCGGGAGTGACCTAGAAGCGGAAAGCGGAGGATCAAAGAGGATGGAAACTCATACAGGACATTTGTTCTGTTGAAAGAAATAAATATGCGAAAATTAGCGTTTTGTATTAAGACTCATAATTCGGCATTTATATATCCGATCGGGCTAAAATAAATTTTACCTGAAAGTTACAACTTCTAGCTACAAACATCGGTTCAATTTCAACTGCCGGAGCGTAGTAAAGGCGCTGAGTTAATTTTTTTTTATTATTTTTACTCGTATTTATTAACAAGATTTGATTATTATAGTTATTTCTTTGTGCAATGTATTTTTTTTAAGCACGAATGCACGAAAAAGACCCTGGCTTTAAAAAATCAACTATATCATATAGATAAAAGAAAATGAAAAAATTTAATACTCTGGAAAAAATAAATAACTCGCAATGTGTAACAAATCACGATTAGTACGGATTCAAAAATAATAAAACAACACACAGCTAACTCAACTATGTAAAAAAAAATTAAACATTTAAGTAATGAGTAAGTTA
This sequence comes from Glossosoma conforme, assembly GCA_022606575.1. Lineage (NCBI taxonomy): Eukaryota > Metazoa > Arthropoda > Insecta > Trichoptera > Glossosomatidae > Glossosoma > Glossosoma conforme. The sequence goes on along the minus strand of JAGTXR010000082.1, from coordinate 3,331,013 downwards.
AGTTTCTTATTAATATGAAGAAAAAACTTGTCACTTGTTTTGTTATAAAAAATAAACAAAGCTTTATTTGGTTATAAATAAAAGATTTTTCAGAATTTATTCCACATATATTTTTTGGACGACATGTTTCAGCCAGATCGGATGCCCATTTTCAAGTCAATTAGTTGAATGTTTGTTGGCTCTATATAAAGCAAAGAGTGAGTGAAAAGGTGGATATGCATTGTGTGATGTGTATATGTGGAATAGGAAATCAATAATTTATAAGGAATTCATTGATGTCACAACACCAAAAATATTTATAATTAATCTTTTATTTATATCTGATATTATGGAATTCCACCAAGAAATATCGATCGAAAAAATCTAAATAATTAAAGCTTTAAATAACTTCTTAGGTTTTCACGGCCAGATTTGATATTGCGGCTTTTGGGTTTAGCCGTGTGTGTTGTTGACAAAGTCAAGTTGATGACTTTGACAAAGTCATCAACCCTGAAGAAGACCCCTGCAATGGCGGTCGAAATATTGAAGAGAAGAAATTCGCCACACACGGCTAAACCCAAAAGCCACAATATCAATTAAAGCTTTTTTTAATTTTTGTTCAACGTATCATTACAAATAACCACTACAATTTAAAACATCTAATGAAAAGTAATCAGCTTGTTGTCGACAAAAATATTGGCAAATTTAAAATAAAATGCGGCTATTGGATGTAAATCGTAAAATAAAATGTTCTCTTTTTTGTATTCTTCCAGCGCCGATTCTGGCGGAAAGCCCCAACCAAACCAGTCATTATTTTTTAATAAAATTTGCGGTTTGTCAACCATTAAGCTTAATTCCCGTGCACGCTTGTTCAGGCAACATGTTTATTTTCGTTTATGTTATAATTGTGGGCCTGAGGGTTTCGAGACGGTCCAAACGTTTGCGTATCAAAGGAACGATTACTATGGCAGCTCTTTTTTTCTTCATATAACTATAATACTTTCTACTAATTAGACATATTGCAAGCAAGCACCTGCAACTGGGCATGGTAATTAATGCAAAGTAAATTATGATTCAATGCAACGACGCCTGTCGAGATACAGACTAATAACTGACCGTAGTATGTTAGACTATTGAGAAAGTCAAGAGTTTCGGATATCTTGTACAGATCACCGAAATCGTTGGTCTACAAAAGGAATTCGTTGGAGTGTGTTTTAACTCCATAAGTAATATATGGGACTTGCAGGTATCCTCGATGGGTGTGAATCTGGCCAACTCGGCAAAAGCTAGTGCAGTCATATAATGGGCATTAAAAACAATTCTTGCGTCAAATACTGAGGGTGACTTTATGTATATATTTCTAATGACTCTAAACTGATGTCTGCCATTTGCAGAATCCATTTTCCCACCTCACCATTTCCTTATTCATTCTCATGTATTTCGTGATTAGCAACGTGTTACCAAAGAAGGCAATTCAAGTCTCGCTGTAGTATATTTACTTCGCAGCCTTAGACTGAGGTCTACTTGACATCAAACTGATGCACCTAGAGTCACGGGAAGGCCTTCAGCCACTCTCTTACAAGTAGCTTTTTTCGTGGGTACAGTAACGGGTCCCCATCTGGGACTCCAAAAACAGGACGGGACCAGGAGGGATGGGTTTTCAACAAACGGGTTTGTCTTTATGACCTTGAAATGATGATGAAACTTCTTTTTGGTGAGTTATTTTGATCGATCATTAGACTTAAAATCAAAATTAGTAATAACACACTTATTAAAATATTCTCTTAAAATATATACATATGAAACGATAATAATAAAGGTATCAATACAATTATTTATATCAATCATTTCAAATCAAAACTAGTTCATGATTTCTTATCCTCTGAGTTTGATAAAAGTACATATAAAAGGATATTTCCAAAGATAACCTTTTCACAGAAAACATCCGTAATAACTGATAGATAATGTTATTTAATAAATAAAGTTATTTATTAAGTTTAATAATTATTTTAATTAAAACTTGTGATAAATATGCATCTTAAGTTATCATTTTAGTTTTTAAAGGACTACTAAGGAACTTTATAAAGCTTTGAAATCTCAGTCATAAGCTGACTTGTCTACTAGATCGATATATATAGAAGTAATGTCATTACAATTTATTTATCGTTAAATGAAATAAAAATAAGGCTTACATGGTAATAAATTTAGAAGTGGTGCAGTATTTCTAGCTTGCAATGTATTAACGTATCTTTACGCGTCAGAAAAATGGCTGCCAGTTAATGCTGACTATCTAAATGTACCTTTAGAGTAGACGCCTTTTTCGAAGTAGTATTCTACCTGTTCCTGTAGACCAATTATCGCTTTAGTTGACTATGATGTTGTCACACATAAGCTTATTAAAATAAATAAACAAACAACAACAAATACTACTCATATCGAGATATATTACATTTAAGAAATCAACCAATAATACGTATAAGTTTCTAAACGAAATAACACTTATTCCATCATTTGATACGAGATATAGAACAACCGATTCACACACAAATTCACAACATACATCATATTATACTATTTAAAATTTCTGTCATCAACAAATCGAAGAAAAATATACGGCAAATGCTGGGATTTGAACAACAAACCTTTGCAAAAATGTTCATTTCATTACGCGTCGCTGGTTGCTTGGCCATTTAGTATGCCTGTCGAATCGAAAAATTAAAACGTATTGTATTATGTATACGTGTTATTTATAGACAGTGCTTGTTCTAAACTGTATGTTTGTTTTTATTATAATTGAATCATACATTTTTTACATATTTAATATTAATTATAAAGTAATTTTTTAGCTTCAATTTGCTTAAAGTGTACCCTCACGTATAAAGTATGTACTATATGGAAATATTTCTTTGTTAAAACTACACGGACATTACAACCAATCATTTACCTGTGTGCATTATAATTTATTTGGGATAAAAAAAACATAAAAAATGCTTAAATTTATTAGAACATTTGTTATTATAAATATACTATTTATAATGCTTCACTACATTATATTCAAAAATGATATTTAAAAAGGTACAATTATATTGTTTTACACGATAAATAGCTTGGATCATCCAACTTAGACAAAATGCAGAAACACACAGCAAATGCATTCATATATAGAGTGAGAAATAGAACTTCTTAGTTTAATTACAACCAATAGGATATACGACGCAATACGACTGGGTGCAATACAAACGGTCGCCAATGAGAGCGTCGCTTTCAGGCAAAAAGCTCCAGATACAAACTTCTAATTGCAGTGATAATGGGCTCCTCTTAGGTCATGGCTGGGGCAAATGAATTTCCCGTTCAGGACCCGGAAACCCCGGAGCTTAATTAAGAGTGCTAAAGGTGACTGGCGGAAGGACATTTTTCTTTGATTCCTCGTCCTTTCCTCGAGCTTTCGCGGAGCGCCGAGAAAATGTTAATTAAAACCTTGTCGATATACGCGGTAAATAAACAACCCTTTTTAATTTCCTTTGACTTGTGTTTTACAGAATATTAAAACATCAGTTTTCTTCGATTCTTATAATTTTTGAGTCTGCAAAAAAATGTATCGAACATTGAAGAATGATGTAAGAAATTGAATAAAATATGAACTCGTGAACGACAAAATATCGTGGAAATCATAAAAACGTGATTAAAATCAATGTGAAATTGAGAAAAATTGGTAAACGATTGTTTATGGCGTTATGAAACGAGTATACGAAAAACGTTCGAAATTTTATACCCATTTGGTTTCCTTAAGGTGTGACAAAACACACCTATAATATTCAAAATATATATGGGCGTTCCTTAATCAGCAATTTTTAAAATATTGTATGATTATCCCGACGCTAGTTCACTCTGAACAACTTAGTCCTTACAAATTCTGTCAACCCAACCTACGACATTTATGCACTCACCATCCAAGATCATACCATGTACAATATTGGTATAAAAGGTAATATTATAAATATTTTCATCGTCTACTTTGAGATCCAATATTAAATAGATAAGAATTTCATGCATATGTACGTTTATGCACATTGGAAATGAAACTGTAGTCTTATATCAAGTAAAAAAGTTTTCTGTGTGATGTATATTAAAACAAAGTAAGGTATAAATTCTTATCTATTAAATAACAAATGATAAGATCGCTGAACTTTTTTATAATTGTACATAATATTTAATTAATGCTTCGACATGTTTAAGAATGAATCGAATAACGACAAACAACTCTGTTAACGTCAACGTCCGATTATGACATACACTAATTAGTCGAAGGTTGATAACACAAAATCAAAAGAATAAGCCACTAAAATGAAGACTCTCAAACTCGTTGCAGGACTGACAATTCGAGACAACGTAAGAATTTTTTGCGGCTTCAAGCAAGAAGACTTGCAGCGTTGAAGATTTTGTGCGATGAGGAAAATCAAGAAAGCGTTAGCACTGGAGACACGCATATCAAGAATCAACTTCCGGAGGATTAACCAAGTCTTTCTTTCCATCCATCGAACACTTATTGACGTGGAAAAAGACGAACTCCGTGAACTTTTATCTCACGTAAACGTTTACCGGACACGGAATTTTCAGATATTTGCTAAAAAGATTTGACTCTCTCTTCTTGCGACGTATGTCCATGTGGTCCAGGCATACAGCAGACAGTGAGACACTCTCTCATGGAGTGCATCATCCATGAGAATAGGAGACCCATTCTTTGTTGTCGCCTGGGAGTCTACCATTTCTTGGGAGGATTTTCCTGAACTGCTGCTTAGTTCTCCCTTGCTATTAAACTTCATCAAGGAAATCGTAGGGGCTACACGCGCGGTTAACGAGGCTGACATGGAATATGCTCCTAAGCTCTTCAACTATTTGTCAGACGTATAATATAACCTTTTGAGTAACTTGCAGGGTAAAACACAACATACATGGCCCACCACATCCGACATCATAGATGGTGCGACAGCCTGCCATTCTTGTCGCACGAACAGGCTCAGAGTGATAGGATGCAGCCATAATAGGATTTTCTCTTTTATTGTTGCTTTAACATAATGGAAAATTTAAAAATCTCTTTCAAGTATGCATCGAGAAAAGATAATTGCTCCTTGTTTCGTAGAGCAAGTGAATTTTATTGATTTTAATATTTTATTAGCGTAGTTAGGAAGTTGGCGAGCGCCGTCTGATGAATATTAAGATGCCGTGGACGGAGGTTCTTGTTTAAATTTAGAAAAACGTGCCCTGGTTTTTAAATGCGTGTCAAACTCTTAACAATAAGGGATTCTCTGAAAAATAAACCCCATTATGAATAATTGAAAACAAACCAGGAATAATTATGACTTATTTATAGCACAATTTATTTTTATTTATTCAAACATCAATTTGATGTTATTAATCAAACGGGAGTATTAAAGACGGGAGTATTTGCAGCAAGTATTCGAGGACATGAATTGTAGCGCTTATGCTGAGCTGAAAAGGGTTGCGGAGGACCGAGAGGAATGGAGATCGAGATGCCAGATTCTGTTGCTGCAAACCAATCCACCGGATTGATACTACGAAGAAAAAAACAATAAAGTGAAAAAAAAATAGATAACTTTGAAATATTATAAATTAATCGTTGTACACTAAATAAAGATATCAATCTATTAAATGATCAGTAAACGTACAACCAATCAACAAATAACATACTTCATACGTTTATAACATACATTTTTAAATAAACCAATTGTTAACTCCTGTCTTTGTAATTCCGGCACATGCTTATTGTCCAGGGATTAAATGATAACAATATAAAATCGTTCATACTGCTAAATATTCTTCCAGGTATCATGTTGGAAGAACCCATACACCATGGGCTAACCGACTTCTTCGCTGAAGTTCAAAAATGGAATAACAAGGAATTTTAAAAACTTGACACAAAAATATTATATCATAGATTAGCTTAATACATTAAGATAACACATACACCTTGATTTTATGTCTTTTTTCAATGGTTTAACCCACTCACATATACAACCTATAAATATATTTTTTCTGTAAGTAAAATATTTTAGTTTCATTGATACCACTGTGCTCAGTTATCAACGATATGACTAGAGAAAACTATAAGAGAATTAAGTAAATCCAGAATTTTACAGCATATAGTTAGAGCTTATCTATATCTAAAGTAATTATTTAAAGTAAGGAAATACTCGTATTTCCACGATATATCTATTCTAGGAAAGGGTAATTTTGTTATTAAATAAGTAAGGCACTTAAAAATTTCTTAATTAAAATTCGCCGAGGAAATTATTCATAGAATACACAGCCATTCATACAAATATGATATAGTTATATTAGTTAAAATTAAATTTAGAGTATTTTATATGAAAATGATCAATTAGTTACGTAAAAGGGAAAAATCATAAGACGATGCTTTTGACGAAGTTTTTTCATTAAAAAGTATATATATATATATATAAGCGCGACATTGTGGAAGGGATGGTTGAGGGTAGAAACTGCATACGGCGCCCTAGACGGAAGTATTTGCAGCAAGTGTTCGAGGACATGAGTTGTAGCTCTTATGCTGAGCTGAAGAGGATTGCAGAGGATCGAGAAGAGTGGAGATTGAGATGCAAGATTTTGTTGCTGCAAACCAATCCACCGGATAGATACTACGAAGGACAATAGTTACATAAAATGTTAAAGAAAAAGTATCAATCATTATTTAGAATATTATTTTAACAACTTGTCGATAATAAATAGAAAAAATAAGTATTGTCAAAAGTTTTATTTAGAAATTAGATAGAAAATAATTAATAAATTATTTAGAGTTTTTTAACGACAACAATTTGAAAAAAAATTGCACGTGTTTTCTAGTCATAATGAATATTTTTTTGGTTGAAATGTAAAATAAAACTATTATTTTTCTTCACAGTTATATTAAACCAACTCAACCCCACATAGCCTAACCTAAATTTACTTACCCTATAAAACGAGTCTTAAATTAAAAATATTAAATTATTTTTTATACTGACCGAAAGTTGGTTTACCAACCTTTTATTTTGTTCAAAAAAATTTAAGAAGTTGATTCACGTTAATTTGCAAAATCATTATTTAATTAAAGAAATGACTTGTTTTTTTTATCAAAATTTCAAATGATTATTATAATTTATTTATGATTGCATTGAAAATAAAATATCATACATACTATAACATTTAAATAATTTCGAAGACTGTCACGGCCAGATTTGTAATTGTGGCTTTTCAGCCAATATTACAGAGTACAATTCCAGTCGTCGTGATTTTATTTTTATCTATCAGTTAATTAAAAAAGATAATATTTCCTATTACCAATACTATGAATATTCATTTCTTTAGATCAAAATATCGCCGCATTCAAATAAGCAGTACACGTTTCTACGTGGCATTTTTGCCAGTCAACCGATTCCGAGAGTCTCATACAATTCTGAATAAAGCTCAGCGGAAAAGCTCAAAATTCTCGTGGGGAGTCCTTCGCCATTGTCCCGGGAAGGTTCGATAATAAAGGCTTTGCGGCCCACCAGGTGGGAGAGAGACCCTTTCAGACATCACTGGAACATATTATTCGTTTAGTGGACCATAACACTATTAAAGAAGAATTTCCTTCCGCCAAGTAGTTTTGCGTACGTGAACATTTATCATATTATAAAGTAAATTAACTGTTTTATTTACTATAAGTACGAGTAAAAAGTAAAATAAATTGCACAGTATATTTTTTAACTATAAAATAACTCATTTAAATAAAAATCAAAGAATTCGTTAAATAAATGTAGTTGCTTCAAAAAATATAGGTTCAAAACTCTTCTTACTCTCTTAAGCTTCATCGACTTTTAAATATCTTTTTGTAGGCATTTTAAGAATAAATTAGTAAGTATATTTATGTTATGGTATGACATGAGTAGATTAGCTACTTCTTGCATTGCTTTTAAATCTTAGAAAAATAATCGATAGAAGGAATTAATTTTTGCATACATTTTCTATAGAACGATTTATTAGATTTATGCTGGTTTCAGTAGATGACTTTCTAAGCATTATAATTTCAATAATAATTTTTAATTATTTAAAATTGAGATATATTTACCTTGACATTTATTTATTAATAAATTGAGATATATTTACCTAAAATGAGTAACATTTATTGATTCTGAGGCGTTTGCCAGGTCAGTTAGTATTATATGAAATAAACTTAGTGTCAAATAATACAACTTTTCATAATGCAGATATGTGTAATCATAAAGAAAAGGATCTATTCACGTCTCACATAAGAATTACACGAATTTTCGACATTTAGACTTCCATTAAACAGTCGAGCGTTTTCGTTCTCATTTTCCTTCTAAAATATGCACTCGGGGGAACTATTTTTTACACATCACCGCCAGTAAATCACGGCTATGGAGACGCTAAAGGCCAGCAGTTCACAGTATCCTTCGGAAGCTGACCACTTGGCCTCTCTACGCGATATCAGATCCTCCGGAACAATACATTAAAGGTCAATTTCACAGAACCGCCCCTCGAAGATTGCAGCTCCGAAGAGGTCAGTTTATTGGCCTAACGGGTATTTTACCCTCGCAAATTACATTTGACCCTTATTCGCGTCTGAGTCCCTGCACGTTTAGTTAAACTCTCCATATAATATATCGAGCTGTATCAGTAATAATGGCCGGTCGAAATAAATAACGTGCTTGATACCAGGAGCCCGTTTCAATCGATGTGTTTTAAATGAACGCTTTTGCTTTTGTGACAGGCAACAGTGAAGCTTTATTTTCAGCCAAAATGCAATTTCATTTTACGATGAAATTCATGAAATCGTCATATTTTTTACATGACTTTGAAAATATTTCAATTTTAATAAAAGCAAAAAAAAATCAGTAACAATCAATGCACTTCTATAGATAACACTGACATTTTATACAGTATATATAACTATATTATGAATATGTATTTTGGATTTAGATGATTATGTGCTGCTATAACTAAGGATTTAGCAGAATAATTAAATAAGCACACCAAAGCCACTTTTAAGCCAAACTGTAAAAGATATCCTAAAAAAGATCATGTTCGGTGGAACCTTACTGTAGATTTTTGTTAGCTGAAAAAGATGGAATATATAATTCAAATATGGAATCTAGTTTGATACTGAAGGACATAAAAGGTTCTTCACAATCAGTAGCTTTCGCCATCGACTAGACCTCAAAGTATAAGGATTCATCTAGCTGGTACTATCCATTCTTAATACTTGTATTTAGTAATATGTCAAATGGTGAATATATGAGTATTTTATCTTAATAAAGAAAAGTAGAGAAAATTTAAATGGAGATTAAAAAATAGGAAAAATCTACTTAATATCTAAAATATGTTTCCAGTAAATTGCTCCGTTCCGCTGGCCTATCCATTATCCACCCTCACTCTTACTCCCACCCATACTGGTTGACTATTTTTATATATTTATTTTTTAGTTGTAATGTTGTCCTGAAGATGGTGGGGTGCAACCAAAACTAGTAGACAATAAACTATAAATCAAGAGGCTATAAACAAATTTAATTATTTTATTTTCAATATGAGTATTTTCTTAATTACTGTTATATTATCTTTAATGTATATATACTCGTACGTATCTTAAATATTTTTACATCGTGAACCGTGATGATATTTTTTGATTATTTTATCAACAAATACAAATAAAAACTTCATAAAAAATATTTCATTTCGTGTAATTGTATTATCAAACTATTAAAAATACATTCTTCTCATTTACTAATTGTTAACTTAAAAAATAATTTGCTATTTTCAATACAATAATTAATTCTTGAAGTGTACGATTAAAAATCGATTAAAAAAATTCATCGATTTCTAAGCTCTTAAATAGCCCCCGGTTGGTGTGAATTTGATCCCTCACCCGTAACGTGCCAATCATAGTCTATTAATCAAAGTCGATGGTAGACTAAAGTCGTCCCATGAAGACCATTCAAAATGCATTGCTGTAATAATTAGGATGATGCTTAAAAGTCAAGCAGTAGTCTGTGACGTTGGCGAATCAACACTGCACATGCATCGCTTATCCATATGTGGAATGGTTAGCGTATAAGATCCATGGATAAAAAACATAATCACTCACCATCTGAGAGTGGTACTAAATAAATAGACTGTCGATAACTACTAATAATATAAAAAGCTTGTGAATAAATGTTGACTGATTGAATCATGAAAATAATAATATACATACTCTGAATATATACTACAGAGACATCTATCGTTATATGACGTTTACAATGGTAAATATATACATCAAGTTTTGTGTATCTCTCTAGGCAGATAAAGGTCGTGTGGACAGCGCGGTTCGAATCTCGCGTCTGACGATATATTTTCTGAATGAATTGATGCGTAAAAAATTTGATGTATAATTGTATGTGTGTATTAAATATAGACAATGATCTTTAAAATAAGATTACCTAATTGAAAAATATTCTAATGAAAATACAAATCTAAATAATTTATTATTTTCGTTTATATTTTCAAATTTACTCTATGGGGTTAATCTCCTCTAAGTAATTTTGAAATATTGTATAAACCAAATTGACTTCACAGGATTAATGTGTGTCACTGTATTAAATTATATAAAAGCATTGTCGTGGAGCGTCTAATAACGCAGAGTCATGAAATTGAACAACCCGTTTTGCTCAGTCAGCGCACTAACAAGGTATTTTTTTTTTAATTTGATGAAAAATTGTGTGTTGTCTTGATACTTTCTCGCAAAAGATTTCTCGTTATAAAATAATTTGGTTTACATTTTTTTTCCCCCCAAACAAAGTGATGTAAGAAAATATACATTTTCAAATTTATCAGACGCTAAGCAAGCTGACGTCATAAAAAATAACGATAACTGTTAAACGGTAGTATTAAAGTAAATTAAAATTCTGCGCTTTTTTCATGCGTGGTGAAAATTATAGTGAAAGTAAATGTACAAGATAAAGAGGGATTTATATTAGCAAAAAAAGGGATTACGGTTTTCGGGAAAAGATGGGATTCAGCGGGGCAGAAAGATGGGGCAAAGAAGGAAACTTTACAACGAATTTCACGGCCAATGTAAGCTGTACGATTTAAGTTCAGTTTTCATGAATATTTATTAGGGATAATCAAGACGGTGAATAAATGACAAGGGAATTGATATTATTTTCATTTTCTGTATCAATTAAAGCTCTCACTTTGCACATGTTTGTGTCTTAAATAAGTAAAATATTTTATATTATCTATTTAAATTTTTATGTATACTTTCTTCTCGTGTCAGTAATGACTAAACATCAAAACATTTTTTATCTCAGATACTCGAATATTTACGAATCTTATTAAATTATCTTGATAAGTGTTCCCTTGGATAAATAGTATGGTGTGAATATTTATGTATAATATACTTCCTATAATTATATCTTTTAGCGACACTCCGAGCATGGATCTCCATAGCACGCTGGGCGACCTTTATTTTATGGGTAAGACTTGCTGTTAGATTCCACGTCTCTGCGCCATAAGTTAAAACAGGGAGTATACATAGTATGCATTGGTTAAATGCCTTAGTTTTAAGACATTGCAGAATTTTCGCTTTAAAAATGTACTTTAGTTTTCCAAATGCTGCTCATCCCAGTTGTATACGCCTGTCGATTGATATTACCTATATAGATATAACCTATAAATTATCTGCATATATGGGTAGCTAACTAGTCCATTTGCTCTGTGATCAAACCATCGTACCCCGAGCTTTCTTCGCAAGTATCTGTTTTAAATACATATACACTCGTTCTTTACTACAGCCAGTTAAGATACGAAGATAAACTTGTCTCAAAAAAAAATCGGATGCCGTAGGAGAGCATAAACTAGAGCTACTATTTTTTGTCAGTACAAAACTTAGTAGAACTTCAAACACAATAGTGACATGGTATAATGCAAGTGTCATGACAGCTTACACTTTTGCGACGGCAGCTTGTGACGACCATACACACCAATTAATGAATCGGACATAGAGCTTTAATCTGACTTGAAGTTCACTATTCTTAAAATTGTATTATTTTTATAATATTTTTTTATATATTTTACATATTGTTTTTTTCTCTCATTCAAGCTTATGAAATAGTCATCATAATTAAAATAATAATAATAATAATATAAGAATTAGAAATTCATACATATGAAAATAAAATCATCGTCATCAGCCTGTGTCCGTCCACTGTTGAACGTAGGCCTCCCGCATGAGTCTCCATCCTCTTCGATCCTTCGCCTTAAGAAAATACAAGGTAATAAATAACATTTTACAATTTTAACAACTACTACTCAGTGAGTGGAGCACCGGATCCCCGTTGAATGGCCACGTGAAGGTGCATCCAGTGCCCCTCCAACCGGGAGTCCCACCTATCCAACCACACAACAACCATTGCGTTGGGACTACCGCGAACGCACGCCCATAGAGAAGCGCAACGTTTCCTTATTATGGCATGGAAGCCATCAACTCGCGCCTCCGTCAACATACCTCAGGCCCTGCAGTATCGCAGCAGACCCAACAACATTCAGAAGGCGTTGTTAGACTGGACCCGGAGTGCACTGTAGACTTTATGAGTATAGCCAGTCCACAAGTCGCACGTGTAGAAAATTTGACATAATGCTATTCATGATATATTTTTCTTCGCCTTTATAAAATGCATTTCATGATTCGATATTACTCACATAACAATATTGATGTTTGTTTCCCTTTGAAAGTGATCTCCATATATTAGAGAAAAATGGCATGTTCTCTGCTTTTACAACTAAAGTTTACTTACATTACATGAAATGTTATATTAAAGTTTTCATTCTTCACAAAAGTGCATTTTTATTATTCATATACCTCGAAATCTGCTCGTATCGTCCTACTTAAAATACGAGTATTCAAGTCGTGGAGTGTCTACAACAGTTTCGGCTCATCACTCTATTGCAATTTGAAATCGCTACAAATTTAAGAAGATAAATATATCATAAATCATAAATAAAAAAAGGATATCAATAAATTAGTAATTTTCACTTAAAATGCGCTTGCTTAACAAAATATCAAGGATTTTTAATATGACGACCTCCCGCATCTAACCGTTTTAAGCACAGATAAATAATCACAATATATTTTATGTATTTAATAGATACATATTCATCATCATCAGCCTGTATCCATCCACTTTTGAACGTAAGCCTCCCGCATGAGTCTCCATCCTCTTCGGTCAGGTCACTCTCGCTTTTCTTCTTATGTCAGTTCATCTTGCAGGGGGTCGGCCAAAGCTTCGTTTGCCAGTTCTTGGGCGCCATTCCAATACTTTTCTTCCCCATCGACCATCGACTCTTCGACAGATATGTCCTGCCCATTGCCACTTCAGTGTGCCTATTCGTTGGGTAGCATCCACTACTTCAGTTCATCTGCGTACTCTTCGTTTCGGATTCCATCTTTTAGCGACATTCCGAGCATGGATCTCTCCATAGCACGCTGGGTGACCTTTTTTTATGGATAAGGCTTGCTGTTAGATTCCACGTCTCTGCGCCATTAACACAAGTTAATGCAGAGAGAATGCATTGGTTAAACGCCTTAGTTTTAAGACATTGCGGAATTTTCGCTTTAAAAATTCACTTTAGTTTTCCCAGTTGTATACGCCTGTCGATTGATATTACCTATATATATAGATATTACCTTTAATAAATTATCTGCAATTTTTTCTATTATGTAGTCAAATACGTTATTTACAAATATGACTAGCTTTCTTTCAAGCGATTACTTAGAAAATACTTTTCTGTCAAGCGGTATTCTAATGTAAGTTTTTGCACACAAATAAAAAAAACTAAACTGTATAGAAAGAATGTGTCTGCGTTCAGACTGAAAACTGCATTCAGGCATTCCTCAGAGAGGGATAATATGCGCATTGTATGTTTCGCGGACGTCTCGCGGACAAAATGAATTCTCCGAGTGCATGGCAAACGCCCGGGGAATATGTTTGCTCTTCCGCACACTCCTCGGTTGTTACAGTAATCTTCCGTTATGGGCTCACAGTCTCCAGGAAGCAGGACTTTCCATTCGCATCGTCAGGAGACTGCGCTGTTATCCGTTTGCGAAACGTGCTTAGGACAAAATTAATTCTTCTTACCGCCCGTAATAACAGTGATTCGTGGCGGCGCTCGGTAATAGTTTGTTCGAGTACAAGCTGCTAGGAACTGAAATTTGCTTTCGTGCAAATTGATGGTTGTAAGCATAAGCTGTTGAACGTTTTTCAGAAGATACGTTTTTATGCCATTCTTATTTTACTTCGGATGCCGCAGAAGAGCTTGAATTGAAAAATGATTATTTTATGATTGATGATTATTTAAACACATACAGGAGACTACCGACAGATGGTGATAGTGATTCTGAAGTTTTTCATCTGTGTATCCTATGACGCTTACCATTTTACATATGAATATGTGTGGAGTGTTGATCCGCCAACATCATAGACGACAGCCTGACTTTCACGCATCATCCTTATTATTACAAGAATTTACTATGAATGGATGGTCTTCACCGGATGACTTTCGTTTACCACCAATTTTGATGTATATAATGGCTATGACTGCCATTTTATGGGTGTAGGATCAAATTCACATCAACCGCGGGTATTTTAGATCGCTCAAAAATTGATTTAAGATATTTGTTTATTTTCATCTCCGTCGGGGATATAACCCACGACCTTTGGCTTGCCAGGCAAACGCTTTAACCACTGAGCTAAGAGAAATATATATTTTCACTCGGGGCTTTAATTTTAGACCTCAACCACATGTCGTATTCGTTTTTTATCTCCTAATTGGAACATACGGTACAGGTAATATACATATCAATCAGTTATAATGCCTTAGTACTGTGGTGGGAAGGTAATGTTTTTTAAAGGAGTCAGGGTGGTTAACCTGATAATTTTAACACGAAATTCGTAAAAGTTTGAACAACAAAAAAATGTTTTTTAAATATTTTATATATCTTTACACAATATTTAGAGCGTGGGTAGCAGTGGTGAAAAGTTTTCACATGATTTCGTGGAAAAAAAACTTAAATATTTCACGAATAATTTTCGGAAACTCTTTGTGAAAAATAAATATTCGTTTTTCATGAATTCTAATAATTTCCCTGCTTTTGTGAGGAAAAAATATAATACTGTTAGTGATGCGTTAACTTGGGTTATTATAAAAATTTTATACGGAGTGATTTTTCTTAGTGAATTTTTCATTTCAATTATTTTGAAGCTTCGTTGTTGAAGCAAATGGTTACAACGAATTAATTTTATATTTTTCGTCAACATATCGTGTATCTAAGATACATAAAAAACTTTTCAATCTTTTAATTTGTGGTCCAAGAAAATATAGTAAGCGAAACGGTTGTAATAAAAAAAGCAAAAAAGTTTAAAAAAAAATAAAATATTCAGGCAGCTATATTGATCAACTAAGCAAGCTTTTGAGTCCATAAAATATAAACAAAAGTACGCGTACAAACGGTAGTCATTACTTATGTTATTGCCATAAGTCTTTGGTCTCACGAATAATGTAACTTACAAAACCGCATATGAAAACTACGAATATCAAAGAATTCCTAACTACATACTGGTACATTAAATTACAAGCTGGCTAGAGTTTTTTTTTTCATGTGATACTAATAGTACATCCACCGGTTCTTAGAGCAGCTTTGGGGATATTGTGAAGGCCTCCTCTCTTCTTTTCTATAAATTTTCGAACGTAAATTGACGTTATGACATTTACCAATTTTGCTATATTACGAATGCGTTATTTGATATATTATGAGGAAGGGTGTTTTTTGTTATGTTATAATAAATATTTTTATCGTCACGCTAACATAAATATATTTTTAAGTATTTACTTCTTTGATTAATTTAATGTTAATTATATATTCTTGAGAGACACTGACAATTTTTTTCGATACTAGTTTTTAGTAACATTTAACTTGATTTTCGCAATCGATTTTAAAATATTCGTACGACTACTTTGTCCTGACACTAAAATTTACTAACTCTGCATGTCATACAAAAAATTGATTTCCCATTTTTTTTAAGAAAAAAATTACATTGATGCTTCTGATATTAGAGAAATTTAAAATTCTTTTAATGTTAAAATAACTTTGACATAGCGAAAAGACCTACAGTATCTGGCAGTGTAATGATGTTATGGAATATGTATATTGCATTTTTGTGTCACGTAATGGTTTGAAAACGTAAAATCGGAGCGCGATCAAATATTCCTTGCAGGACGGGACGAACTAAATGATTTATACTTCGTCCTGGAGCTGAGGTGAGGGCGGTACAGATCCATTGGCGTATCTGGACTTAAATAAAATCATTTACATCATTTGCCTACTGTAGAAATTTTCCATCTCACTCATCACACAGGAGAACTATGAAGTATCTTAAATAATGCACTCATTAATATTATAGACAGATAGATCCCTGCACATAAGTTAAAATATAAAAACCCCTTGATATAAGAATGGCAGTCACAGCTTTAAAAACGATGAAGAGGTAATGTAAATTAACTTACCGAAATTACGTGCAAAATAGTTACAAATTTGAAATTCGTTCAGTAACCACCAAGTTTGAATGCTCGATAGAATTGAGGAACTACGACTTTCTTATAAGAGAGTTCAAAGCAAATTTGTTTTGAGGTCAGTAAAGGATGCTAAATGTTTTTTTTTTAATTTGCTATACTTCCTTGCCAATTGAGAAATTATTTATTGTGTGTGGAAACTTAATAAATGTTATACAATATTCCATTAAAAGTGGCATTCCTAGTTATGATATTAGTATTTTAAATGTATTGGCTTTCATTAGATCACCAAAATTAAGCGACATTGAATATGGTTAGTGATAGGATAGGATACTCCCAGGAAAGAACGCTTGTTGTTAGTTGAGCTGCTCTTTATGAACAAATGGTACAAGCCTCGGGTGAGTTAGGATAATCTTCTGGTATTTTTAAGAATGCTGATAAGCTACTGATCAAAAATGCCTAAGATAATTCGGTTGGCTTTTTCAAATGGTTGCTTTAGAGACCGTCATTACATGATACTTGGTTGACTAACGGGTACATATATGTTTTAAAACAAGACAAAGATACTGACAGCAAAATTGTGTAGAGACAGTTTATATCATTAAATTTGTCACATAAATTTCAGTTGAAGAAAGAATAGAGGATAAATTCCTCTTAATTTTATTAAACGAACATGATTTCTTAAGAAAGAGTTTTTAAAAAAATTCTTCACTTGATACAACACGATGTTTAAGGGATTCATAGATATTTAAAACCGTTTTAAGTACGTGATGATGACTTTCTATTCGTTTCTTTACAATACCAGAAAGATTTTCATGAATTAATGAATATGGTACAATTTATACTAAATTTAAAAGATAACGTTTATACCAAGTACATTGAGACACAGTGGTTCTATTTAAGATATTTTATCCTAGATTACTCTAAGCATAATGTCACAGCAAGACCCGTAAACCTCTTCCTGCAAGTTTGGCCGTGAAGTCCCACATTTCCTGAAACCATGCCATTTGGTAATTAACTTTTAATCCCTTGCGAGGTTTTCGAAAACAATCCGGCATTATAGTTTGGAAAGTTAGTAGTGAAACTGAATCAAAGCGTATTCAAGCTGGAAGAAGTCTATATTATTACTGTTTGTGCAATATTACTTAGTTTAAAATGAATCATAATAATATGAAAATGTATAAAAAAATCACCATTAAAATAAAAGTGACAACTTCATAAAGGATTATCGTATTTCATTAGTTTTTGAGTACTTAATTTTACATTACGAAGATTATAGACATACATAACACGGACTTGAACTTTTTCTGAGACTTTTTTTTTAATTTACTTAAGATCGGCATCTCATTTCAAAAATGTACCAAATACGTTTTTCATTTGAGCATTCTTTTAGCGGACTAGAATCCAAAGTTTTTTTTTTGTATCCAACAAAAAAACATAATTATCATTAAAACATATCCCAGCCAGATTCACAGTTTTCCGGAGCTCCTATGATAGGATTATGAGGTAGATATATTTCTATCAATATTTTTTGAATGACCAAATGAATAACCCAATGCACATTTAAAAATATGTGTACAATACTTCAATATTATTTAAAAACCCCATGTGAAATAAACTATAGCTTAAATTTACGCGACAGGTGTTCTACGTAGTATTTTCAATCATTGTTTGATTTACGAAAAAATATGAGTAAATAAATATTATAATTCATTAAATATGTTTTAAGTATATTGTATTTTAATTCGTTCAACGCAAATCACTGAATGTTTTGTGCATTGAAACATTATTTATAATGTACTTAAAAACCAACGTGTTTATAGTTTGCAAGCTATACTATAAGACATTTGAATATTAACTTAAAAAAAATACTTCAATGTCATAACATTTTACGTGTTTATGCATATTTTGATATGAGCTGGTGATAGAAGTCTGACAGTAATTTGTCAACAAAGAACATCTAATTATTTTGACATATAATCTTTTGAGTCGGTCACAGTGGAAGAGCTCATAGTATGCAACATATGACTAAACCACACTAAAGGGAGAATACCAGTGCATTGTACCGTACTAATAAAGCAAGGTACAAAACAGTCGCCGTCTATTGCAATTCACCTGACTGTAGAGAGGTGTAAAATTCTCATATAAGCTCAATGGTGTCAAAACACTTACGTATGAATAGAAATTAGGAATTTGTATTTTATTAATCGCATTTGAAATATTTCTTTTTAGAAGTGGTGTGTTGCGTGATAAGCTCAGACCCATACTCAGAGTGTCGCTAAAAGATAGAATCCAAAACGAGGAAATACGCAGAAGAACTCAAGTAGTGGATGCTACCCAACTAAAAGGCACACCCTGTCGAAGAGACGACTGTCGATGGGGAAGAAAAGTATTTGAATGGCTCCCAAGAACTGGCAAACGAAGCATTGGCCGACCCCCTGCAAGATGGACCGACGACATAAGAAGAATAGCGTGAGTGACTTGGATGCGGAAGTCGGAGGATCGAAGAGGATGGAGACTTATGCGCGAGGCTTACGTTCAACATTGGACGGATATAGGCTGATTATGATATAAAATATACGGTAGTATAATTTTTAATTTTTACGTGTCACATATTTCATATTAAATATACATATGAACACTTTGCATTGCAACTCAAACCAGATTCAGCTTGCTTAATAGAATTATTCAAATTATACATTATGCATTTTGATTACATCATATATAATTGCTCAAACATTTAAGACTTTTAAGAAACCGACTAAAAATAAAAATTATGAATACTCATACGCATATACGAATTGACAGTAAGCTCCATCTTAGATGATATTTCTCTCATCAACATATCTGAGAAAAATGGTTTACACGAGGATTTGAACTTATAACACTGTATATACCATGTTTATTTCTTTACCCATCGCTCACTTGTCAATGAGCTTCGCCGTTCTTTGATATCTTCATTCATAATTATTACTCCCGATTTTTTTTAAAGAAAAAAAACTTCATATACTGCACTGGTTGCAAGTTTTCAACGCCGTGAGGGATTGCAGGCGAGTGAAGAATTCGACAGACTATGAAATAAGGACGATTTATGAAATAACTTGATTTATGGAAAAAACAAGAACTTCTGCGAAGGAAATTTATCTCTCAGCGATATGCAAGGCAGGAACTCAACTAAAGTGGCTTGATTTATTTAAAAAACGCAGATGAAACCTGAATATTGCTGAGACCTTTTATCTACTAGACAGGTTGCTTACAGGGAAGGACCAATGCCAAATACTTTAACACCAGTGTATATCGTAAATTTTATTTACTCTAAATAATTTTCAAATCCGCTACCTAGCTAATACATACTGTTATCACATACTGTCACTACAAAGCTAACTGTCTTAATTCGTCTCATAATCGCATTATACCGGAGGACAGTTAAGTATCATTGACGTTTCGCTCATTCAGATAATTATCAGTTAGCAAGTCCAGTAGGAGAAAATAACTAAAAAACTATCAGCTACTATGGTTCTTGCCTCATCAACGGCTTTTCAGGACAGTGAGAGTACGCATAACTGAAAAAAAATCAGCTGTGATATACGAGTATGATCTTCAGTAACTATTGACAAACTAAAGGTTGGAGGCTTAGCTTATCCGCTCTCTAACACCGGTACTCTTCATAAACACTAATCAAATAGGATACCCGTTTTCAAAGCCCATTGTGAGGCTAAATTGTCTTGACAGATACTTATTGCTTTAAGATAATGCAACAAAATGAAAAAGTGCTAAGATTAATCACTCATTTACTAATTTCTTAATTTCAATTATATAAAATAAAAAATGTGAAAATTATCCTACAAATTTTTCTTTAAGCAATACGTTTTGTTGAGAAGTTATTACTGATTGTGACATTCTAGTTACGTCATTTATGTCATTGGATTTGAATAATGCGGTAAGTGTTCATCTACGGTTACTGTGGAGCGTGCAATATTCAATACAATTACTCTGATATTCCAGTTAGCTTCGTGGATTTTCGCCGCCCACTTTGTCGTGTGGGCGGCTTGGTAGGTGGGCAGGTGGGCGATAGGGAGGAATACCTGTGATGTATTAAAAGCCTTCCCAGAGGACCTGACACGCCATTACCGCGACTCGTCCCACCATACAACCATACAACGGTGGACCTACACATTCATTAAAAATTATTAAAAGAACATTTTGTTCAATAAAGGATAAAGTCATTTACACGATGTATAATTGCATTGCATGTTAACACTTTGAATCTTCGATTATGAAAAATTTTAGGCTTTTCGGAAATATTTTTTTTACATCTAAAATAAATGAACATTCATTACGTAAGCGTTGCTTTTGAATAGAAATTTTTCAATTAATTTATTTTGTCATCGATTTAACGAGTTTACGTAATTTTTCATCAATTCATATCTCTTTTTTATATTCATTAGCTTTAATTGACCTTTTAAACTTGATTTATCGCTTTCTAACGATAGAAATTACCCACAGACAAGAAAATTTTCCTTCATTGGAGAGTATAGTAACGTAAAAAAAATACACATACAAAACTAGTGAATATTAACTTGTTATCTTTTAATATGCTTCCACAAAAATTGGACATACTGGGAATAATATTAAAATAATTTGAAGTATGTTTTATAATTTAAATACCGTTTCCGTTATTTCAAAAATGACATTATTATTTTATTTAAATTGATGATTCTAGTTTGCTAACCGGATTAACGGCGATTATTTTTTTATAATTAAACTTTCCCCCCCTCTGTCCCAGGTGTCCGCCAGCGACTAATTTAATCGCCTACCTTCGCAGGATAATTAATGGCGGTAAGGTGAACGGTGTCTCCGTGAAGCAAAACCTAAACCAATACCTGCGAATTAAACGTAATTTTTATATAAACATCATCATCATCATCATTCCATATCCACTCCCCTAACTGGGGCTTAAGGTGGCCACAAATGTGTTTAACCCGCCATGGGCCTCATCTCATTCCATGTGAAAAAAAGTAAGTAAACCAATCAAGTTTAGTGTTTATTAGTGCATTGCCTTAATTCAAAAATTAGCTCTATGCGAGCTATGACTCTTCGCACAAAACTACTGACTGCCTTGCGAATATTGTTTCTAGTCTTATTTTTGAATAATTTTCATAGAAAAATGTGTCCTAACACGACGAAAAAATTCCGTTTTATTTTCCTGAAACTCGCGAAGCAAAGTAGTGTTTATTTTATTTTGACTTCACTCGAGAAATGTTATAGGAGAGGTATAAAGGAATCAACAAATAAATAATGATATTAATCATCCATTTAATATACGAGTATACTCAACGAATCAAAGGGAGGGAGAGCTGACAGAATATTATACTTAAACAATGGTAGCTGACAAAGCTTTAGGACGACAATTCGTGACAGTTTTGTAAACTTATTTTTGAAATATCATGTATAATATTTTTTTATTTTTCTACAAAGCGTACAAAATAAATAAATTTGTAATAAAAATGGAAGGTGTGGAAGGACAACAAGGAAATGATGTCTAACTGCTTTTGCGTTGTTCAAATGTATTTATCTTTTTTTATTATTTATGATGAATTCATTACGAGTACTCTTATTCTCTCAATACTTCTATGATATAACTTTGTTATATACAGGTATCTGAGTAAAATAATATGATACAACTGTGGGAGCCATACCCGTATATATTCCCAGGTAGATCTACGAGTGCAGTTTATTAATACAAAATTATTTTTAAAAATAGAATACCTTTTAATTATTTTCCATACACTCATATCGGATGACTCAGCCGTAAAGAAAGTAAACATTGAATGAATTAAATGGTTTTCAGTAATTTTTCACTTGCAATAATCTTTTTATCTTTCACAAAACCAATCCACCGCAACCTTATTTTCAGTGCATACACATATTTTCTCGAGACTTATAGTACGATTGCATTGACTCTCGGTACTCGTACAATATCTTATACTTTTACGATGTGATGGTTTATAGAGTAAAATTTTTCTTACTTCACTCTAAGCGCTTCAACTTTTTATTACTTTACGAAACAACAGGTGGCGACTCTGACGTCAAACTGAGAATTAAACTGAAAAGTTTTGAAGAACTGGGGAGCTTTTTTACAGGCACTTATTTTAAAGCTTTCCGACGAATTTCCGACCGAGAGTATAATTGAAAGTTCATAAAAAGCAGAACGGTCGAAAGCTTTTTATCATTCCATAACAATGGAACGAATGTTTATGTACCTGGAAACCTTATTTTGTATCCTATTCAATTTAAAACATACTTACCTGTTTGATTTTACATTTATTTATTTTTGAATTGAACAAAAAACATTTTCTTTACTGTTGT
The DNA here is from genome assembly GCA_022606575.1 of Glossosoma conforme. Taxonomy (NCBI): domain Eukaryota; kingdom Metazoa; phylum Arthropoda; class Insecta; order Trichoptera; family Glossosomatidae; genus Glossosoma; species Glossosoma conforme. Next base: position 3,308,048 of record JAGTXR010000082.1, on the reverse strand, counting down.
CACGTTTCTCTGAAAACTTTGTACTCTTTTGATACTGTGTCTTATTTATTATTACTATCTTTAATGTGTATAATTGCATTTTTTAATGTTGTGTATTTACTTTATTTTCATTTATATATTTTAAATAATGGGGCTTGAATCTATCTGGGATATTAACAGCTGACTGAAACATTTAGTGCCAATATGTGGTGAACTAAAGAATAAATATGAAAGGATAAGCAAAATAAACAAGAAAATATTACAACATTGATCATAATCACATTAAAAGATAACATGGCTCTTCAATCCTAAGCAATATAATTTAAAACCATTCTATGGATTCTATAATACTTTTTCTTTGAATAATAATATATCTCAACCATATCTGCTATTGAACTGTGCCAAACTGTCAACAAATCTTATCTTCAAACCAAAATTCTACTAAATACGTAATGTTAGACGGTCTTCTGGGATGGTTAAGGAGTGTAACAATAGGCAGCTTATGTGGAATATTATCCCCTGGGCAAACCTTTCCTTGCTTAAATTATTACCTAACAATTTACGGAAAACGTATCTCAGCCAGGTCAAATCTGTCAAATGCTTCTATGAAATAAACTAACTGGGAACACCTTATTACAAGGCAACGGTACTTAACCCAATTTTATGTCAATTTTTAATCAATTTCTGAGCTGCACTTTGGTGTGAATTAGATCCCTTACCCGTAAAAGGCCAGTAATAGCCTATTTATTAAAATTGGTGGTAGACGTAAGTCGTCCCGTGAAGACCACCCATTCATAGTAATTCCTGTAATAATAAAGATGATGCATGAATGTCGGGCTGTAGTCTATGACGTAGGCGGATCAACACAACACATGCAGCGCTTAACCATATGTAACATGATAAGCGTCATAGAATCCACACATGAAAAAACTTCAGAATCACCTTTCAAGTGAATCTGTCGGTATGTGCTTACATAAAATAAATTATACAATACGGTTCCATAGTAAAAGCTTAACTTAAACGAATAAATATATTACATGATACATATTTCATATGCCGAATTTTATATTTAATATAACTACTTTTCTTTTACTCTTTTCACTTAGACATCGTTAATATATGACAGTTGCATCGTTTATATCTATCAAAATCACCAAACTATGACTGAAAAATAGACTGTGTATTCGAATCATCACTTCAGGTAAAACTCATCATTCGAAAGTGTTACTTGCTCTGCTGTGGTCCATTATCTACTCTCGAACTGCACAACTATTAGTATTTCTTAAGGGGCTTTAAAATTGATACAAAAATACGTGGATAAATAAAGCAATAGATATTTTAATGCTTTTATTGCATAATAAAATTTCGCTGAAAAACAGCGACCGGAAACATCTAGAAAACTAATATGTGTAAAATTTTCTGCTAAATTTTGCGAAGAAAGTGATACCTTAAGCATACCAGGAAGACACGTTAGCTCTCCTGGCGTCGCATCTGCATAATGCATTGAATTTCTGAACTTTCCAATTGTGGATTCACTCCACGCGGAGCAGAATTACGAAAAGGAAATTGTGTAAGTCCTTCATGAAAATTACACTTGGAATACAAATTCAAAATTCAGTATTAATAATAAATAAATAATCCCACGGTTGCGTATGGTAAAATTATGATCAATTGTTTCGATCAATAATTCTTCTCAATAATCATCGTGTTATACGGACTTAAAAAAAGTGCATATAATAATCCCATCCTATATGCAATTATATTTCTTAAATGCCGATGCTTGCGCTTTATTTTGTTGTCAAATGAAATGTTTTTGATATACACAAAAGTAATAAAAGACAACGTGAAATTCAATTTAATGCTGTGAACACGGATGTCGATTTTCCAGCTTTAGCTTCCAGCAGCTGGAAAAAAGTTTTTCATTTTTCTTTATAACTGCTTTAATTGTTGATGGTTTGGCGTCTGGAAGGCACTTTATTTTTATTTTCTAACAACACCTAGAGCGAGATAAAAGGGAAGATTATAGACTGAAATAAAATTAAAGTGAACAGATGTTTCTTTAAAATTAAAAAGTCACTATAAAACTTATATAATTCTCTTATTTTATAATTATAGTCTGGCATCTAACAAAGAGCCAATGCAGTCGTATAATATGTATTGAGAACGGGATCTTGCGCAGAATATATTAGGTAAGACGGTTTGACTTAGCAAGGGATGTTGCGATACAGAAGCGGATGCAGTAGGGCTACATCTTATGAGATAAATGTGATAAGACAGAAATTATGTAAGCCGCAAAAAAGTAATAATAAAGATTATGCGTGAATGTCGGGTTGTAGTCTATGACATTGTCGGATCAACACTTTACATACAGCGCTTATCCATATGTAGAATGGTAACTGTCATAGAATCCACAGCTGAAAAAACTTCAGGATCACTACCACCAACTGTTGGTAATTGTCCTGTATGTGTCAACATCCCCGTCTTGGAAAGCTTCGTGGAGATTTAGGAAACATATTTAATAAATACTCCTATACTCGTAAATGCAGATAACATAATTCTAGTGGATATTTGTTGGTATCATATACTTTACAGCTAAAGTGTCTATGGTCTTTCATAAAAAGAAGGTGTGTGGAAAGCAAACGTCTACGTTAAATCTGTTACAAAATTATTTGTTGATTTGCTATTGCGTCGTAAAAGGGTTGAAGTTTGCAAACTGCTTAGTCCTAAACAAGGGATTTGGCATTTCCTCTGAAACGGTCGCTCTAGGTTACTGTTCTGTCAGTATTTGTCGGATTAGTAGCGAAGGTATTTTATCAAAGAGCAGGTGCGCACCTCTTCTACGCTTGGGCTTATGTTGAACTGTGGAGTTCGTCGCTAGTGGAATGTAAATATTATACTCGTGCATCAACCAGAAATATCTAAGTTTCTCTATGAAGCTGACGATTTCGTTTTGTGAACTTCTGAAAGAAAAAAAAATCCCAACGCACATTAAAATGATTGAAACATTCTTAATAAAATTATTTTTGGACATTATTTGAGATTATTGATTGTAAAGTTTTTTTGTTAAATCTTACAAATTATATTAAGTATTCCGCACTGATTTTAATGCCATTAAAGGTCAATTAAAAGTCGTAGTTCACGTAATGTATTAAGTTTATGAAAACTCAACTAAAAGTTATTAATTCAAAATTCAGTAAACAAGTATTCTTGAATTTGTACATTATTTAGAATACCTGCAAATAGACGTTTCTACACAGAATAATGGAAGGCTAAAGTAATTATTGCTGGAAGTGTACTTAAAAGTTAAAATTTGATAAGGTTATCTAATGAAGAAGTAGAAAAGTAGACTTTATCGATAGAATCGACATTCTCAAATGTCAATAACTCAACATAAATATTAATAAATATTTTTAATTTACAATGAATCTCAAAGTGAATGCTGAAAATATTTAAAAAACACCGAAGAGTTGACGGTTGATGTAAAAGATTGACATTGCATTGGCTCCATAAAACTGGAAGGAAATGGGCTTAGCCTGTAGAAGATAGACGACACTAGAAAAAAATAAAGTTGGGTGCAGAAAGCAGGAGGTTAAGAATTTTGAAGATTCATGTGGATGGTCTTTATTTAGCAGATGACGGATGCATATATCAATTAATACAAAATGACAAACACAATAAATTTTTCGTTTTTTTTTCTTACGTAAGCACTTGTAAAGGAATACCAAATTAAGGTACGAGTATTATGATTCAAGTAAAGTGTATGACGCTTAGCTTGGTTTACTGTATGTGTACTATTGCAATAGTGTATTGATGTTCTCAACAGTGGTAGTAGTGATGGATATACAAGTACGTTGTTTGCAGGTCATAATGTGTGAAATGAAGAGCTTGTGCTCACCAGGACCGCTATAGGAATAATAATATTTAATGGTTGTCAGGTCGTTAACATTTGTAGAGATTTAATTATTTTAATTACGAGTTTACATAACATGAAAAATAAATAGAAGGCACTCAATAAAAAGGAAGACAGATAAACATGGTCCAGCGACAAAAGCGGTTCTTGTTCACTTTTCAATTCAATTCAATTTTATTTATTTCTTTCAGAAACATTACAAATACAAATATATTTAATACGATCAAATAAGATATAATACAAGATAATCAATGATGTATTTACTATTATTAACAATAATTATTAAAAAGTTCCGAAGCTCGCTAAACACTCCATGAAATTACTTTGATAAATAAATTATTGGAGCTCATGTCAAAACTAGACTTCTCTCAAGTGGAATATATCAAAATTCGAGGTGATATGGTTCTTCACTTCAGTGAAACAACACTGAGTAAATACCAAAACGTGGATAGGTCACCGTCTGTTACCGTGTGTCCCTAATAATAGAACCGAAATGTCCAGGCTTTGGAAGCGTCTGACTAGTCAACCGATCTTCTTAAAAACAGAAGCGAAACTTCTTAAAAAAATTATATTATCAAATCATCGAATAATATGTTTATTTAAATCATCAGTCTTCTGCCCTGAAGGTCAACATAAATCATATTTATTTTCAGTTGAAACTGCAGGTGCAGAGATATCCAAGGACGAGGCTTGGACTGAAAGAACTATTAGTTGCTGGCAAATTATAGTGGGCTTGTTCCAGATTTGGAACGTCTATGAAAATTAAAAACACACATAAAATATAGTTAATGAATAAATATATGCAGCGATTCTGCTCTGTCCATTTTGCTATCTCAGTTATCGATGCGAACAGAGCCCCACGAGGATGAGCTTTATACAGCGTAGTTAAATTAACGGCCCCATAATTAATACGCACAAAGCTTACTTAACTCGATTAATCGATTGAATCAATCGAGTTATAATCACGCGACGATTACATCTTAAGTATAATTATCGAATAGCCCACCTGACTAGCACAATGGGAGGGTTCGAAATGAGTCAACGTGTCACACAAACACGACCTAATTATCACCAATATTAATTTCATTCACATTAAATATATATTGAAATCAAACATACTCTTTTGTGGCAATTATCGCACCTTAAGCATCAGCAAATTGACTCATATTTTATCAATTTACGTAATGAAAATAAACTTTATATGTGCAAAAAAAAAAACGTAAATATTTTAAATGAATGTGGTGCTCATTATTACTTCTAATTATGATTAGCCCGACGCTCCGAAACAAAGACCGTTTTGTCCTAAGAAGTAGCTCAACCAGGTATCTTAAAAGGATTAGGAGGCCCATATATGAAGAAAATTGTTTGTGAAAGACAATAGTAAAAAGTGCTGTAGGGGCTCTATGCCAATCATCACGCTGAATATGATCAAAGGCATCTTGTAATTCAACATTCGGTCAACCTTCCTATAACGTTTCCATAAGATCAGATGATTAGCTCGATGCTACAGAAGCCTTGACCATTTAGTCCTTAGAAGCTGTTTAACCTTTAATATCAACGTAGAAGATACATGAAAAATTGCTTCTACAACTAAATGAATAATCTCCGCTGTAAAAAAAAGCGTGGGTTGAATGTACATTAAAAGTTAACTGTTTAATACGTTATGTATTATATAACAAATTTACTCGTATATCTCAGTCAAGTACTGTATCATTAGTTACTGTGGTAGAAAAATAATCATTTTTTTAAATAGGCTTGATGGTCAAATTACGCTTCAGGAGATGTCACGCGGTTGAACCTTTTACTGGCGTTCTCTTGCACTTTCAAAGAATTCATTTCGTTGTGTGAAATTGCCGTCATTGCGACCGCACTCGATGGAATCTATCTCGGCGTAAGCGATCACCGGCGAGAGGACTTTCGAACGCTCTAGAAACGGTGCAGGTTCCCCCTCTTGGTCAGAGTGAAAAGCTCCCATTTATATTATCGCAATTCACACGAAATCGATTTAATCGAATGGTCCCGGCTTAGGCTTTTATTGGGCGCAGCACGCCTCTGGCCGGACGCACCGCTGTGTTCCGATTCAAAGCAAGTCAAACGCGGCTTTGAAAGCAGCCGCTCTGAGGGCGGTTCTCGAATTCTTTTTTCGAATTATTTTTTATGCAGCGGCACCATCTGGACTGCCGCCGAATGAGCACCTTGATTTTATGCTTCAACGGTTTCCCATTGACATCTTCAAAACTTGATCGTAAAAGGTGTAAAATGTTACCCGTACACATCGTATTTATCGCCAAACTACTGCGATCTGCGAATATCATATGATATTGTTTTAGTTTTCATGTAAAAATACACCCGACATTACCAGGAGTATATTTTCGAACCCTAATGAAGCCTAGACGTCCAACCAGTTAGGTTGAATATGGAAAAAGATCTTAATACTCTTAATATGCATAATCAAATTAACCAATTATATTTATTTCATTTCATCGTATAATAATCGCAAATTCTTAGAAAAAAATAACAGCGAGTTTGCCCTAATAATAAGCTTAAATATCGATACTAGGTTTTTTGATTAGTCAACTAAATGGCTACTACAAGCCATTGTCTTATTTAACTGAGCTTAAGCTCTAATTCTCAAACGTATACTAAAAAATTTCTGCATTCATAGGATAGGATAATGATTTTTATAATCGACAGTATTTAAGTATAAGTACGGAGATTAAAAGATAACATAGCTGTAGTATATGTTATTCTTTAACAAACACACAGCTAGAATATTAGTAATTACTATCTAAGTATTTTTTTACTAGTGACCAGTGCACTTTATGACGTTCAGCTAAGGCAGGTGAACGCTGTATTCGGGAAACGTGTGGATTGGGAATATTGCTAGTATATATTTATTTGTTTGATGAAGAAAATCAGATTGTATGAAGGAGGAAATACTGACTGAAATTTAAGCGTATGGTGAAAGGCTTTGTCTTAGAGAAACGCACTCATTCATTATGTTTATATTTTATTTCGATTTTATAATGACATCAAACTAGATTTTATTAATCATTCAACTTCCTCAAAAATCACATAAATGCTAAATAAAAAAAACAACAGCCTCAAACTTTATTAACTTGAAAATTTGCTTTAACTTAGAAGAAAACTAATTGGTTCTACCTTTTATATAACCACCATACACATAGATTACTAATAGTTTCCAAATGTATTCGGTAAAAAGTATATAAAAAAATCGTACAGCTAGCGATGATTAAAGCTGATAGAAGTTGCATGGCAATAGTTTTAGGATATCATACGTTTGGAAGTATCAATGTTACAAAAATAGTAATACGCTAGAAGAAGAAAAAATGGAAGAACGTTTACAGTTATTTGGTATAAGAAAATTTATTACAGAACAACCCGTATAACATTGCACAACGACGTGCATTACTCATAAAGCTGTTTGCTTGTATTTGGCATTATAGTACTCGCGCAGTCATCGAGTTTAACTGAATAGGCTTTGAACGTACGCATCAGTTAACACACCCAGAATTTACCTGCAAAAATGAAAACAAAAAACTCACTAACCGAAAAAAAATCTTCCATAACGCTCTGTATCAATAATATATGTTAAGTACAAAATTCCACATAGTTTCTACCAAGTTTCTTGCCTCGCACAGGTAAATTTTTTTACATAGTTTCCAACAATCTCGAGGATTGAAAAGAAGGTAACTTAAGTATTTGAAGGTTATTTTGACTTTTATTAATCAGTATATTTACGAAACCAAATCCCTAAGCCAATGCTCACAAACCAAAAACTGAGCATTAAAATATAATTTATGAGATTTAAAGATGTAAGAATATGGATGGGAAAGTCATTAATAGTACAGTTAGTCAAATGAGAGAGTTAATATTTTAATTTAAGACTTTAACCTCGGGTATCACAGGAGAGCTTAAATTAAAACTGCATTTTCTTCTCCATACCTGTTTCTTCCCTTTTTGGCTGGCAATGAAGATTGCTGGCAATGAAGAACCTGTTTTTGATTCCGAGTAATAACAGAACATACTCGTCGATCTAGAGAAAGCAGAAACATAAGAAAAAGATGTTTAATACATTTTATACGATATAGAAAGAAATAACAGAATATGACAGAAATCATGGCGAAATGTCAGTATATATTTTTGATTACAGAATATAACATGAATAGATGCCGATTGTATGAACTTTAACGAAATTAAGTCAATTTAGGAGCGTTTGTCTTAATATAAACGTATCACCGTCACATAGGGATGATAAGTGACAGCATTAAAGAACCGAAAGCTCGCTTTATCACGTCCCATTATCACATTTCGCGTGTTTTTATGTTTTCCTTTTTAATATCTCACGCTCAAATTTAGTCTCCATATTTTCAGACACCTCCACGAAGCGCTACCGCACCGAAATAAATAAAAATAAGCTTTGTGTTTGCCGTATCATCTTTTCGTTCGAATAATTCACGCCTTTGGGAGACATTGAATTAAATTAAATAAATAAAAATAACGCATACATTTGACATTTGAAAATGTCATAAAGAACATGGATCAGGTTTCTCAATATAAATTGAACTCTTATCAGTTCTCTTTCTGTGTATTCTCTCTTCACTTGGTGGATATGGTTGAGTTTTAGTCATAAAAGTCAGTAACCACGATGTTCGTAGAGCTACTGACGAAAAGTTTTTTTTATGTAATCACATGCAGGAGAGCACAACTGGTCGAGACCAGTGCACTATATTACATTCAGCCAGGGAGTCTGAACGCTGCATGTGTGAAACGTGTGTTTTGTTCGTGTTTGTGTGTGGGTTGAGGATATTGCTAGTGTATATTTATGTTTTTCGAAGATATGCAGACTGTAGAAAGGAGGAAACATATACGCTAGAAAAGCATTCCAAAGCTAAGAAGAAGTTGTTTGTCATTGAATTTTTGGATGAAAAGTAATGAAAAAATCACATCTTTGTACTGTGCTTGTTTTTTTAGTAGTATGGCTAAGGGCCACATGTAGAGTGTTGATCCGTTGACATCATAAACTATAGCTCTATATTCATGCATCATTCACTTTTACGTTGACTCACTATGAATGGATGATGTTTACTGGAAGACACACTAATTACTATCGATGGTCTATGACATACTATATTACGGGTGAGTAATCAAATTCACACCAACCGCAGATATTTAAAGAGTTGTAAAATTGGTTAAATGGATATGAGAAGCAAACACTAAACTCGCTAGTAAAATTGATCAACCAACAATTTTTAAAGTATCAAATGCGGTTACACTACGTGGGACAATTATTTTGTTCACGTTAAATATTTATGAATACTAATTTGAATAGATAGTGAATTTTTTAAAATAATTATGAACACTTTTTCGAATTGCAATTGCTTTTTTTATAAAATTTATGTGAGCCAAGTACATACTTTATATAAATAATGAATCGGATGCCTTTAGGAATTTTAAGGTCTAGAAGTTGCCTTCAGGAATCTAAGAAGAAAATCACGACCATTTAGCGAGTACGCTGCATTTGACAGATTTGCAATTAACTCAGATAGCTGAAGCTAATCGGTCCAAGAACATTCGAGACCCCCCCTACCCCATCCCCGGACAAGTACTTAGAGCTTTTTGGTCGAGCTTATTTCAATTAAGCGATAATTAATTTAATCAATAACCATTATTATTCGTTAAGCTTATTAATAGATATTATAAAATTATTTATTTTATACAAACGACTCTTTATTATGCCTTATCTTCTTTAGTCCGCTCTTTAGCTGAAGGCAAATATGGTCGTCATAAATGGCCGCCATAAAATTGCTTAAAAAACATTTATCGCAACTCCATTTTTTCAATGAAATGTACATAATTGCCAAGGTTCGTGGTTTGAAATAGTGTCGTTTCTTTTTCTCCGATTTGTTGATAAAAAAGAGTGTTTGCTGTGAATTTGTATGCATATATTTAACATTATATATTTTACATGTGTTATGTTATTTATAGTTTGAAAAAATGTTTATTATTATATTACGTATTTACATTTCTGAACCATATCTATTCCATGTTTTGAACATATGCTTAAAATAAATTACCAACATCCAGTTTTGTCAGTTGCCATTATTCGTGTCTTTTCCCAAGAGATCTTTTTACTCAAAGGTACCCTTAGAACATATATAGTTCCCGACGACTTTTAGCTTAAGAGCCGATGGACTTGAAAAGACAGCAATTATATTAAACGATACACATATAAAGTATTTTTTTCAATAATACATCAATTATATATTTTAATGAGATTGTAAGATTAGCCCGATGCTCCCGAGGCCGCGTGATTCGTCAAATTATTGGGCAAGAAGAATCAGTCGGAAAGTGTACAAATAAACAGCTTACATTGAGAAGACAATTATTTAACGATTAAATACCCTAATTAAGAGAGATCGTTTAAAAGTATCGTAACTAAACCATACACATGAAAAAAACGTTATTTAGAAAAATGACTCTGTTTTTAATACGGTGCAATTCCAACCAAAATTTCTGCAACACAAACGTGAATGCATTGCACTCTATTAAAGTGTAATCTGGCCAATAAAACCGATTGGCCATTAGTACTTCATCTCAAGAGTTTTGCATATGTCTTTGCAAATTATTGGGGCGTAGGTAATCGGATTGCGAACATTCCACAGCTAACATCTGAATAATTCCGCTGGGGACCGGGCGTAGGTGTAGCCGGGAACCTATCTACAGTTGGTGAAGCTACGAGTACATATCAGTGATTCTTAACCTGTTATTGGCGGACATGGAAACTACTAAACAGCTGATCAAATTCGAAAGAACGCAAAGATACTTGAATAAGCTAAAAGTTACGAAGAAGCCTTTGAGATCGACAGAAGCAGTCACATCCAGCCCTAAGACTAACAAGCTCCAGCTATGGTAGCTCCTGAGTCTTTCATTCCCTCGAGAAAGAGCCTTTTTACAGGCAGACACTTTCACAAAGGGACATGAAAATCACTAAGCAGAAAATCAAAGTTGACAGAACGCGAGACAGCTTTATGATGCTGAAGTCACGAAGAAGCTTTTTTTAATCGACAAAAACACTTCAATCCAGCCCTAAGATTAATAGGCTTCAGTTTTGGAAACTTTGGAGGATTTTGTTGTCTCAAGGGAAAGCCTTCTTATAGGCAGAAATATTGATTGATAGACAAGGAAATCACTAATAAAAGGATCAGGAAGATTTGAACCGATGGGAAGTGCTGCAGTAAAGAGTGCAAACTGGGGAGACTTCCAGACCGCATTACATCTAAGATCTTGCGCAGTGTGTCCGATTAACTACTCCTTATGTTTCTGACATTATTTTGGGCAAAAAATGGGCCATTAATATTGCCAGATCTTGAACTCGATCAATTTGACGTACCTGACACAAAGAAGAGCTCTTACCATAAAGAAAACGAAAAATGTCAAAGTTTGTCGAGTAATTTTCTCATATATCTTTTGTCAGCAAAATACCAACTGGCAGTACTAAAATCTAACAGGTCAACGTTATGGTGTTTGTCAATGTAAGTATGGGTATGAGAGTATAGACTTGTGCATCGATAATCATTTTTACGGGAACTCACTATGAACGGGTATTATTCATTAGATGAATTTAATATAACACAAATTTTAATTATAATTATCATTTAATATTCGCTTCCTTAGCTGGTCGTCATGAACTACCGTCATAAAGCTCTGTCAGCTGCCCTAGTCCTCGCCTCATCTCATGTCTAGCTCTGCTTTCTGGAGCTCTGCTCTATAATATTTAGAATAAAATTACCAATAAACGTGTTAATCAATATGTACATTCTTAGATATTCTAAGTTTATATTAATAAACGCATCATTTCTTTAACACTGTTTTGTGTTTTTGTATAAATTTTCTCCAAAATATTAAGAGATTAAAGTGATAATAACAACAACAACAACAGCAACGAATTTTTTTTTCCGCATATTTTTCACTGCAATTAAATTATATTTAATATTTATATTTAATATGATCTAGAACAAATGATCCGTTAATTGTGCTTATGTGTTTTCCGTGGATTCTAAAAGGTAAAGAACCACTGTTCTATGAAGTTCGTTCCCTTTCGGTTCAGTGCCGGTCGGAACGCTTTCATAATTGCTAATAACATAATTCGCTTATCTGCTAGAACATAGTGCGATAGTCTCCCTGGCTTTCAAACTGTGATAATGTGAACCGTGGAAGGATAACGACCCGTAAACATTATGACATCAAAAACGCGACATGATTTTATCTGCAAAGAGCGGCAAAAACGTAAATAACATGGCTGTTGATAATAAATAACAAACAAACAAATTATTCCGAATGTTTTTTTATTTTCCCAAGTAAGTTAGTTTTCTTGCTGCCTCTTATTAAGTCAGCTACGTATCGTAAAATTATATTAAGTTAGTTCTTGACAGCATTCAAGACAGAGAAAACCTTGGAACTTAAACTATAATTTATGAAACTGTAGTTTTTCAAAACTTGTACCAGCCATCTCCACCTTTGTCAGTTGACAGACTGTATAATAAAGGCTGCCATGTCTGCTCATTTACAACTTTGTATTCAATAATTTGTACCTCTAAATACAGCGCAAGCACCTATATGGTTATGTTAGATATGCGATGTCTATATTCGCAAGCATATGTATAAAACTGAGTTAAAAATTCAATACAGATTTTTTTATTCTATATTTATATTAAAATTTTACCCAATTACTGAAATATTTTACTTTATAAATTTATATTATTCTATAATGCCTAACTATCCTGATTATATACAAAATAATTATTATGCTACCTACTTTTTTCACGCTATATTAACCTTATTAATTTCATGATAATATTTTTCAACGAGTACGATTTTATTCAATTTCAGTTAAACATTACAAAAACGGCGAATATAAAAGTTTTTTTTTTTTGAATATTAACAATACTAATCGTTCAACATCAGGTGTTTTGCGTTATTCGAATCATACCCACAACTAAAGTTTCGCGAATAAATTACAATATAAATAAGGCCGTTTTACACGAGTACTGGAAGTGCGGTACGGAACATACGCCACTGCCCCTTAACAGATATAATTTCTCATTAGAGACTAAGAGCTTTTCCAGATACCTATATCTCCTGCCACGTTCTCAGTGTTCTGTTGTGTTTTACCGAGGAAAAAGCTCAACAAGAGCTTTCTAGTACCAACGGGTCATAAATTTTATATTACGTGAGACGGCGCCAATGACACTTGCTTCGGAGGAACCGTTTTGGGATATTGTCATAATATGACTGATAATCTGTCATGTCTACTGTCAGTGATTAGTTGCGATACATTCATTATGACACATGTCACTTATCTCGTGTTGTACTACGAGCAATGCGCAACACATCTGTGGACCAATTAACCAATACAATGGTACAATAAATTAAATTCTAGTATATAAAATGCTATACTAAAAAATATAGAATGAAATATCATGGAAATCATTGCCTTTTTTATCTCATGTCTTAAGCACAATTAATGCTTAGCTTACCAAAATTAAACTCTTTCCATTCAATAAATAATAAATAACTTTTCGTTGATAAATGCAAATAACTCTAGTCCAAACATCTATCTTAACTCCCTTAAACTCCACTCATTTACCCTTCATTCCGTATATACCATTATATTTTAATTTTTATTTGTAGGTTATTTAATTAACTTAAGCCATCAGTATTTTAAAAAACACATTAAGAACTGATTAAGCTTTCATTGAAGGTGAAACTGCGTTATTCCAACAACTGAGTAAGCAGTATTCAGTTTAATCCATGATGTAAAAATGTAGAAAATATAATATTTATGTATTTAAGAACCCATGATTCAAACTGTTTAACTTTATTTTTAAACTGATACAGAAAATGTTAGTTCAATAGATTTGTACTTTTATGCCTACAAAGTAATAACATTCAGCAGATATTTTTGGTATAAATACTAAGTGTTACAGAATTTAACAATATTTGTTTACCTTAAGCTTAAATTGTTTCGCATTGAATTAAATTTTTCAAAGACAGATCGTGAATCAAAGTATATGGAATTTATTTTATAATTTTGATCGCTAATAAAGTATTTGTATTTGAGTGTAATGAGTACATTAATAAAATTTATAAACATAATAAAACATTTTTAACAAAAATCTATATAAATCGTATATATAAATAGAAAGTTCCCGATAAAACATAATATTGCATCATTAAGACTTTCTAGTTTCACTCCTGGAAGGTATATGCAATCCCATCAAAGGCGCCTTACATTCTTTGTACGGATAATGATAATGACAGCATTATAGATGAATAAATGAGGAATTTTAGTGAAAAAAAAAATCATTTTTGTTGTATATAAGAGTACGAGAGAGAATCCCAAGAAACTATGAAAGTTCTCCTAGCAAGTACAATAAGAACGTGTTTCTTAAAATAGTCGATAAGATATCTTTATTCGAAGAATATAATCTCTTAATAAAAATAGAATAATTTTTAAGCGTTTAGAGAAGAAGGAAAAACACTTTTGTCGTGAGAATAATTTAAAACTCAGAAAAGCTTGAAAATTAAACAAGCATTTTATTTTTCGTTTGGTAAAAATGTGTCACTTATATAAATTCTAGTTCGCAAATAAACTGCTGTAGATGTTAAATGCACTGACTATTGCAATCGTGCAAATTTCATTTCGTTTTTCAGTCCAATACGAGATAATTAAGATGGCTTTCATTTTTTTAAATTTTCCTGTAAAACGCAAAATTTATTAAAATATTTGTGGAATTTATATTTAAATATTTTGGCGTTTATTCCAAATTCAAACTTTTGCTACAGTAATTTAAAGCTTTTGCAAAACATGATAAGATTTTTAAAGATTGAGAAGAGAATTCATGTATTTTTTAAAACAATGCATCATGAGCTACAGGATTAGTGAGGTGATTAAAAATCGGTAATTTTGATGTTGAGCTGTGTGTCTAAAAATACTATTTAAGCACTTTATATACTAGAGGCCTTTAAGATGTGGTTATACGGGAGAATTCTCGGAATTTCCTGGAGAGACCACGTCACGCACAATGAGGTTCTCAGCATAATCAAGGAAGATAGGCACCTAGTAAGAACCATCTCAGAGAGGCGTGCCCGATGGATCGGTCACATCATGTGCCACGATGGTCTTCTTCACGACATTGTGGAACGGGTGGTTGAGGGTAGAAACTTCAGAGGGTGCCCTAGACGAGAGTATTTGCAACAAGTGTTCGAGGACATGAGTTATAGCTCTTATTCTGAGCTAAAGAGGATTGCAGAGGATTGAGAAGAGTGGAGATCGAGATGCAAGATTTTTTTGCTGAAAACAAATCCACCGGATTGATACTACGTAGAAGATAATTATATTTACATATTAATTCATAAAGGAAAAATTATAAACACATTCCAAATGTTGCCCGTTGGAGTGCCAATAATGAATAAAATAAACTAGTATGAATTTAAAAAAATATATTCTGTATGGTGTTCAGAATTTCAATAAGGGATACCCTAATACACTTAATAAGATCAAATCTTAGCATGACTGCATTAATAATGCTCGCATTATAACGCAATCTACAATACAATCTACCTGAGAGATTTACTCGTACTATTACGGGAGGCCGTTTCATGAACAATTATACAATTATGCAGCCTGCGAGGCAACATTCCGTATCACAAGGGACGGTATTAATTATTGCAAGACATAACTTGCATTTATCAGAATCAATCAGGTGACTCGCGCAGCTCCGATACGATGAGATCTCACGTGAATTGGAATTACGGATTAAGTCGGATGATTCCGCTAAAGCCTGTTCGAATCACGTTCCCGTTGTATCCGGCGAATCGAATCCTGAATTTCATACGCGCTGCATCTCTTTATTTGGTTAGTAATTCTCCGCGAACGTCATTGAATTTTATATTCTATACGGCGGATTTGAATGTATAACGTAATAAAATTGTATTTCAGAATGGTAAGCATTTCGTGCTTCGGCAGTCAAATAATGTAATTTTTCGGTGAAATTACTTAAGGAATATTAAATACGTTTATATAATAGAACCAAAAATGACTTTGAATATTAAAAAATATATTTATGGTAAATCATTTTACTTAGAATATTAAATTATCATATAATATTGTATATAATAAGTATTTTTGAGCTGCGCCTTAAGACTAAATGGTTCCGAATTCAGAATTTATGCGATCTTTTTGAAAATTCTGAATAACAAATAACTAAATTAGGATCAGATAGTAACTGCCATCTTATATGCAAACTTTTACGTTTTTTTTGTACTTCGTAAAATAAAAAATGTTAAAATTGAATAATCGATAAAGAAATATTAAGCTAAACCATAAAATTCTCAGGCTCTCGCCATGGACGTTGGGCACTGTATAGGTCCTCTAAGTAAACATTAGAGTGCTAGAGATAAGTCTTAAAACAATTCATGAATATTAGCAGCTGAGAGAACTGTGTGGTAGTAATTTGTGTATTTCTTAACCTCTAGCTCGTCTTGGAAGGTCTGCGGGAACTATACATACAAGAATGTACACGACGGAGTTCCGGGAGGAGGAAATGACATAAGAAGATGCGAAGAACGCGGCAGCTGACACAGTTTTATAACGATAGTTAGCGATGATCATATGCTCGAGTAATAGGAGCAGACCAATAAATGAAATTAGTTTTTAAAAAATAATAATAAGATTTTTTTTAAATGCTTTTTTTTTTCAATACGGTTCATTAAATATTGACGTTTAACAGCGCTTAAAACAATTCTTAAATAAAACCTGCAGCAAAATCTAAAAGTCCTGAACAGGGCACGTCGGAACGACTGGCCGAAAAGCATGCCTCGCAAGTAGCGAGCACTCAAGGCGCTTCCGGTCCCTAGCAGCCTGACCGGCCGTGGAACCGGAAGCGGGTGCCTCCTCTAGACACGCTCCTGCCGCACGAAATACTCCGCCCGGCGGAAAACAATCCCTGAAAAAACACTTTAAATTTCGGCCTCGACGATTTACAACCCTTTTTAAGGAGTAGCAGCACACCGCGAAAGTGGCCGCTTTACCCCTTACCTGTGAATGTATTTTTTACGCCGCCATTACGAGTGCGGCCAGGTGGATGAAAAACACACAACGCTCCTCTTTGACATGGAAATCTTTTGTGATTCGAAACCCCTCCGAGCGATTCATGATATTACTTCAAATAAAAGCTTTATTCTTTTTGTTGTGGCGCTGTATTGATTAAAAGAACACTTTTCTTTGAACAGTGTTAGAAAACTTCCAATGCAATATAATGGTTATTCTTGAAGATCATCGAAAAATAATTTTACTTGTGAATAAGAGAAAGAAACACTGCCATAACATAAAGTTTTTGCAAAAGTATTTTTTTTCTAACAAGATACCTAATTTTTTTCACAACCAACCTTACACTTAAGACGTAAGATTATTAAATATTTTTTTAGCTGATGAAGCAGATTTACTTGTAGAGTAAAATAGAAAGTGAAAAATAAAATTTTCTTAAATTATACATTTTAATATAAAAGTTAAAAAATATATAAAATAAAATTCTTAAAACGCAGAATGACATTTTAAAAATATATATGGTAGTAATTTATAACGATCATACAATTGCTAAAAAACTATGACAAATTAAATATAATAGGCTATTTATAAAAAATATATGTTCTTTAAAATAATATGCCTTCAATTAACATGTATTTGCATATGTTTCTGAAAAATAATAGGAAGTTTTTAGTTTTATTAATTTCATGAATACATGAAGGTTATATAAATTTATAAAGAATGGTATGATTTATATAATAAATTAATGAAAAAATCAATATAATGATCTCTTAATTATTTAACAACTATTATGTATTTTTATACTTTCACATAAATGGATAACGACATAGTCCAGAGAAAAATATAATACGGACCTTAAAGTATTACACCATTGAAAAGTTCCAAGAACAAAGTTTTCTATGAATTTTCATTATTCGTTTCCCGTAAATGAAGAAAGTTTGTATCGAACTTAGCGTACTTTTTTGTGGGTTTCCTTTATGAAAGTGAACGTTTATTATTTACTCGTACTTTATTGTGCTTCCGAGTATCCCTCTTAATGTTCAATGGTTTTTGAAACTAACTTTTCATTTAGCCAAATATAGTAAAAAAAGTTTTTTCAGCCAGAGAACTATTGGCGCATTATTTAAACTAATAAACTAAGAAACAGGAATGTAGGTTAATGTTTTACTGAATATCAGAATCATCTAAATAGTTAAAGGCTAGGCTAAGAAAGCAAAAGCGTTAGAGACTATTGGACACAATTTATAAATAGATTAAGGGATGAAAACGTTATAATTAATATATATTTTTCAAGAATACCTTTATCCGATTGGACTTTTCATTCATATAACTGATATCATACATTTAAAGAAAATCTAACAATTTGGATCATAGTTTAATTTATAATTTAAGACGACTCCATTTTTTCAAAATAAAAACAAATTTTTTATACATTTGCATTGTGTCAATCCTAATATTATTTTTAATTTATTTATTTAATTTGAAAAAAAATTAAAACTTAAAAAAAAGACGATCTATTGAGCTTAAGATCTGTGTACGGGGTGTTAATAATTTTCTACTAAAAAACGAACAATCGCGTAAAAGTTTTAATTTCAACCATACACTTTACAGATAAACATAAAATGCAATTCAAACCATTTCCAATAAAAATATTGTAAAATTATTAAATTTATACATGGGACTTTAAACTACAAGTATAGTAGTATGAATTTAGGATATATAAATAGTGAAAGTACCAAAAATTATATTTTAATGTACTCATTTTAATTCTACGTTAAACATAAAGTGCATTTTTTGGCATTTAAGCCTTTTTTGTTTCAAATATTCACATAACGGGATAAGAAGAAACAATGTATTTTTGTATACGCATTGTCCTATAACTGCTGCCGGTTGTGAAGGAGCCAAATAAAAAATGTCATGAATCGGCTCTATTACGATATTAGGCAGAGGTCCAAGTGCCCCGCAGTGATTCACTGGTGTTGCGGAAATAAAAAGAGTTAAAATGAAATGTCACACAAGTTATAGCGTTCTGAAGCAAGGCTCGGCCTCATTCATGCGATGTTCGTTGTGTCTTTAAACCACTAACGAGCAAAAATTTAACTAGTTTTATATAACGCAATATGAAAATGTAAGCCTATTACAATGCATCATAATTTTTATAAGTTCTTTTGATTGGGTGAATTTAAACATTTTTGTGATTTAATTAATGTATGAAAGTTTACATGTAATTCTCTTTATTCTTTATTCCAGGAAGCCTTTATTTTATCGTCTTATCGAGGTAATCCTTCCAATTACATTTTCTTTGTATTTCCAATCTCACGATATTTTCCCTTTTACACGTGATTCAAATTTCAGTGTTACTGATTTTGCAATCTGTGCCAAAATATTTAAACTTTAATATACGCGTTAATTTCAAGCAAGATACTGCAAAGTTAGCTTGGAGCTTTGCACAGTTGCATGATAATCAAAACTTGGTTGCACTGTTCACAGACTGAAACTTACTATTTTATTATCTGTACCGTCGCACATATTTCTTCAGAGTTGTCTATGTTATTGGTAGTTACATGTTTACTACTACTTGATTAAACTTAATAACTTATACAAATAAATTATTTCCCATTCTTACAATTTCACTTGCATATTCAACTTGTTCCGTAATCATTTTTCCAACTGCAAACTCACATATTGATGAGTTAAAGTGTCTAGATTTCAATAAATATATATTGATCTGACCGTGTGCTGAAATTTTGTTGAAAACTTTTTGTAAAAACTGAAAAACTGAACCCTAAATAAAGCAAGAGAGCGGTAAAGACTATTTTCTTCTGTTATATTCTTCGTCTTCATAATTTTATTTTTCTTTTGTATCTCCATAGTAGACTCGTATCTACGTCCTGCAAAGTCCTAATCACTGCCATTATCCTTGCATCATCACAAGTCTGCATTCTTTGCAATGGAAGATGCGTTCGAAAACATTTTACGAATATTTTCTAACAGCTGAGATGACTGATGATATTATTGATATATAAAAAATATAGCCCCCTAAAAGTAATGCAGGACTCTGCGAAATGCCTTATGGTCACAGGTTCGATGAAAGGAAAATCCTGATCTATCTCCTTCTCGTGGTGGGGGGTGAGCGACATCAGTCGGCCAATAGAGACACGGACCGAATGTTGGCCGGAAAAAGCTAACATCTAGTTAACCTCATCAGGTCAAGCTAGTTAGGGCACTCTATTGTCCTGGAAGTAGTAAATGCTCTCCAAAGGCGGATGAACCTTTATGGTCAACGGCATTAGGATGTGAAAATAAAGGGTATAATACCACATTAAAGGTCTAAAAGGCATCCCATGTATCAGCAAAAAATGATTGCATCTCATGTCAGGATCGAGAAGAGTGGAGATCGAGATGCAAGATTTAGTTGCTGCAAACCAATCCACCGGATCGATACTACGAAGAAGAGAAAATATGATTAGTGACTTCAGCAACTGCATAGAAATCTTTGTATAATTGTCGAATAACGTAGAAACTGGCAGGTTGATTGATTACAGCCTTTATTAGCTTCAAGTTCAAAATTGAGTGAGGATATATACAGATATAAAGTTGCATACTTCATACAACCATGTGCATCCATTTGTGATGAACAATACGACACAAAAATCACAATACCGCAATTACCAAGCAATCGCGCAAAAACACTGCGCTACTCTATTTTCAGCAAACGCGGATGATTGCCTCCTTTGTGTTTCCATTATTTTTTTTATATTCCACGACTGATAAAGTTATTATTCCGCTCTGCGTCCGCTGTGGGGGAAGAGCTTCAGTCCGATGCGGGGGGGTCTTTATTAGATCGCTCCCTTACGGTGGGAAATAGACTTGTGATTTATTGTCCGCCGCAAATAGAATAAAGGGGCGGACGCAATCCTTTCAGGCAAACACAACACCGAGCAGGCCAGCCGCGCGACACGAGGGGCATCCCCATAAGTACGGGAGCAAAGAGCAAACACCAGGTTAGAGAAAACTTCGAGGCACACGTGTAATGAAAGCTTTCAAACCCAGCGTTTTATTTTAGAACCGATATCTCAGTGCTGAAAACATAGTCCAACAAAACCTTTCTGTTCTTCCCGGACATTTACTTCAGACTAACTGCCAAATGTATAAGCCCTGATCACTGGTCTACCCAACTAATGACTACGCACGGAACTTTTGATGACAGATTATACTCTTTTAATGTAGTTTCAAACCCTAGTTGCCCCTGTGTCGCCCTCTTCCAGACCTCAGAGCACATTCTCTAGGACTGTCAGTTCCTCTTATTAGAAACAGGAGTCCTTTTCGATACAGTTCGAGGTAATCGGCATGCAGACTTTGTAGTCACTAAAAAAAAATTTTACGCATTTACAATCTTTGCTCGTATTTTCGGTGAGAGAATCTATCTTCCATCTCCATCTCTTTACAACCCGTGAATGCGATTCTAATCTCTTTCACGGGTTATTTCTTTTAGCATTTCTGTGCAGTGGCCACAATTGTTCAGAGGGGACTCTCACTGGACTTATCAGTTCTTAACTGATTATAATCTGAATGAGCGCATCATTAAGGAGATTTAACTATCCTCTGGCGTGATGCGAGTGTGAGGCGGGTAGAATCCAGTGCAACAAAACGGAGCCCACTAAGATTGTCAGAGATGAGACTAACAAGACTGTGAAAGAAAACAATCTTCTTCTGTTTCATATATCTATAACGTATACGGTCATCACATTTGCCTTCACTTAGTGCTTGTCTCAAGAATCATCTTCACCCAAAGATCTACTTGAGGACATCTATGATTCCCGATGACCTCCAAGACAATAGCTAAAAAAAAGCGTAGTATTAAATGCATATTTTGGACGATTTTTGATGAGATTGGATGATAAGTTTAACGTCCCCGAAGGCAGGAATATTTGTTTCTAAAAGGCAAGTAAGCCCAACGAACGATACCCGGCAAGTAGCACGCAGTAACCGATCATCCTTTGGTCTATGTAAAATGTTGCTTGATTTCGGTGATCTTATAACAGAATAATTCAAATAGTTTATTTTTATTTTCATCCCCTTTAATATTATTTGTTTTGTCGTAATCCTAAAACAAACAGCTAATATTCTATCAAATTTATTTATAAATAACTCAATTCTCAAACATCAAATTAGAGATGGGCTGTAAACTTTAAATCGTTTTTTTTCTGTAGCAACATTACAAATATTATTTTACCTAATTTTAAACATAATCAAATTATATTTTCAATTTATATTAAACATTCAAATTACTTATTATTTTAATCAACCAGTACTACCAGTTGCATTAACTCGGAGCTTTCTTTAATTCCACAAGTCTGGTGGAGACGCTCGGATGATCTCTGATCTCCGAGTGCCGAAGTTGGACCAAGATCGTCTAATTGCTTTGAATAAACTGGGTCACCAGAATAATTGTATAATCAAACCGTTCTTAAGTTGAAGTGTTCACCCACAATCTTTTTATTTTTTCTGTTCGAGAAGCGAAAAATATTTTTATGGAAGCAATTGAAAAACTTATATACGGGACCATTAAAGTAAACAAAACTAAAAAATATGATACAAAATATAATGCACTATAATGTAATAGGGATGGGAAGCATTTGTTAAACTTATATATAGGTTTTTTAAATGAAATACAACTAAGGCCGTATGTCGCAGGAATTGAATCTTACAACAGGTATTTATTAATAAATTCTCACAACTCTTAAATCTGTGCAACTCAGGATCGCTTATCATCTTCCCAATCTTATACCTATGAGGCAGATGCGAACACACCGCGAGAAATATGGACCACTTCGAAGAGTTTTTTTGTAAAGATGTCGAGAGAAAATAATCGAAATGGACGATATATTTTTTGCTTTTTTTCAACGCTAGAAACGTGAGAATTTTCAGTTTTTAATTTCCATAATAAACTAACGATGTTATAATATTTCAAGTGTATAGCTTGAGTAATAAAGACTGAAAAATACGAATATGTTCTATTATTCGTTCATTATAATATTCTTCTCCTAGAAGGAACCAATTTACATCACATTATTTTTTTTTTAAATTTAATAACATTTCTTTATCCTTTACTAAGCAGAGCAAAATTCAAGGGCATATATGGGTATGGCATGTTTTCCAGTTGCTACATAACAATTAAAACTATTATAAAAATGTATTATTGACTGAATAGAAATAATCTTGAAGAAGACTCTGGTATATGACTAGTATATAGGTATTATATGGCAGTGAATCGATGTGAAGATATGCTCCAACTAGTGAACAGATTTAGAAGAAAATCTACTTCAAGCCTTTATAGTTGGATGGCATTAGATTGATAAGTTCCTTGTTTTTTTTAAATAATATGTCATAAGAATGTATCAATTTATATTCAATATGCCAAATAAACTGCAGAGGGCGAGACCACGTCACGAACAATGAGGTTCTCAGCATAATCAAGGAAGATAGGCACCTAGTAAGAACCATCTCAGAGATATGAGCCCGATGAATCGGTCACATCATGCGCCACGATGGTCTTGTTCACGAAATTGTGAAAGGGGTGGTAGAGGGTATAAACTGCAGAGAGCGCCCTAGACGGGAGTATTTGCAGAAAGTGTTCGAGGACATGAGTTGCAGCTCTCAAAGAGGGTTTCAGAGGATCGAGAAGAGTGGAGATCGATATGCATGATTTTGTTGCTGCAAACCAATCCACTATATTAATACTACGGAGAAAGAAAATACCAACTTTGGCGAGGTATTTTTGCCTAGTAAGCAAATGTGTCAAAAAAATACTTAAATCTTTCATAACACAATTTATTTACCCTTTCGCATCGGTTGTCGATATATACCGTCAAAGACCTTTGACATCGGTTGACGTGATATATCTTTCTGCTACTTTCAGTACTCATTGTGACATCTACGGTAAGAAATTGAAAGTGCAGTCATTCCCTTTATCAACCTACATGTATTATTTACAAAAATCTATAAAGCATGTAAATAAATATCGTAAGGTTTCGTCACAGGACCGGTTTTTCTGTAAACCACGTGTGTGAATGCCACCACATGTATGAAGTTACATAATGAACGTTTGTTAAATATAATAGTTTTGTATGCATCATATGATAGCTAAAGGATAGAAGAACCAATGTGATACATGAAAATAGGTCAGATAAGTGGTCACATTTATGCTTCAAAAACAAGTTTTAAGCAAAAAAAGATGTTTGAAAAATTCACGCAGTATTGACAGTATAAATTGTATTCCACCGAGCCGTAACGATAGGGTTAATAAAAAATTGAATTCATATTATAGCAGTGATTTTCACAAGACAAATTAACATGTTAATATTAAAATGCTTAGTTCAACATCACTTACTTTCGCCAAATCCGTTTTTCTACATTTTTTCCCAAGATGCATAGAGTTAATCTGTGCTCTGTAGGTTGTATTATACATTCGTACAAACATAGTATATGTATTTATTACTGTACGAGAGATTTACGGAATTGTAAATAAAAAATAGTGAGAGTGTTGAAAAGAAATCACATTTTTTGGACGAGACTTCGGCTAAAGATAATCTTTCAGTTTCCCACACAGCGAGTTGCTCTCAAATCTCTCTATTTTTATGCCACATTTGCGAATCCCGACGGGGTTTAAGGGCCTCGGAGTCCGCATTTATCGAAGTCTAATAGAAAGGTAAGAACAGTTAACACCCCACATACAAATTTCCGGGAAATATAAGAATAAAAATATACACATTTGAAACAAGAAATAAAACAACAATATTTTTTGCAAACACGTGTAATAGAGCGTAAAGAAGAGGATTTCAATACTAAATTTGTATGGCGTGAACTCTGTTGGTAAGTCACTGTATTTTAAATTGAAGATATTACAAGAGTTATATAATTGAGTTCTTTAATCGTAGAATATTACATAATGTCATAATAAAGGTCACCCAGCGTTCTATGGAGAGATCCATGCTCGGAGTGTCGCTAAAAGATAGAATCCGAAACGAAGAAATACGCAGAAGAACTCAAGTAGTGGATGCTACCCAACGAATAGGCACACTCAAGTGGCAATGGTCAAGACATATCTGTCGAAGAGACGACGGTCGACTGGGAAGAAAGTATTGGAACGGCGACCAAGAACTGGCAAACGAAGCATTGGCCGACCCCCTGCAAGTTGGACTGATGACATCAGAAGAATAGCGGGAGTGACCTGGATGCGGAAGGTGGAAGATCGAAGAGGATGGACACTCATGCGGGAGGCCTACGTTCAACAGTGGACGGATAGTCTGATGATGATGATGATGATAAGAATTTGACTGTTAAATAAGCATCCGTCGGATTAAATACATATAGTTTTTTTTACTTAAATAAGAACATTTTCGTTTTTCAAAATTATCTTTAAAAATAGTAAAAAACTTGTTCCGTGTTCTCAAAGTAGTCTTATTAATACATCGCAATAATCTGGTAAGACCTCTGATGAATTACTTGTGGTAATTATTGATGATTCCTTAATGCGGAATTTGAGTACAATTATGTTGACAAATATGCATTACACGTACAAAGATTATATTACTATTCTGAAAAATGTATACATGTGTAATTCAGTTGTATGAGTACATTCTAAACAAATACGTCTGGTAAAATTGTTTATTAAAAAATGTTAGGTGTAGGAGCAAAGTGTTCCACAGTTTATAGTGAAAATAAGTAAGTATACTTTTATCTTATTAAAATGTACTTATAATTAATGTGTACTTTAACTTGAAATCGGTAAAAGAAAATTGAGAATAAATAATATACAACTAAAAATAATATGAAAACAATGAAAAAGCCATGTTGAAACTCGTGAAAAAATTTCGTCCAAACATTCTCCCGAATTATCATTGGGCACGGATTTTACTTTAACAAATGACCGCTTAAAACTACCGCGAAACGTTAGTAGAACTAAGCTATTCCTTACATCCTCATAGTTCTGGAGAGTGAGACTAACCTTACGATATCGCCGATTAAAAAAGGCCCAAAAATATAATTATATTTTTATCAAATCAACGGACTCTTGTCCTGAAAACCATTGAGTACAAGTATTCAATCGCTATGTGTACTTGGAAGATTCTGTGTTCCAATATGACTTGGGTCGAGCTAAAGATAATATTTGTACCTTCTGACATGACTTTCATATAATTGTAACAAAAAAGCGGTTTTGAAAGAAGAATTAATCATATAATATAAGATATACTGCAGAAAATCCAATTGTTACTATGACGACTGAAAACTCTTATATGTCGTATTTGCGGTACTTTCTTCTTACTTGTGATGTTGGTGGACCCTTTTCTCTTTCTCGCGGTCCTCTATGTATTATGGTCATAAACCAAGATTATCGCTTTCCCCTGTTTTCTTGGCAGTTGTCATTTTTTCTCACTGTCCACCTCTAAGTGGTCTTATGTGTGGGCGGAATGGGTTGACGTAAAAGCACCGCAAATGGACAGACATTGCTTTATCGAATCTACGATGAAATCCATTCCGATACAATATACACTACTTACGACGGTTGCTGTTTGATTTTGCCTTAACAAGTAGCAAGATACTAAGTACTAAAAAAATAAATGTTGAAAAAGATTATAGTTTGTCATTAAAAAAGATAGCCATCCTATTAGGCCATCGGGAACTCTACATAGAATGTAATCGGTAGAGCTGCGGGAGGCGTAGCTGACATGGAACGAGACGAAGACAAAGGGAGCTGACAGATCTTTCTATTGACAGCTCGTGATGTCCATATGCTCCAGCTGAGGGAGCGGACATGGACAAATGAAAATGAATAGTAAAAGGAATTATTCGTAAATTAACAATATTTATTGCTCATCTATTAGAAGATGAGCTTCACTTTTGTTGACGACGACTTTCCTGATTAGGAGATTTTCTGATGGTCTCTTGCTGTTGAACTACATTAGGGTATGGACGTGATAATGCACGCAGTTAATTAGAAACCATGGTTAACCGTAAACTGACCTTATTTATCGTATTTCATCAATCCAATACACAACTTTGTGTTGACTGTTGACAAAATAAGCCAGAGAACAGTGAAATGTGGTTTTTAAAAAGGGATTTAAATAAACCATACATATATTAATATAATCTGTCGAAGAGACGACGGTCGATGGGGAAGAAAAGTATTGGAATGGCGCCCAAGAACTGGCAAACGAAGCATTGGCCGACCCCCTACAAGATGGACTGACGATATAAGAAGAATAGCGGGAGTGACCTGGATGCGGAAGGCGGAGGATCGAAGAGGATGGAGACTCATGCGGGAGGCCTACGTTCAACAGTGGACGGACACAGGCTGATGATGATGATGATGATATTAATAAAATACTTTCATGTGGAAAAATAGAGTAATTGAATTATAAAAAACAAGAATCCTTACCCTTTCATTACGGCTCGGTGGAATACAAATTATATTGTCAATTATAAAACTAGTATTTGAAGCATAAATGTACTTATCTGGTGTACTTTCATATATCACATTGGTTTTTGTATTCTTTAGCTATCAGATGATACATAAATAACTATTCTAAGAAAGTAGCAAAACGATATATCACGGCTACGATGTTAACGCTAGGGGAATCTTACACGGCATATATCGAGTACCAATGCGAACAGGTTAATAATATAAAAATACATATTTTCATTTTACAGGAAAGCGAAATCTGTCATAATATGAAAGTAACAATAAAATAAATACGTTAAATTTCTCGAATCATTTCAGGTAGAGATTAGTTATGGTTTATTGCGCTTTGCATAGAACGAAACTGAGGTGCATAGTTCTTTCTTTATGTTCAAAAAATGACGAGAGAAATGTCATAATATATGATATTTGATGTAAATTTGTATGCATGTATCAATTTATTGGTAAAAACAAGGTTTCGCATGCATCGTCGAACTTTCTAATGTTAAAAACGAACAGCGACCGTAGCATGTTTTGATATCGATTTTCGTTTAATCACCGAAATTAAGTAAAATGGGACGAGGAACATATTTGGAAAGTAGCCGCTTAAAGGACTGCTTATGGCGGCTGTGTTATACCACCGAATGTGATAAATTATTGAACATTAATAGTATTATTTATAATTGATATAAACAATTAATGTAATTAAGTTTTATATTACTCACCAAAATATATAAACATGTAAATATTATACATTCTATATGTGTAGTTAATACGATCAATCTCATGGCTATGGATTGAGTCAAAAACATATTTCAAAACATACGTAATTTGTATTATTAGTATCAAATAAATATCTAGGAAAGTAAATAATAAAAATGCAAAACGTCCAACTGAACAAAATTGATTTTTATATTTTATTTGACACCGTGAACACTTCATAAACCATTAAATTTAATACAAGAAAGGCCCCTGGGCTTCAAAAAAAATAACAACAAAAAATTCGTGTTAAAAATAATGCGGAGTTGCCGATTACTTTTTACATACCCTTTTCAATTTAGGGACAGCCGCACCGAAAACAAAAACAAAATACGGTCCATATTTTTCCATTTTTTTCCCTCGGTAGTAAAAAGTTCAAATAAAACAGCTCTAGCCGCTCGGCCGGCGCTATCTTCGTGGGCTCCTCGGGGACCTTGGGCATAAAAAGTGACTCGGTATTCCCTACAAGTAGGGAAAACAACTCTTTCTTCATCTTGATGTATAGGTGATTCTTATTATGGAAGGTTAGCAACACTGGGGACATGTAATGAAATATATAATACGAACCTAGATAAAAATAAAACAAAAGCCACATTTTCAGAAGCTACAACAAGCTTTCGTGATACTCGAAAAGTTTCAAATAATGAATTCATTCCGAGTAACAATAGGATTTTAAATACAAGGAAACAATACGTGAGAAACTTGCAGATGTCACCCCAGTAGCTTAATACTTTAATTTTAAAATCAAATTATTACATATCTTTCATTCAAATAAGGATCATTTTAAACTCTCAATGAACATAAACTTATAACATTATTGTTACGCAATAGTCTAAGTTTGACATTCAAGCTGAAAAAATATTTTATTAAATCTTAAAGTGTAATAATTTTTGTTTAAATTTAATCATATAATCATATAATAAAATGATTTAAAAAATTTGAAACACTTATTGGAAGAATTTAGCCGAAAATTATTTTAAGACAAAATGATGATTATTTAGTAATCGTATGCAGGAAAGAAAAAAGTTTCGTTAATCATAAAGACGTCTTTATAAATTTTAACTATCTGATCGTTAGGATATAAAGTATATTTAGGTTTAGTGCGAAAGTTCTGGATGCTTTTGAGCTGCTCCTGGAGACATCAAAAGAATCTGTCAGCTGTTGATAGGTGCAAAAAAATAAATTTGGATATCAAACAGAAAAAATAATATTAATGTACTCTCCTTTGACTCTCTAATTTACCAGTCCAATTATTGCTAGTGTGATATGGGTTCATACTAAAAAACGAGATTTTCTTAGTGATAGAACAGAACTAGACTCATGTAAAGACTATTCAGCTTAATGATAATCGTAAGACACTAGATTATATTGCCATTTACGTACAATTCATCGGGCATATAGTGCAAAGATAAGCTAATAATATTGACAGGCTTGTGATCATCACTGGCAAATATAGAAAATTAACAAAGCAGAGGAAGATCATTACACACATGGAGAAAAGAAGCTTTAAATGTTACTACACTATCTATAGGTGATTCAAACTGAGATGCAGAATGCCAATAATGGCAAAGAATGTAAGAAATGCAAATCAAAAGCTGTAATCAGTGAATTATGATGCTTAGCCTTGTTTTGACGAATAAAAATAACATGCTCATAGTACATCTTAAAACGTCTTCAAGATTAAGGCGGAACCTTCAGCGTTTTCAAACTTCGACTACTTCTTCGTACTTTCTATAGAGTACAGACGACTTCAAAGTCCTGATGAATAATTTCGTGACCAGCGCCGAGACGCGGCGAGACCGCCGACAAGGCAACGTATAATGCATAACAAAATCTTCCGCCGTCGTATCGCGAGTTACGACGGTCGGTAATGATATAATATTCTATACTCTACCATCTGGTATAGTATATCTAAAGTAGTAACTATTACTATATATCCAAAGTAGTTAGACAGTCTCCCACACTTCGCGCTACTTTTATGTTTGTTTTACGCAAACACTTACATGATAATACCGCCAGACCATGAAGTAGAAATCATATCTTAATATTCTATGACGTTTGACATGATGAGGATGCTAAATGCTGAGAAGATTATTGTTTCATTGATGGCATAAAGTACAGCTTCTTAAAGATGCGGTGAATTTATGCTGTTCTTGGAATGAATTTCATAAAACCATCAGAAAGCAATTAATCAATCTTTTTTTTAATGTAATAGGAGATAGATATTAAATAAATTGATAGGACTTACCGCATTAGTCCAGTCTTGTTTAAACTGAAATGCACTATTTGTCACTTAACCACAGACAATTTCACTTATTAATATTAATTGCATCTTAAACACTAGTCTCTGGCACCAAACTTTTCGTTGAAACCCCACACCGATGATATATTTAATGTAATATGACATTACAATAAAGTTGTTGGTTAAAGGTTAAGTTTTTGACATTAAGACTCGTAGACAGGTCAAGGTTACTTTTCAGACTGTACTAACCAATGCTGCCAACATACTGGCTTTAATTCTACGAGTATAAACATTACTAGGTCTTATTAAAAAAAAAACAACGAGAAGTCGCGATATTTTAGAGTTTGGTGAGAAATCTAATCAGTGATTAATGAGTTAATAATTATCAAGGTGAGCAACTAATAATTTGAGTTTTTAAGTCTATTCAACACCACAATTTTAAAAATAAAGTCTAATACTAATAAAATTCCACAAGATCTTATCTTTAAGTGGTGTGGTATGCGAATGTAAAAAAAAAAAAAAAAAAAAAAAAAAAAAGATTGGAATGTAAATTACTATGTAAAAAATGTATCTTTTTATATTTGATTAAATAAAAAAAAAAAAAAAGGTAAATTAAGAAAAACCTTGGCACTAGAGGTTACACGTAGTTATTACAAATAAAATAGAATACAAAAATTTTCGTAAAACTTCGATATGATCGCTCCAACAGAATCACTATTATTTAAGTCACGACCATTATTGGCAACATGCTTCGCAAACGTTGGAAAACAACTGAACAGGAATGAAAAAAAACAAAGATATTCGAAAAACAAAAATTATTCAAATTCGAATTTTGTTCCAAATTTAAATATTAATGTTACGTACTTTTCAGGACTTTTCGTAGGTCTCGTAGGTTTCGATGCCAACGTCACACAAGCGATGTGTTGTATCAAGTCATATTTTTTGACATTGTAATTTATTTTACGTATTTTATACAAAAATATTAATTCATAATAAATTATTATTTTTCCAAATATCCAATTATTTTTGATAAAAATTTATTATTCTTCAATCGATAAAATTATTTTATTAAATTGATATTTATTTGGAATTTTTCATCTTCTAATTAACCCTCTTGGGAGCGGTGTGTAGTCTTTGGAGATGTGTAAGTTTTCTTCGGACTAAAAAAAATCAACAAGTCATTCAAACAAAAGTTCCGGGCAAAATCTAAACAGATAGAGAATGAGAGGAGGATGCGGAAAAAAAAACGTTTTTCTTTGTATCTCCATTAACACGCCAGGTCGTTGAAAAAATGGCAGAGAATTTGTTTCATTCTCGGGGGTGGTCAGAACAGGAGCGGATGAATTAGTTGAGATGTTCTCAAAAATAAAAGGTTGCATTGAAATGCTCCTTAGAACAAAACATTTTAGACTTCAGGAGTATCGATCCGATCACTTGATCTTCTTTTAAGAACCTGATTAACATACGCATTTAATATTATAAATCAAACAGTATGTCAATTTTTGTTTTAATTTTTCGTCTTTGCAAAACATATCATGTACTCGATTGAGTTTTTAATGCAGTGGTTGTTGTTGAACATTACATATAATATTTCGTTAATTTGTGGTGACCATACGCCACACCTTGAGAGCAGATATTGAAGAAAAAGATTTTTGTTGTAAAATAAATTAAATGTTTAATTACATAATTTTAAGAAGTATTTTTATTCTATGAAGTGAATACTTAAATAAAATATATTTTAAATATGTAAAATTTACAGTTTCTAATCCTATATGTCATCTGTAACTTTATATGGAACATTTATGTTACGGATATGTTAGAGTTTTGGGTACTAAAATGACTCGAGATGAGAAAAATATCGTAGCTGCTGACAGAAATCTAAGATGAAAAATTTCAGGTGATCTATATACTCGACCCAGTGAAGGAATATGAAAGAATCAAAATACAAGTCTATAATCGTTTGCAGGTCATCAATATAGTTTGCACTGCTTCATGAATTAGACGACTAGATATTTTTCATCATTTATATATATTATCAAAACATTATCTTTTAGATAGTATATATTTATTTTGTCAGACCATATTTTGGATTGCCAGTCCGCCTCTGAATCACAGTGTGGTTTTCTCGCGGCGATGTGTTCCCGGTCAAAAAAAAAAGTTTTAAACAAAAAATAAAGTTTCGGCTAAACAAAACTCAGACAGACCGAGTAATAAATAAAAAAGCTCACCGCAAACTGAAAGAAAGCTCCGTGGTGAAAGTAGCCGCAGCGATCCAAAACACTGCACAGCTTGAAAATAACTCAACTATGCACTATTGGATGAATATAATGAATTCGACTACATTTTTTAAAAGCTTATGAAAATATTTTTAAAAGTGTTAATTAAAGAAGTATTCAAATGTAAGTACACAAGTTAATAAAACGAAAAATTTTGCTAGTAGCCATGAAGACTATACTGGGATGAAATACTGTTTCTCATCCATTCATCAAAAATAACTTTGAGTATTTATTAAACTTAGTTGCTTAATTGCCTTGAAACACTGTTTAATGTGATTTTTAAAGCGAAAATTCCGCAATGTCTTACAACTAAGGCGTTTAACCAATGCATTCTCCCTGTATTAACTTATTGCGCAGAGACGTGGCATTTAACAGCAAGTCTTCATAAAATCATAAAATAAAGGTCACCCAGCGTGCTATGGAGAGATCCACGCTCGGAGTTTGTCGCTAAAAGATAGAATCCGAAACGAGGAAATACGCAGAAGAACTCAAGTATGGATGCTACCCAACGAATAGGCACACTCAAGTGGCAATGGGCAGGACATATCTGTCGAAGAGACGACAGTCAATGGGGAAGAAAAGTATTGGAATGGCGCCCAAGAACTGGGAAACGCAGCATTGACCGACCCCCTGCAAGATGGACTAACGACATAAGAAGAATAGCGGGAGTGACCTGGATGCGGAAGGTGGAGGATCGAAAAGGATGGAGACTCATGCGGGAGGCTTACGTTCAACAGTGGACGGATACAGGCTGATGATGACTGTTGGATGGATTTAACTGCACTTTGAAAACAAATTTTACAGGCCTCAGGACCGTCATGTTTATCATTTGATCTTCTTGAAATTCCGGTTAGCAAGCATTTGCGTCTTTTATTCAAGTCTCTGTGTTTTCGTTTTTGCAGGTCATCGACAAAAATGTATTATTCACAATTTGCAGAGTCGTTCTGGATGCAGGAGTAATTTTCAATGAGGCAATAATAATGGCTATTTGTAACGACGTAGCAATTTTTTTAATTACTTAGATTCTCAAACATACATTGTTTTGATTTACTGAACTCGTCCATAACAACAGAACATCCCACAGGTGATATTTTAAACTTTGGTTCCGCCTTAGAAGAACCGCTCTTAGCATCGAAGGCGGCTTTTTCTGGCAACATCATTATCTTTCGAGGGTGAATCTCCCGTGATAACGACTTCAGCCCTCGTGGGCGGGGATGGGCAAAAAGCGCAAAGGGCGGCTGGTAGAGACCCTCGGCAAACCATGTTTTTCTGACAAAACATGTGAGAGAAACCTCCAAACGCCCATGAGGAGCTTCATATTTTTTCGTGAAACATCACGCCAACGAGTCTCTAGTGTACGATATCTGTGACTTTGAACGAAAACACACAAGCATTTTAGTGCGGTATTACTTAAATATATATATTTATTACTATTTCATATATGCCACATTTACTCCCAATGCACGACATAAGAATACCACTATCTACTATCAAAAAAAATACAAATGGTCAAAACAGCTTCTTGTACTAAAGTTACACCAAATACGTTCTGCAGTTGATATCTTTCATAACAAGTGATGAAAATTGACAAGAAAGTAAAAACAACTCTTTTAGATGGAGAAACAATATAAATAACATTTAGATTACTTGCTGACAACGCTTGGTGAAACAAAAATTATATAGCATACAAATTTTGCATACATTTGCGGGTGAATTAACGATTTATTAATGATCTATATCAATTACTGTAATTTTTAATGTGTTCCATATGAAATCAGAGTTATCAGATAGAAATAATTATAACTGTAAATAGTATACCCACGTCTTGTTCATTAACCTCACGCTAATCACTGTGCCATTAAATACCTGAAAATATTAAGTAATAAAAGTTTTTATATGTTCATTTTATGTATTTTAGATTATTTTTGATTTTATAATTTAAAATCACGTACATGAATTCTCATCCATATGACTTAGCAAAAATATTTTCAATTTTTAAATAATATTACCATATATTTAAACATCCCCATTACTTAACGTCATCGAAATCGTTATCAGACCGCATGGTAGAGGAATGAGGAGGAAATGAGCAACACAAAGACTTTTCAGAACCACTTAGACATATATATTTCGGTAAAGATTGACAAACTTGCGGTCATCTGTCTCGGACGGATCTCGTCAGGCCCTGGACGGATCACAACTTACAACTGCTTACTGTCGGAGCACACTGGCGACATAAACGTGTCCGACGAGCGAATAAAATTAAGAGACAGAAGATTTTATATCAAGGCTTTTCGGCACCAGCATGCATTGGTTATATCGAGCTGATATCATTTTTTATTACTTTATAAATATTATGTTTTTTCTTTCAGTAAATGATTTCTATTCTTCATGATTTGCTTCTTAACAGTCTCTAAGTATAATCAATGAAATCAAGAACACATTTCAAACATTCATTGGTGAATCAAAGTATAAAAGTGCTATTGTAGGAACGTATACGTGTGTTGTATTTTATGAAACCAGAAGCCTTGAAAAACGTTTAAAATTAAAACTGTTTGCATAACAGTCAAATGCTGTAACTCTCGGCCACACCCTTCAGTTGAGTGAAGGAATGGATGGAGCCGGTTCAGGGCGGTAGGGCATGATAGCCAATTTTTGGGGCGATCAGTCGGAAAATTGTGCGATCTTATTCACTCCATCAAATATTCGAAATGAAAATAGTTGTATCGCCCCCGGGTGATTTTTCCATCTCTGGGACCGTAATGCGGTTTGCCGGCAGTCGAACGTTACGACTGGCGACAGAACCGAGCACGGATGGAATAATTCAATTCATTTTTTGCGTAGATTATTTCGCATTCAGAAAAGTAGCAGAAAGAGGCTGGACGCGGAAAACAGAGGAACAGGGACTCATGACATAAACTTATGTTCAACAAATACTGGTCTTCTTCTTCGTAGTATCAATCCGGTGGATTGGTTTGCAGCAAGAGAATCTTGTATCTCGATCTCCATTCCTCTCGGTCCTCCGCAACCCTTTTCAGCTCAGCATAAGAGCTACAATTTATGTCCTCGAATACTTGCTGCAAATACTCCCGTCTAGGGCGCCCTCTACAGTTTCTACCATCAACCATCCCCTCCACAATATCGTGAAGAAGACCATCGTGGCGCATGATGTGACCAATCCATCGGGCTCGCCTCTCTGAGATGGTTCTTATTAGGTGCCTATATTCCTTGATTATCCTGAGAACCTCATTGTTCGTGACGTCACGAACAAAATACTGGTAATGATTATTATTTTGCATTATTTGTGCATCATGACCATGCCACGAATTTTTTATTTAAACGCATACAGGAGAATACCGACAGACGATGATAGTCATTCTGAAGTTTCATCTGTGGATTCTATGACGCTTACCATTATACATATGACTAAGCGCTGCATGTGGAATGTTGATTTGCCAACGTCATAGACACTACCCTACATTCGCGCATCATTTTTATTATTACAGGAATTTACTATGACCACAATTTCGTCTCCAACCATTTTTTATTATATGGATATTTTTTTTTTTAATTATTTATTAGAATATTATTTTATTATTTCAATATTCTAATCTACTTTTATAGATCATTGACCATATAACAATATTATAAGCAATTAAATATACATATACTATACATAAAAATCCTTAAACGAGTCAATTCATTCAGAAAAAAATATCGGCGGGAGCGGGATGCGAACCTCGGACCTTTGGAACCAACATTTTTGCCAAGGTAATTATACCGCTCGGCCACCGGGCCAATTTCTTCCACCTGAGATGACTCGTCTCTGATCTTCTATATAAGGTTATCATCGTATGATAGATGTCGCTATAGTATATATTCAAAGTATGTATATTTTTATTTTTTTATTATTCAATCAGAATGCATTTATTCACAAGCTTAAGCTTTTTGTATTAGTTTGCTATGACCTGCATTTTACGGGTGAGGCGTCAATTCATGTATATTATTTTAATCTCTGTCAGGGATCGAACCCACGACTTTCCTTTTGGTATGCAAACGCTTTAAGCACCACTAAGCTATGCCCACCGGCTGAAAACTGCTACCATAAAACTGTCAGCCGGCATGATCGTCGCCTCATCCCATGTTAGATCTATCAAATACATTATATGTTTAGTTCCCGACAGTCTTTCAGGGATGTGTGAATCCATGGACTTGAATTAAATGTAGCTGTACATTATGGTCTCTTGAGGTATTCAAAGTATATGTCTTAACCAGATCAGTATTTGTGCGACATCCAAAAACACACTATCTCCGCTCACGGATATACCTATTAGGCACACATTTAAAAATTTTAGTGAAAACCTAAAAATCTAAGCATTCTCACATTCAGATGGAGCATATGGTCGACACAAACTTCTGACATATATTTCTTCCAGCTGCTATTACCCATGCCTTGCTTCAAATTATATCTACACCTAGTAATCTACCTATACGCATACATGCCTTCCGGTGAGCTCAAGTATAAGAATTCAGAAGCTTAAATATAAATATTTTGAGGGACTGTTATTCACAAAAAAATGAAAACGGATGGATTACCCAACGCTTTGACTTAGTGAAAAAAATATGTATTAACTATCACCGACAGGGTTTATGTTCTTTTACAGCATTACTTCATGAATCAAATTGAAATAATATGTTGTAATGTGGGAGTTTATTGGAAGTTTTGTGGTCGAGAGAGAAGAGAGAAGAGGTATGGTCCAAATAGTCGTCTGCTTATATAGGTGCTAGGTGCAGTAGTATAATATTGAAAACGACCTCTGTTGACGGTGATTCTAACGACATCTATGAAACATTAATAGACAAGACATAGATACTGAAATTGGTACAATTGATAAAATAGAAGTCCTTCACTAACACTTTTCAAAAGTAGTTCAGTATATCAATTTGTACACGCATATAAAGCAATACATACCCTTATCCATATTAAAGTGTAGTACACCTGGTGAAATGACTTATAAAAGAAACCATTACAGACAAAAAGCCCATTTTACCATCTTTTTTACTATGCTTAAAAAACAATTATTCTTAATTTAATCGTGCATATTTCATTCGCAAAGTCATTTGTGGAATTTTTTAAATTTATTCGCAATCAACAACAAAACAAAATAATTATAATATTTCTTTGAAAAAAAAGTCGAATGAAATGTACGCTGAAAATATTTTCATGAAAAATAATTCAAAGGATTGGAAAATAATAATAAAATATACCTTTTTAACCCTTCTATGCACCGTGCTGAATATAAACTGATTTTTTTATTATATATTTACAAAACACAAGAGAAAACCTTCAAATGGTAATGAAAATATTTTATATGTATTTCATGACTCTTGCCGTTATTAAAGATTTTTGAGCGCTGTATGTAGTGTGCTGTGTTAATCCGATAAATTAATTAGACCACTCGGCACTTACACTACGTCTATTTTTTAAGGTATTTCTATTATTGGACTCTAGTCAAAAATTCATTTTCGACTTTATTTGAGTAAGCGCATGCAGGAGAACACTAAATTTGAATATGAACCCCCCCCCCCTGACCCCACACTCGACCAGTGTGCTGTATACAGTAAATGTATATTTTATGTATGTAAATATTGAGGATATTTCTATCATATTTTGTTATATTTCTTTATAATATTCAGATAAAATGAGGTATAAAAAAAGTGATAGAGAAGCCTTACATAGCTCACCAGTGACGCTTAAGACCTTATATGGTGTCAAGCAAGGGTGTAATTTTTTTAGTTGTAAAAATCGAGCATAAAATGTTTTACGTACACGTACGCATAGTCGGTTCATCAAGCCTCTCTTATCTAATCTTTTAAATAACAATCGTTTCTATTCTGATTATTTAAAAAAATATCATGCCTACACCTCTGTCCAAAGGATCGCTTTTCGAGCATCACTACAATGTGAAAGAACGCATCATAAAGGAGATTTAATTGTTCTTCTAGGAGTGTTGCGTATAGGAGGAGGGTAATATTCATTCCAGTGTATTATCATCATCCTTAACTGGAGAATATGGTCTTCCACAAACGTCCACAAACAAATCAGCTGCCATGGATCTCGCTCCACCCCATATCAGATATACTTCCCATAGGTTCGACGAGTATATTCTTTGTATAGTTTGTATAGTTTATGGCCTTCCAGGATGGCTCGAGCCAGAAAATTTCAAGAAAATGCAACTGTATTTTATGCTCTCCTAAGATTTGAAGCGTCTAGTTCACTGGAGAAAATTCTGTTTAGAAAAGAAATATTTTTTACGGAGTCATCTGGTTTATACACCTATTACTATTATTTCGTGTGAGAAAATATATTCATTCATATTATATAGGGTTAAATTTCGTCTAAAAAAGCTATTTCTTTCTTGGATGAAAATTTGAGAATGCCTCATCGCAAGTTTGAGATTTCTATAGAGGCAGGCTCTGTGCAAAGGAAGATTTGCCCGGTCAAGCGGAAAAACTGATAACCCTATTAAATTAAATATTTATGGAATCGTCTAAACGAAGATAAAATGAAACATTCATTATTTTTGCCATTTAGAAATTCTGCATAAATTTCGCTAATTGTTTTCTGAGAAAACGTTAGATAAGTCGTATAATAACCAGTCAAATGGCAAGTGGTTTTCCAACGATTGTGGTGTTATCCCGATTTCAGAACAACGGTATTTCTGATTTTGTAGAAAATATAATTAGATTTTTGTTTCTAATGTAATTTAATATACTTTTTATATAATTCCATAAAAAGTTTATTTTCGTTATATTAAAAGTATAAGTTATTTCAAAAGTCGAATTTATAATAAAATTAAATATGATATGTTAGTGTAGTAAGACGGATAAAAATGAGAGATTCCAGCTCTGGCAACAAATCGCACCAGAGGATTTCATTACTCCAAAGGAAGGCCTCCCAACTGGCAAAAACCTTGACTGGCGGACGTGGAAATCCCTGAACAGATTAAGAACTGGAGTTGGTAGAACAAAGGACAACCTCAAGCGGTGGGGAATGCTTCGGCAGGGAGAGACACTATTGTGTACTGTGGAGACCTGCAGACCGCCTCACACCTAAGATGCTGCTCCATGTGCCCAACAAGCTGCACATCTCAGGACCTAATGCTGGGCAACACACGAGCTATCAATGTTGCCAGATACTGGGAAAAAATAATTTGTCGTCGCTGACACGAAGAAGAAGATTATATTATACAACGGATTGCAAAATAATTAACATTATACTAGAAAAGCATTTAATACCATGAAAGTGAAGTAAATTTAAATTGTCAAGTAAATTAGGAATACTTATTCTTAGTCTACATATCCTCCAACAACTTCAACCACCTTAAACACATAGACTGTTGTCGCAAATAAGCTTTCTGAATGTTCAAAACGTTATTTTTAACATAATTATTTTGTATTAAACATCCAAAAATTATTTTAATCAAACTCTCTACCTTAGACAGAATCTGTCGATTCATACAATCGGATACGACACAGGGCATTGACCGTCACAATATTTTGCCACTCACTGTGAAGGGATCAAGTTCCAAAACAACATGTATCTAGGAATTTGCGGTGTATGAAAATCAACTTAATAATATTATTTTATAAAATAATGAATGCTTACGCATCGACACGGAGCATTGACCATCCCAATAATCTGCCACTATATGTAAACTGAAGAAATCAAGGTCCAAAACGGTATCGAGGAATTTGCGGAGTATGAAATGCAATGTATTAATATTAATTTCATAAATGCTTACTCATGTTGTATACTTAGATATAAAAAGGGGTATATTATCAAATAAATTAGTATCAATTCAACTCCGGTCTTTGGATGTATCCTCAGTGACGGAACCTTGGTATTCCGGCATCACCATTTAAGCTGATGCCATCATTTCGGGACCGCGATCTCGGTTCCGGAATACTGAGACACACAACCTCTCCCATACGGCCCTGAGAGACTCCAATTTTGGCAACAAATCGCATCAGAAGATTTCAATGCCCCAAAGCCAACTGACATGAACCTTGACTGGTGGACCTGGAAATTACTGAACAGATTAAGAACCGGAGTTGGTAGAACAAAGTACAACCTCAGCGTTGCGGAATGCTTCGGGAGGGATAGTCACTATTGTGCAACTGTGGAGACCTGCAGACCGCCTCAGTAGCTGCACATCCCAAGACCTGAAGCTGGGCAGCACACGGGCCATCGATTTTGCCAGATATTGGGCAGGAACAAATTGACGTTATTGAAGCGAAGAAGAAGAGAAGAAGAGTCAACAGAAATCATCTCATCAACAGTTCATTAAAGCGTTCCATGTTAAAACAAGGCAAACTAAATTAATCCATAATATACCTGTATAATAGTTACAAGTGATTTCTAAGTGACAGTTAACAATTCAAAAAATAGCAAGGTGTTGTGTAAGTTAATCCAAATAAACATTTCGTTGAGTTCGTTATTTTTTTCCATTTGTCAGCCAATTATTTTTTAAATCCGTCCATAGCTTAATCCGGATTGAATCAATGTTACATATTTAAATTGTACGTGCGTTATAATTTGCAGTCACGCATCGGATCACATGCAAATGGACCATTAGACCATCGGACGGATCACGTCAAATTCCAATGAATCGATAAGGGAAATGTGTTTCCTTTTTCATATAAATGCAAACATAAATATACCACCAGAGAGTATTTATTTAAAACACATTATGTAACCATCGGAACATCGGGACGTAGCTAACCTTGTATGAGCCGAAAATCTTAGTACCTGACATCGATTCATTGAGATGATTCAATATACTCCTGTATAAAAATCGATGACGCTTCCTGCTTTTTAGGATAGCTTTAACTGGCTAAGCCATTGGAAGTTAGTATTTGTTGAAAACGTAGTAAATTATTAAAAATCAAAATAAAATATCTTTTTACTTCGTAGTATCAATCCGGTGGATTGGTTTGCAGCAACAAAACCTTGCATCTCGATCTCCGCTCCTCTCGATTCTCTGCAGTCCTCTTCAGCTCAGCATAAGAGCTACAACTCATATCCTTGAACACTTGCTATAAAAATACTCACGTCTAGGGCGCCCTCTACAGTTTCTACCCTCAACCATCCCTTCCACAATGTCGTAAAAAAAGACTTTCGTGCCGCATGATCGATCCATCGGGCTCGCCTCTCTGAGATGGTTCTTACTTAAAATGCAGGTGAGCACAATCGGTTGAGAGCAGTGGGCTCTATGACGCTCTGTCAGGACAACTGGTTACGTGTGATGTGTTTGTGTGTGAGTTGGGAAGATTGCAATTGTTGATTGATCTGTAAGAGCTAAGAGGTCTAGATTGTTTGAAGGAGGAAACAATGATACTGGAAGAGCAATCCAGAGCTTACTAGTGGCATTTGGGAATGAATTTTGGAAGCCACTAGTTCAGTTTGTATCAGTATATATAAGAGTATATATAAACAATATGATAAAACTCATGTTAAAATACAGAAAAAAAAAAGTTGAAAGTATTTACAAGAGTATTATTCTATTAAATAAATATAGAAAGTCCGAATACTGCTTAGCTGAAAAATGGAGTATAATTCGTAACCTGTTTTTCTTATAAATAAGGTATTTGAAAAATTCTAAATACTAAATAGCGTTCATAACAAAATGTACTTCAGGTCCGAGAATCCAACTCGAACCTACGTGAAAGTCGGTGGCCTTACCACTGGACCAAACACGTCTAAATAGGATTGACCATCCGATATAAATTCGTCCATCGACGGGCAATTAAAATGTCGAGCTGCCATTGTCGAACCCGCGCAAAATTCAATTTTAAATTATTGTCACTCCTGATTCGCGTTACCCACAGCCGGGTTTGAGGTATGTGACTTCATAACTATTGACAGTATGAAGGATTTTTTGATAGTGAATTAAAAAAACATATCAATACCTTTTGTAAGGTTTAGTACAAAAAAAAACCATTGCTTTTATAAGAAATCGGATTTTAAAATTGCCTATATATCTTTTTTGTCGTTTTTCGTCAATCTTTTTGATTTTCAACGATTTGTTGTGAATACATATCGATAATAATGATTTTTATCAAATTTTTATTTTTTTCTATTTTTCTTTCACGACTACGTGCTAGTTTTGACTTTAATGGAAATATACATTAAACAATCTTCATTCAATATTAATAATAAAAAAATAAATTAAAAAATTTCGTCTTTCTTATTCATTTCCAACGATTTGTCGTCAAAATATGTGTTTTCATCGTTTCTTAATGATTTCCATCATAACTCGTCGTACAGGAGATCATGTTGCCGTCACGTTTTTACATTATTTTTTACGTACAAAGAAAATTACAGTTCACAAAATAATGAAACGTTAAAAATTAAATGATAAAGTGTAATACTAATATAAATCCAAATAGATGTCGCTTTAAAAAACAATGAAAAATATTATTCACATAATTTTTCTTTTCTCTGCTTTCGAAGCTTAAATTTAAACATAGTTTGCCGCAAGAAGCGGTGAAAAAAGACTGAAAAAGTCATTTCGGATCTTTTCTTCTTGGAACCGAGGCAATTTAATACTGAATAAATTACCGAAATAAGTGGGTTAATGTTAATCCGCAAACTACCAGTATATCTACGATCTAAGAAAACACTGCGCTTTCTTTACACGACAAATGCATTTAAAAATCTCAAATAAACTAAATAATCTCGCTCATTGTTTATGGGAACGATTCCAGAACCCTTTAAGTGGTTAATCGGATTACTTTTCTAAACAAAATATATATTCTGTTCCCTACTACCAGTCTCTGGTAGTAAAGATCTAATGGTAAAATTATATTTTTGACCCTACAAAATTAAGTTATTTTAACTTAATTTTTTTACTAAAAAATAAATTAATAGTAGACATTCAAACTTGTTAATTTTATGATTTTTTCATCGTTTTATAGCATATCATTTAACTTTAAGCGTACATTTATTTAAAAATTCAAACGTTATACCGAATACATTATATATATATATATATCATAGTTATCGCATACAGCACTTAATAACTCATAACTTACGAGTATCGTCAACTTATATACTATTAAAATCCATTAGAATTGCTATAATAGCTACAATTGAAATAATATTTGCTTTTGAGTACAAGAATTTTGTAAAGCTTTTTAGGATCGGATGGAAGCGTCGGACTATTTACTCGATCTAAGTAGAATTCTTATTTAAAAACCTTCTCTTCAAATTTCCAGGCTCTCATCATAAATGGCTGATGGAAATTTATCATATACTCGGTGGACTTTTATCTGAAGACATTATATTTGATGGGGGTTAGAAGACAAACTTTTTGGAAGAAATTTTAAGTAATGATGTGGTCCAACTATGGAGCAAATATTTGGAAGAATAAAGGCACCACTATTACGTGCTGATGTTTTTTTTATATACGATTTAAAGGTTCTTAACAAAAATCCGCCTGGAATGTTCGAACATTACTGCAGAACGGCGCCCTAGACGGGAGTATTTGCAGCAAGTATTCGAGGACATGAACTGTAGCGCTTATGCTGAGCTGAAAAGGGTTGCGGAGGACCGAGAGGAATGGAGATCGAGATGCAAGATTCTGTTGCTGCAAACCAATCCTCCGGATTGATACTACGAAGAAGAACAAAAATCTCAAAACATCTATTAATATAAAATTAAAACGCATTATACATTGTTTTCACCATCTCTTTTTATTCGCACGATAAAAATTTATATTAAAAGTTTTTAATATTTTAATTATTAAATTTTATTCATCTGTTCAAGACTACACGTTTTTCTTGGGTTGTTACATCACACGATTCGTTCGTGAAGATTACTGTACCGAGAAATGATATATGCGCACAGTTGCCAGGAACGCATTAAGAAATTTGGTTAAATTTATTTGCAACAATTGGTGTAAGCCGTATGAGTTATTC
Organism: Glossosoma conforme; assembly: GCA_022606575.1. Classification (NCBI taxonomy): domain Eukaryota; kingdom Metazoa; phylum Arthropoda; class Insecta; order Trichoptera; family Glossosomatidae; genus Glossosoma; species Glossosoma conforme. The sequence goes on along the minus strand of JAGTXR010000082.1, from coordinate 3,263,306 downwards.
ACCGAGGGTGGGGACATCGCACCCCTGGGAAAGAGCACGGGTAAAGACTAACCGCCCATACAACTACAAGACATACGAACAAAGACATTCAGCGCCAAAAATCTTATATATATATATTTTTTTAATATTCTTTTCGACTATTATTTCCATTTCATACTTAAATCAAACCTTTTTCTTCAATATCTGCCCCTTATATGGATACAGTTGCCACAAATCATGTACATAAAGCTTTGTCAGACACCATAATCTACGCTTCATTCATAATAACGTCATCATATCTTGAGACGGATGATCAGTATTTATGCAACGTTACGAGAGTTGGAGAGAATTCTACGTGCTTTTACGATAAGTAACACTGTCTGAATTTTATTTCTGTGACAGTCACTTTAACAATTAAGGATTCTGTCTCACGCCAAACGGAGAATGTGTACTCATATGTAGATATTTTTGATATTATTTTCACCTAAGAAATATTTAAAAATCTTGAAGCTTTGTCGTTATGTCAACTTAAATTCTTCGTTAGCCTCGCCGTTTCCCATCATCTGGGATCGGTTCTCTTTGTGCACATTCGACATATCTGTCTGTCTTGTGTTCCATTCTCGGTCAAACCCAGAGTTTTAAGATCCTTGTTTACAGTTGCAGTCCAGGTTGCCTGTGGTTGTACCATGTCTTCTTCTAAGCGTGGGTATATTGAAAGCTCTCTTCACCATGTGGTCTTCATCTCTCCATGTCACATGCCCATACCATCTTAGGCGGTTTTCCCTAATCTTTTCAGGTATGGGGGCCACCCGAAATGAACCCCGAATATGCTCGTTTCGAACTCTGTCCACTCTAGTCACACCGCGCGCCCACTTCTATGTCAACTTTAATTAATTAATTGATTGGCATATTTATTCAAAGCTTGTGAAAATCGATCAATTTATTAGTGGTTCGTTATAGCTTTAAAAAATCCGAAATTTATGATTGTTGCATTGAGTTTCTTCTTTAAATAAATAAATCCGAGCGTCGTAAGTGTCGGACTAATCACGTAATTTTCTTATACCTAAAACCGGTAAACAAACTTCTGAATATACCTTGTATTACTACAACTACGATAACTTTAAGGTCCCTGCTTTTATCTTGAAGGATTATCATTTATGATACATACCATGTACTCGGCGGAGCTTTGGGTAGGAGATGACTTGGAACGCTGCAAGAATCATGTCAATACCTATATTGATGAGAAACGTAACGACCATACGCTACAGCTAGGCGGCAGATTTGAATGAAAAATATAATTGAAACAAGCCAATGTAGCCGTATAAAGAGTTTCAAAAACAGATGCATGCGTAGAATACTGGGAATACGATAGTTTTATAAAGCAGTTTTCCATAATGCAGTCGGTCAAGAAACGAAATTGAAACTGCTTCAGAGAATTGCGGATGCCACACAAGAGCATTTACTAAAGCTGCCTTTTTCTTCAAGCCGTCCTGGAATGCCATCTGCCAGAAGCCAGAGATACGGAAAGCGGCTGACAAAGCTTTATGGCGATGGCTCGTAATGTCCATATGCTCCAGTTTAGGGAGTGGATATGGAAATAATGCCTCTTGGGAGAGGGATCAGACTGTTTAACTAAATCGTCTCAGATGTTGATATATTTCATGTAAGAGAGGCCCAATTCAGACAAGAACTCAAAGAGTTTCTTTGGAGGAATAATTGGTTGGCGTCGCCTGTTTGATGAGCATTGGTACTTTCTGTTGTTTGCGTTTATTGCATTGTTCTTATTACTTAATCATAAGTACCTATGTTTGTATAAATTGTATTTTTTATTTAATTATTATTGTACTTCAGAAATTAATTGAGTTGATAAAATTTGTAGTGTTTCTGCAAGGAAAAAAAATGATAAAGAAGATGATTTTAACATGAATTGAATGTTTGATTAAATAATTAGTATGTATATTATAGTTATATGAATTGAATGCTTGAATTAAGAATAACGTTACACGGGTATGCCTTGTGATGTGCACTCCTCACTCCCCTTTTACAAACTCACTCCCCAAAACTCGAGTTAATTACCGCCGAGCTGCTTCGTTAGCCTAAGTAAGTTAACAAAAGGATTCTGCCGAGGAGCTGCGACCAACCACTCGAGTGACGTCACTCCCCAACCCAACCCACTCCCCACTACCCACTCCTACTTCCACTTCTACGACAAAACTACAGAGTAAACGTAAATCATTTTTCAGATGAGAATACTGTCTATAAGATATACCATCTACGCATTTTAACAATTAATTAATTTGACTGTATACAGTCTTATTAGATTATTTTTTATGTAAACGCATGCAGGAGAGCACACCCGGTCAACACCAGTGCACTCTATGACGCTTAGCCAGGGAGGCTGGACGCTGCATGCGGGAAACGTGTTTTGTGTTCGTGTTTGCGTGAGGGTTGGGGAGATTGCAAGATATTTATCTGTTTCTTGAAGAGATCCAGATTATAGGAAGGAGGAAACACAGACGCTGGAAGAGCATTCCATAGCTTACCGGTGGCAGTAAGGAAGGAACTTTGAAAATGCCAGTTTTTGGTCCACATACATTAACCGTGTATGGATGTTCGGCTAGTGCAAGACGAGTTTGTCGGCTGTGAGTGGGTGCAGGAGGAATTAGTTCTTTAAATTCTGAAGAGCAGCGACCGTGGTAATAACGGTAGAAAAGACTAAAAGAACCAATCTTACGCCTGTGTTCCATTGATTGTAGATTAGACGTAAGATTGTCATTGTTTATCAAACGAATTGCTCTTCTTTGAACTGAGTCAATTAAGTTTAGAAGATCAATAATCAGCAATAATCAGCACAATAGTGACATATCAACGAATGACAATTATTTGATTGTAATAATGAGTACTGAGAGAAAACCGCCTAAGATGGTATGGGCATGTGACACGGAGAGATGAGGACCACATGGTGAAGAGAGCCCTTAACATACCCACGCTGAGAAGAAGACCTGGAAGACCACAGGCAACCTGGACTGCAACTGTCAAGAAGGATCTGAAAACTCTGGGTTTGACCGAGAATGCAACGCAGGACAGACAAATATGGCAAATTTCCACAGGGAGAGCCGACCCCAGATGATGGAAAATGGCGAGGCTAAAGAAGAATAATGAGTACTGTTCACAGAATAACGTAGTCAATGTACACACCCCATATTTTTTCTAGATTGATATTGATAAACGACTCACTTATCTGGGTTCGTAATATTGTAGTTAAAAGTATAGTCTTCATATGTATGCACATTATTTCAGTCAAATATTTATTTTTACTCTGCATCGCTCCACTGAGTTTGTTTTGTTAATGAATGATTTGAACGACTCTCTGAGAGCAATAGGTTATTAGTCTCCCACCAACCGTGAATATTTATATCAATTCGTGACAAAATTTAAGCTATAGTTTCTTCTTCAGTCCCAACGCCATGATCGCTGTGTGGGCGGATAGGTGGAACTCCCGATAACGGGGCACTGGACACGCCTTCACGTAGGCATCCAGCAGCGATCCGGTGCTCCACTCACTGAGAGTCAGTGGTTGCTTAAAATTAAAATTGTCTAATGTTATTGATGTTTATTTTCTTTTCATATGTATCTAGTTTCAATATGTCTATGTAAAATTTTAATTATAACTCTGGTGGCTGAATAAATAAAATTATTATTATAATTAATTAATTGACTGCAAGAAATGTAAATTATTCCTGTGCTTTCGTTAAAAATGTTTTCTTTACGTCATATTAAACTTGAAATTTACTTTAAGTGTTAAATAAACAGTGTTTCATTACTTCCTTGAAACGTTGACGTTGGTTCAGAAGATCCTTGGAATTCCTTTTCGCGTTTTCAGTGAGAACAAACCAACGAGTTTCATGAAATTCAATACATTTTCTCTCCTCTCCTCGCAACACGACGTTTTTCTTTGACGCTCATGCTGCACATTTCCACACGGTGTGCGGTAATGTTAGCTGCACGTGGGCAATGAACGTGTCATTATGCACGTGTGCCATGATAACTACTAGGAACCTCACGACTTGGTTGCATTTCTCCGAAACCTGAAAATGCTCTAAGCGAGATTATGTTTTCGCCGTGTAAACACAATCAAGAGAAAACCGACAAACTATTACTAATATATTATCTTCTCTGCTTGAGATTAAATTATAATTAAGTTAATAAACTTAATTGCTGAATTTAAAAACATTATTGTTGTTGCTATCTATGTCAACACACCATTGCGATGCAATGAGCGATGAATTTTACCATACTATTTTATTAAGAGATTATCAATAAGTACAACAAGGATGCTTCTCAAATACTCAAACAAGGGACTCGTATTTGCTGCCACGATGCTCAGTGATTTGAAATTAAAAATCATGTGTTTCTTATTTTTTAGTGCTCAAAATATTTGAAGCGATTTTCAGGTATCTACAATTTTTCTTGGCTGTACGAATTACCTATATTAAATTAATGAAAATAGTATCGAGAAAAAACGTGGAATGTAAAATAAATATTTAATACAATCTGTCGTTTTATATAAAGGCTTTGTACTGCTTTTATGGGCTCATGATTTATTCCTCGCTTCGGGGTTTTTGTTTTTCATTAAAATGTCAAACATCCAATATAAATGTAGAATAATTCACAATGTTGAACTTTCAACGTTGATTATATTAACTTTCTAATAGCTTAAAAAGTATTTCAGCGGAGCAATGGCGGTTCGTAATAATATATAAGACTTTTAATCAACTTTTTATGTTAATAATACAAGCAAAAAGCACCAACAAACGAGCGGCGGAAAGGCTAAAGCGATCTACTATCATGCAAGGGGTCGTATGTTCGGCGAAGCGTAAAATGAAAGTGATTTTTCATATTTTGTTTATGAATCTAATAATTATTTAATTATGGTGATTACTCAGATATGTTAACTCAAAATCCATTTAAATGCTTGTATAGCTTCTTATAGGATTCGAGGATTTGCAGACGCACGATAACATCAGGATTTTATATGTGCTCCAATGGTTTTAAATTACAACTATCTCTTAAATTACAATTACATTTATGAAAATGGCATTTATTCATTGATTAGATGAATACTTTTTACCTTTGTTTTAATATGGATCACCTTGTGCACTGCTTTTTTACATACTGTAAGACTATGGTTTCACTTACTTTAGATTAATATTTAATTAGAACTTCTTCTTAAAATGGATCTCAGTGCTTAAAATAAATGGGTGTTTAATAAATTGACCAACGACAATAACACATTGTGAGCGTGATTTTCGATATATCACCTAAGTTAAGCATCATTGGGCAAAATTTGAATGGTTTGCCGCTTTTTACTAGCTACTTGTCATAGGTTGCATAGGGCCACTTTTTTGGACCAAAAAGTCCAAGCCTCGGTAGCGTTGGGCTAATCCGATTAACATATCTTCCAAAATATGCCTTGATATAACAGCGTCTTCTCCTTACATCCCAGGACTCATATTCCCAAATGAATTTTGAATAATCATCATCATCAGGCTTTGTTCGTCCACTGTTTAACGTAAGCTTCCCGCATGAATCTCCAACGTTTTCGATCCTCCACTCTCCATATCCAGGCTATTTTTCTGAACTCCATCTAGCAGGGGGTCATCCAACGCTCCGTTTGCCAGTTCTTGGACGCCACTTTTTTCCTTATCGAACGTCGTCTTTTCGACAAATATATCCTGCCCATTACCACTTGAGTGTGCCTATTTATTGGGTAGTTACATTCCTATCCATTACTTGAGTTCTTCTTCGGATATTTTTTGTTACGGATTCTTTCTTTTAAAGACACTCCTAATTATGCAGAGATGTTTTGGTAGTGATCACTTCTTAAATTCATAATGCTTCTGAAATATTAAAATATAATTTTCTTTAAGTATATTAGGATCTTTTTTTTTTGGATTAAATGGAATATTTTTGATAAAGCGCAATATTATGTGACCATATTAATGACACTTGTATGTGTAATTGAGCATTTTATGTTCGCCATTTGTAAGAGGCCGTGTCGCCATGACAGACATCGGTAATGGTCTAAGAAGAAATACATTATGTATGTAGATTTTCAAGTCTTTTGTACGTATTTTTTTTTTATAAAGCCTCCATTAGCGTTATGTAAAATAAAAACGGAGCCCGCCAGAGTAAACAGAGAAATGCTAAAAAATATACAAATTACGCTCTCTTTTCTTTATTGTGAATCAAAATATTTTGATGGCTATTTTGAATGAAAATTGAGGCGTTTAAATATATTTTGTGCCGAATATTTTGCAAGGCATCTTGCGACTTTTTATGGCTGTTCTTTGTAACTAAAGATTCACTTAGTGCTTTTGAACATTCTCCATAGAAAAAAATCTACTAAAAATTATCATGACTATTTTACTTTCTAGCAAGAGTATTTTAGTAAAAAGGATAATATCATCTTATTTTAAGAAGAATGTTTGATCAAAAGATACATATTTTAACTTAACAATGTGTATTGAATTTATGAGAAAAAAAAACGTTTGAAATATAATCCTGCTTGAAACATTCTCGTACTATAAGCTATGGTTTTGAAATTAACCCTCTATAAATTTGCTAAAACAAACACCCTTTAGCACCTTATTTTTGTAATTAAGGTATCAAGGAAGATCTCTTAGCCTAAAGTACAGTCGACCTCAATGCCAAATGGTTCGATTCTTGAAGGTATAAAGTTTATCATCTATTGTTTTAAAAAATACAAATCGCCTATTTTTAATCGTTTTTTAATGTAAACACATACAGGATGATATCAGCATGATATAGCCCTTGCTGACTGGTACCGAATGCCTCGATATACAATCTTTCTTCTCTTATTTATGTTCGCCTGTCGTACATGTATGTGTCGCCATATTAGAATTTTGGACAAATCCGGTCACGGGTGTGACGTTAGTTATATAGATCGCCTCTTGCAGCGCTGGGTGTCACCGACCACGGCACCCGGTGCCTAGTCAGTTGTGTGCCGACCGCGGCGAGTTCGTATTATGGCCGGTCCGGCATGTTATTCCGCTAGAGCCGGAAGCTTGTAATGTTTATCATGAAAATATATGTGCTTCTGGAAAAGTCTATGTGTTGTTCTTCTACTCCTCATCCCGCCACCACGCAATTCAATAACGAACTAAAAGAGGATGATGTCAAGGAGAATACCAACAGATGGTGATAGTGATTCTGAAATTGATTCTGTGAAATTCTATGATGCTTATGATACTGCATTTGGCCTAGCGCTGCATGTGGAGTGGTGATCTGCCAACGTCATAGATTACTGCCCGACATTCACGCATCATCCTAACTAAAATTACAGGAATTCGCTATGAATGGGTAGTCATCACGAGATGACTTTCGTCTACCACCAATTTTGATTAATATGCTATGAATGGCATTTTACGGGTGAGAGATCAAATTCACACCAACCGAGAATGTTTTGGAGCTCAGAAATCAATAAAAAAATAATGTCCGGGATTCGAACCTACGACCTTCGGCTTACTAAGCAAACGTTTTAACTACTGAGCTATACCCGCCAGCAAATATATACTTTTTTAATTATGTAGGTGACAGGTAATTATGTATAGACTAGTATTGTAAGTCGTATCATATACTTCCAAAGTAATATTTAAGCAAAATATTGTTAATGAAAATTTGTCCTTTACACTTGCCACCTTTAAAGCCCTAACATATTTTCTGCATGCAACATATGCATATTTTTATATTTACGGTAACTATCCATTCAATTCATTTAATTCCGAATATTACCCAACTCTTTTCCTTCTAGGGATGCTTTCTTTCCATTCGCTAGAGTCACGGAGGAAAATTGCTGCACTCAAACATTCATTCCTTCTTCTTCGCGGTTCAACTTACAACCCTGGGATTCTTGAATGTTTTAACTTCTATGTTCCAGATAGGTACACCCGTGCTCGTAGCCATCCATTGTTTTTGATCCCAGTTGATGCTTGTGGAGCTTCAAGCACTCAATTTGGTACAACGGCAATGTCGCTCCTAAATGGCCTACCAGCACACCTCGATCCTTTTCTTACATCCTTTTCCTCTTTTGTTGATGGTATTGTTCTTCTTGATCTCTGTGATCTTTGACACGTGTCATCTTCTTATTCTTTTGTGTTATTTTTATTTTTTATTATTTTCTCTATTTATTGTATATTTATGTTTACTCTGTTTCTAAATATTTGTAAAAATTGGGATTTCGATTCTGTATATAAATAAATAAATAAATAAATGCAACATATAAACGTTTATAATAAACGGCAAGGTACAGAGAGACTTCAAAATGGTCACAGCCCATTTGGATTCTCTTTTGAGTTCACACAAAAAAAATATATATAATCCACAAATAATGTCATTATAATTCTCACTATTCTCGTACATTCCTCGATTACACTGCCATGTACAGATATAGAGCAGTAATGTCTCTCTCGCATTGCATCACACGACAGAAAGATAGTAACACAGACTCCAGATAGCCGCGGCTGCCGGAAACGTAACTAACGCCGCGACGTAGATGTACCACGCAGTACGTGCTACGTACTGGTGCATACCACATAGTGCAACTACGTATTACGAAGTTCTCGTATCTTCGAGTGCAATATCACAGACGTCCCGATCAAAAGATTGTATCATTCGTGAAAAGCGACCGTCTCTGTTTTATGTTTTAAGCTTTGGTTTGAAACTACTGTCTTGAATTTATCAGTACTTCAACTTGATCAAATGCAACTAGTACTTTCAAATTTTTAAAATTATTGCTTTGTACAAATATATTTATCATCTTGGCTAATCATAATATTACATAAATGTTTCATTTATGTAATTATTTCAGAACAGAAGTTCCAAGAAAAAAGTTTACAAAATAATAAGAAACAGAGCATAGAATAAACAATACATACAAAAGATAATAAACGATAAAAATAACATAAAAGAAGAAAAAGATGACTCGTGTCAAAGATCTAAAAATCTATGAGAACAATATCATCGACAAAAGAGAAAAATGATGTAAGAAAAGGATCGAGGTGTGCTGGTAGGCCATTTAGGAGCGCCATTGCCATCAAATTGAGTGCTTGAAGCTCCACAAGCATCAACTGGGATCAATAACAATGAATGCCTACGAGCACGGGTGTACTTATCTGGAACATAGAAGTTAAAACATTCATTAATCCCAGGGTTGTGAATTGAACCGCGAAGAAGAAGGAATGAATGTTTGGACTAAAAATAGAGACGTCGGTGAAATTTTTTATGAATTTTTTCGAGCATGATAATGTATTTGGATTTATTGGGATTCCAAACTAAGCTCCCAATTTCCAGAACAGATAGAACAAGTAAAGAATAGAGGGTACGAAAAATTTATAAATATGGCATTAAGTTTGCATTAACCAGCATTAATCTGCAGTATTTTTATACATTAAAATAAAATAAAATAGAAATATATTTTCACGTTCTACAATGCTTCTATTTTTATTCCTCGTATCCGCACCACCTTAGCCAGAGCATGTTTCCTAAAAATTTATACTTTATAGCGTTGTCACCCACTTTGGTACCGGAGTGTATTTTATGTATACTTCTCCAGAAGAAAGCAACTGTTTAGTAGGTTATGTTCTCCAAAGGCTTTAAAAGACGTGTTCCAACCATGTTCATTTTCATCTCGTAAACGACTATAGAATAGAAGCTGTCTCATCCACTTGGTCACCTTGGTCAATTCTCACAAAATTCAACACATCGCGCATCTCAATATTTTAAGGAAGCACCTGTTTTTAAAACTCATCATACGCCTGCATTGAGTTTTGATGAGATGCAAAGATTCGCAGTCATATACAAAACTGGGGATATAACTAGTTTTTTATAAACACTAGGCACACACTGGCTAAAGCAGCCTTCCATACAATATTCGATCAAGAGGCGAAGGTGGGACATATACTTATGCCACAAGAGAACTTAAACTACAGCTCCTTTTTCATCAAGCCTCCAGGCTCGTGCCGTCCTACAAAGCTATCGAATGTAATCGGAGAATCTGCGGGAAGCAGAGCTGGCATGGGATGAAGCGAGGGCTATTCCGGCTGACAAAACATTATAATAGCAGCATGTAATGATCATATTTTCAGTGGAGTGAGCGAACATGGTGATGATGATGATAGACATGTATTTTATATTTTAATAATGTAATATTATTAATTTAATTTTTTCGGCAAACAGAGCCATAAAAATTTCAGAATTTAGAATTTCATACATACAGGGTTTGTCCGGAAAATAATAGGACTGATGTTTTTCCGCCGCGACTGTACTTCGGAGTGCGCGCGCACCGACTGGATTTGGTAGAGAGGTTCTTAGCTTGTACCTGTATAAAAAGAAAATACAAGGTAATAAATAACATTTAACAATTTTAACAACTACTAACTCTCAGTGAGTGGAACACCGGATCACCGGATTATGATGATGACTATGATGACGCTTACTCTGCCACTTTTTATGATTGTCAACTAATTTATTTATGTTTTCAGTACATAATGGTTTGACTGGCCATATTCTTATAATAGGAAACGGTACTTTTTATAGATAGCAACACTCTCATTAAACTTCCAAGCTTGTCCACCAGGAGACCTATTGATACTACTGCATAGGAAACGTGTAGATAAATTACTGCTCTTGATCATTTGCCAAGTAAACGGCTCCCTTGATGAACAGTACGCCCTTTATTTAGTTCAGCCGCCCACGAGAGAACACTCTCGAGATATGTGGCCTGGCACTTTGCCTGCCTTGGTGAGATTAACGAATATCTTAGTTTAATAAGTTGATAATCTTATTTAAAAATAAAATATTTTTTTAAATACATTTCTGTAAGATAACACTTTTACGTTTATATTTTTTTTCAAATAGTGTAAATTCTTAAAATGGCGTTTTATAGATATTTTAACCATTAAAGTCTATCTTATACAAATCGACACCTATCATGACAAAAATGGTTTAATTAGTAAAAAAATTCTATATCCGAGCATTACTGCAAAATAATATTTTTTGTTTTGTCAAATAATATTTAATGTGTTGTATTAAGCTGTTAAATTAATTGCAATTTCATTGGACATCCATTAACTAAAGGGTCCGCCAAATAACTTTTTTTTTTTAAAACAGGGCGCAAAACATCGAGTGTAGCTTTGGCTGTGTAGCACGTAGCGCCGTCCTGTTGAAACCAAATGTTGCCAATATCCTCCTCTTCAATTTTTGTGAACAAAAATTCGTTCAACATGGCCGCGCCGCATGGAAGCGCCATTGATGGCGCTTCACGCACACTTTCTGCCACAGCAGCAATATTTTCGGGTGTACGCACTGTTTTTGGCTTTTCACGCTTTGATTTATCGATGAAGATGCCAGTTTCTTTCACTTTTTTCACAAGATAACGAACATACGGAGCTGACGGTGATTCTCTTCTTCCAAAATCCGTACGCAATTTTCGCACACATTCTGCAACATTACCATGATTTTCAAAGTAATGTTGCAATATTTTCCAGCGATGTTCAAGCGTATACACAACCATATTCGTTCAGCGGAAGGATTAAACTAGTTATCTGTCAAATCAGACATGAACTAAGTGTTACCATTCACGAAATAAGCACTAGTTGAAAAAAAAAACGTTAGATAGCGGACCCGTTATATCTATCTTTTTTTTGATAAACAATGAAACTCTTAAGTCTAACCTGCAATCAATGGAACACAGGCGTAATATCTATTCACTTAGTTTTCTACTGTTTTTACCACGGTCGCTGCTCTTCGGAACTTAAAGAACTAATTCCTCCTGCACCCACCCACAACCGACAAACTTATCTTACTCTTGCCGAAAATCCATACACTGTTAATGTGTGTAGACCAAGAACTAGCAGTTTCCAAAGTTCCTTCCTTAATGACACTGGTAAGCTTTAGAATGGTCTTCCGGCGTCTGCGTTTCCTCCTTCCTACAATCTGGATCTGTTTAAGAAACAGATAAATATGCACTTGCAATCTCCCCAACCCACACACAAACACGAACACAACACACGTTTCCTGCATGCAGCGTCCAGCCTCCCTAGCTGAGCGTCATAGAGTGCACTGGTCTTGACCGGCTGTGCTCTCCTGCATGCAATTACATAAAAAAATAAAAAGTCACAGATTGGGGGCAAATATATGGAATAACAATGTGAATTTATTTATTTTTTTAAATAAAAATTTATAATTTGAAAAAAAAACAAACCTATAAAACGACATTTATACAAATTTACAGAGATTCGTTTTGATAATTACTGATACTTTTTAATATTTTTCATCCAAGAAAAAAATCAATTTTAGTTTACTGATAAAATTACACTTTATAGTGTGATCCGAAGTGAACTCAAGCATAATCTCATCGATAGCAATTTTCACAAATAGATAGTAAGGGCTGTCCATACTTTCTATGTATATTTGTAAATAAAGACATACAATAGCAATTGCAAATCAATATTGAAAACATATGACTAAGGATTATAGCTTTATATAGGACGTTGATACTGCTAAATATTCTTATAGGTATCAAGCTGGAAAAACCCATACACCATGGGCTAACCGTCGTCTACGCCGAAGATCAAAGACAGAATTACAAAGTATTTTTTTTAAATTGAACACAAAAATGTAATATTATATAATGGCTTAATACATTCTGTAAATATGTGTGTACAAACGTAGGAACTAATACTTATACATACCTATATAAGCCACTGCCAGTTTATAATTTAATCATTATTGGAGATGGTCTCCAGGGAGGCCGAAACATGTAATCGTTTAAAATAAATGTGAATCAAAACTGAATATTTTTAATTTGTTAAGTAAAATTAATTTGAAATTATTAAATAAGAGTCATCAATAAAAAAATATAAATCTCTATTATTGGATTATATGAATTTTTCTCCCACCACACGGTTTTTGACAATTTTAATCTGGTCTAGATATTTTATCCAGATTTTTTAAACATATTTGCTACATATGTGCAGCATATAGAAATCGCAAATTGCCGTTTTTCAGTTCTCTAAGCTCAGGTTGTGTATGCCTTATCCCAGATCATTTGTAAATCTGTAGGTCCACATGAAACATGATACCCGGTAACCTCCAGGGCAAGAGCTCGCGAATGCGCATAGACTGCGGCTGTAGTACCAGTGTCTTTTTTAGGAGTTCGGATGATAATGTAGCTCAACCTTACCAAGGGCATTTATAGAGCTTAGTTTTGATTAAATTATTTTTTAAAAATCAACTTTTGTCGGGTTTTGAACCAACGGCGTCTGAACGACAAACAAACGCATTTACTATGCCACCCGACGTACATTCCAGATTACAGTGACTATTCTTTTATTGGTTGCAATAACTATATTTTCATTACGAGTGTCGTAGGAATATACGTATTATATGTATGGTTATGATTTGTTAATAATGGAAATATGCTACCAAAAATTACGCGCCCGAGTTATCCACATTAGGGATAATCGCAAGGGTCAGCCCAACCGAAGTGCAATGGAAGAGCCTCTCCCTGGGGGAACCGCCTTATTGATCACGGTATCCCCTACGCCAGGTAAGTATACAAAACTGCTGTAAGGCCAGCTATGCTCTACGGATCGGAGTGTTGGACCCCGCTGAAACGTGACTTGGATAGGATTCATGTGGTAGAGATGAAAATGCTGAGCGGTGGGACTAGAGTGGACAAAGTTCGTAATGAGCATATTCGGGGTTCCTTTCGGGTGGCCCCCATACCTAAAAATATAAGGGAAAACCGCCTAAGATGGTATGGGTATGTGACACGGAGAGATAAGGACCACGTGGTGAGGAATGCCTTCAACATACCCACGCTGAGAAGAAAACCTGGAAGACCACAGGCAACCTGAACTGCAACTGTAGACAAGGATCTGAAAACTCTGAGCTTCACCGAGAATGCAACGCAGGACAGACGAATGTGCATAAGGAGAGCCGACTTCAGATAATGGGAAATGTCGATTCTAAAGAGAATAATGGAAAAATGCATGTAAGGTTTTACTGGATTTTACGTATTTTTTTATTTTAAATTCTGGATGCAAATAAGAGTTAACTCGGTTAACTCTAGCAACCCTGACTATACCGTATTAAGCGCTCGGCAAGTTCAGCGTACTCCACATCTCTTCCGCGCGAGATCAAACGTCTAAGCTGGTTAAACTAATAAAAAATAAATTCAAATTCACTCAAGTGTTTAACGGATAGTTAGCCTGAGCCCACGGCTTGTTAATTATCTCGGATCACGTTCCCGCCGTTTGTTCCCGCTCACGATCCGCACTTTTCGCGGATTTCTCTCAAGGAAAACACATTTTCCGCAGACCGTATGCTAAATTATTACAATCGAAAATCTATAAGGCGTGCTTTTGAGCGAAATGCCCCGAGAGTGGGTGAACCTTTTCTCACAGACGGAGCGAGAAAATCGGTTTCAAATTTATAAATTTTTTAGTAAAAATGACACTGCTGAATTTTTATTACATTTTAATATTACCTCATATGTTATATTATATTAAGATGGTTTTATTTCAATTATTTATTTAATATAAATCAAGTTATTCTTACATGAGCTTAGAGCAATTAATATGTGTTCACATCAGCATGATATAGCCTTTGCTGACTGGTACCGAAAAACTCGATATAAAATCTTTCATCTCTTATTATTACGTTCGCTCATCGGACACGCATGTGTTGTCATTTTGTAATGCCGTTAGAAGGACTAGTTACATGTATTGCTACTTGCGGCGCTAGGTGTCACCGACCGCGGCGCCGTCAGTTGTGTGCCGACCGCGAGGGTCGTATTATGGTCGGCCCCGGCATGTTATTCCACCCGGGCCGGAATTTTGTAATGTCATGTCAATGTGCTTCGGAAAAAGGCTGTGTGTTGTTTAATCTGCTTCGCATCCTGCCACCACGCAATTCAATAACTAGCTTTTTAAAGAGGGGTGGATGTTATTAAGACGTCGATTTGACGACATCGCAATCGCAATCCATCTCGTATATCTTTTTATTCGTCAACAAGTAATGTGACCGTATAACAAGACAATACCAAATATGCTTCATTTGAGTACGCGTGATGATTTTTCCAAATAAGCGAGTCCATTTGCAGCGGCGCTTGAATAAAAAATTGGGCGGTTACCAGAATGCGGGCGGGTGGTAACTAATGAAGACATCCGTCAGATCGCCGCCCACCCTGAGGACCGTCCGCCCAAGCCGGTCGCGGCCCTATCTCTCCCGCGCTAATGTCGCCGGTAGTGGCCGCCCTAATGCAAGCGATCCATTAGAGCCAGGAACAAGAAGCATGGGACGGTTTATTGAAGACATTTTTTAAAGTTTTTTTTAAGCATCTGCGAGTATATTTCACCCAAGTGCCATCTGTGCCGTTTCAACAACACTTGCATCGTCCACATTCTTCTAAACGGCTGTGATCAAATCATTTATTAGTATCCGCAAAGCAATCATTATAATCAGTGCCGGTTTTAGGGGGTGGCGAAGTGGGTCGGTGCCCCAGGGCGTCGAATAAGCTAGGGGCGCCGAGGGCAACCAGTCTTTCTGATATAGTTTTAAATATAAACAATATGGGGCGCTAGAAAAAAATTCCCAAGTCGCTGCAGGGTCTAAAGCCGGTACTGATTATAATACTATAATACAAAACTATATTACACGCTTAAAGTGTGGATACCAGTTTATATATCAATACAATAATAAATAATATCGATGTGGAAGTGCTTGCACAAGAAAAGCTGACCCCATATGATGGAAAATGGCGAGGATAAAGAAGAGATGTGTGGAAGTCCGGTCCAAATAAATCTTTTTATGGTCAGAATATTAGAAAAAAATATTCTACATTATTTAAGATATTCTTCACAGTTATATTGACCCAACTCAACCTAACCTAACCTGACATTAAATAACTAACCAATTAAAACCTGTCTTTAAATTAAAAGAATAGTTTGTTTTTATTCCAACCAAAAGTAGATTTATATTCTGAAGATTTATATTGTAGATATGTTGAAGTATGAATTTATTATTTACAAATAACGCACATTGTATTTTGCATTACCATCTTAATCTTCTTAATAAAAAAATATTCGGGCTACATTACATACAATTTATAGCTGTGCAGGTTAAAAATTGTTACTGAAATACAAGAAATATACGAGTATAACATATTTTATTATTATGAGAATATGTTTCCTAGGCGCAGAAAACAATACAATATTCTTTTCAAACAAGGCTCGTATATAACGGTGCAAAGAAATGCTTTCAGGAAGTATTTTTTAGTCGACTGAAAGCTGAGCAACTGAACCGTACAAGACTTCAGCCAATCTACTGAAGGCTTCACAGCGATCATAACAATCTCCACACACAGCCAATGCTTATCTCTAAGCAACTGACGTTGATGCCAAAGGGACCGACCGGAAAATCTCACAAGTACCAGATCTACCCCAACCCTTTGTTATACTTGTACCTTACGACTGCTCATCCAGCTTTGTGAGTTTATTACTTATGCCTCAGTAATAGCTGCGTCAATGTTAACGTCATAACATTGTACTATGTGCTTATAATATGTTATGTATTGTGTCGATGTTATATTTGAAGAAATAATAACGCTCGTACCGTTTCGCGCTATTTGTGTTTTTCATGATCAATTCATATAAAAATACTAACACCATAAATAAATAACTTTTTAGGTTTTCACGGCCGAAAAAAAAACGAATCTATAAAACGAAATTTATGCAAATTTACAGTGATTCCTTTTAATAATTACTGATACTGATATTGTGCCTTTTGGGCTTAGCAGTGTGTGGCGAATTTCTTTCGACCAATATTTCGACCGCCATTGCAGAGGTCTTCTTCAGAATTGATGATTTAGTTGTGAGTTGGTGTCAGATTATCTTTTATTTTCTTTATTTACGAGCGTTATTTATATCTCCATGGCAACTTCATATTCAAATTTCGTTTTTCCGGAGAATCGTGTACGGTAGGTGTGTTCTAAGAATTGTACCTCTATAAATATTGGTCAAAAGAAATTCGCGACACACGGCTAAACCCTAAAGCCACAATACTAACATCCTCTTCTCTAAAAAAGTGGTTATTCAATCGCGTGGTGGCAGGATGAAGAGCAGATTAACAACACAAATACTTTTTCTGAAGCACATTGACATATATATTTCCATAACTTTACAAACTACTGGCCCGGACCTAGTCACAGCATTCAGGCTGGGCCAACTTAAATTGGACACCCGTCACGGTCGGGCGACAACTGCCTGGCCGCGTCGGTTACACCCAGCTGCGCAAGTGGCGATCTCTATAACTAACGTTACTCCCGTGACCGGACTTGTCCAAAATGCCAATATGGTGACACATACATGTACGACAAGCGAAAAGAATTAAGAGACGAAAGATTGTACATCGAGATTTTCGGTACCAGTCAGCAAGGGCTATACCATGCTGATGTCAATACAAATAAATGTACGTAAATTGAAAAAAGAAATATTTCATTAAAAGATACTTCACAAGATATTTCACAATACAATCAACCCTTCAATAACGCTCGTTTTTTTTATTAGTAATGGAGTTTTTCTCATAGTGTTATCGATTTTTCGTATAACGGTGCCTTTTTTGTTGTTATTTTAGGTTGAACAGCCTCTTAATACTAAATGGTCCAAGTTTTTTCACATATTGCTTAAGAACACATTGTAAGAACTGTTATTAATGTATGAAAAATATTTGGTGACCACAAATTCCAAATCCAAAGTAATCTTTTCTACCGTTATTACCACGGTCGCTGCTCTGCGGAACTTAAAGAACTTATTCCTCCTGCACCCACCCACAACCGACAAACTTGTCTCACACTTGCCGGACATCCATACACGGTTAATGTGTGTCGACCAAGAACTGGCAGCTTCCAAAGTTCCTTCCTTAATGCCACTGGTAAGCTATAGAATGCTCTGCCAGCGTCTGTGTTTCCTCCTTCCTACAATCTGGATCTCTTCAAGAAACAGATAAATATACTTGCAATCTTCCCAACCCACACACAAACACGAACCCGGCACACGTTTCTCGCATGCAGCGTCTAGCCTCCCTGGCTGAGCGTCATAAAGTGCACTGGTCTTGACCGGCTGTGCTCTCCTGCATGCGATTACATAAAAAAAAACTATTTCTGGAAGATTCAACTAAGAAAATACATGGTTCCCAATAGCCTTCTAGATCAAGAGTCCTGGAGCTTGAAATAAAGATAATCGAGACATATTTTGGACGTATATTAATTTATATATTCAGTAAGACCCCGCTTAACGCGGGGGATACGTTCCACATTTGCCTCATCTAAGCTCGTTTGTTTCGCTAATTCCACTATTTCTTCCACTATTTCATCCATATCGACAGAGTGTCCAATGTCTTCGCTCTTACTTAAATCTAGCTGCGCACAATTTCGGGGAATCCCCGGGTTGAAATAAAAGAGCGCTAAACTGAAACAGCGCTAAACAAAACAGCGTTAAGCGGGGTCTTACTATATTATCTTTTTATGGGTTTTCATGATCAATTAGGCATTTTGGAAAGCTGGACCGTTTGATTCTATGGATAAACTCAATCCAACTAGCGACACGCATTGTCCGAAGCGGTCACCATCCGTGAATGTACTGCATCAAATGTTACTTTACTTCGGTGATATATCAATAACCAGTATGACAATTTGCTTTTATTACTGGTTATTTAAACTTAAAATCATGTATTTTTGTAATAAAAATACATACACGAAGCTGTAAGAAATCATCTTGCTTTTTTTAGAGAGAGAAAATATTTTCGCCGAAAATCGGCGTCATGGGTAATTTTCACTTCGAATTTAGCCGCTCTTTAATGTTGAAGCGATTCAGCGTGAGTTACTCAGCCGCACTTTCGCTAAGAAGTCTGATAAAGAGTGCGGAGGAGGAAGAAGCCTCGCAAGGAGGCTGGAGGACGAGAGGCGATAAGTATTTATGATAAGGCCGACGAGAGTCGAGATAAAGTAGATTGGAAATGTTCCCGCGGTATGCAAGGGTACAAGTACGCGTCCCCGGGGAGGGATATGCCTCGAAAATGTTTACGGAAAGGCGGGATAGGTGTATTGCATGCGTTGTACACTTTTTGCATATTTGACATTGTCAAAGAGTACGTCGACGATATTGTCAAAAAAGACGATGTCGATATTGTTAAGAAAAAATGTGATGCCGATGTTGTTAAAGTAAATGTAGTGTCGTGACGATGGTGATATTCTCATATCAATATTCTCAAAAATAAGATCATATTTTTAAAAGTAATCTAAAGGGTTTTACTGTTATATGATATACATTTATATCTGAGAATTAAATGAGGTCAATGATTTTTTGTTTAACTAAATTTTATTTCCCACATCAAAGCTAAGAATAATATCTGTGATGTAATTAATTTAAAATTCGGCAATTTTAAGTTAATTACATCAATAGACACCAAAAATAACTGTTTATTCTTCTTTGTGTATCAATCCGGTGGATTGGTTTGCAGCAACAAAATCTTGCATCTCGATCTCCACTCCTCTCAATCCTCTGCAGTCCTGTTCAGCTCAGTATAAGAGCTACAACGCATGTCCTCGAACACTTGCTGCAAATACTCCTGTCTAGGGCGCCCTCTACAGTTTCTACCCTCAACCATCCCTTCCACAATGTCGTGAAGAAGACCATCGTGGCGCATGATGTGACCGATCTATCTGGCTCGCCAATCTGAGATATTTCTTACTAAATGCCTATCCTTCTTGATTATGCTGAAAACCTCATTGTTTGTGACGTGGTCTCTCCAGGAAATTCCGAGAATTCTTCTGTATGACCATATCTCAAAGGCCTCTAGTCTTTTTTTATCACTTTCAGATAATCACCATTTCTCAATGTTTTTAATGCTTTAGATTGGTATCTTAAAATTGATTACTCTACTTCATTATTTAAAGACACAAATAAAGTATTGTTTTCAAAAGACAAATTTACTTGATTTTGTAGAAATAATATTAAACTCTTATATATTGTAATAATATTAAACTCTTTTATTTATAATGATACATTTTTTATTAGACTCATCAAAATATAAGTGCGATATCTCATAATTAAATGGCGTGTTATGAAACAATAGAACCTTTAAACTATTTTTCGAATAGATAATTTCTAGTTTATACCTAATTATTATATATTACCCATATTTTGAGTTATTATTAAAGCATTCAATATAAATGAGAAGTGTTCAAGACGCTGATTGTTGAACAACCAAATATTTCTGTGGTTCTAAAGCCACAGTATATGCAAGTTTGTGGGTCTTGCTCTGGAGTTCGCGGGAACCATATATGTTCATATGTGGACCTCCAGGTATACAGGTGTTCTGGGACAACGTAACTACGTAAAAAAACAGCATGTATTGATATTATTTATATTGAACTGCAAAATATTTCACTGTACTATGTTGTATAATGTATGATAATATTCAAAAGTATTTTTAATATTCCATTATACATTGATTAAAAATATTTCTCAGTTTTAAAAGCTTTCAATAAAAGTCGTAAGACATTAAGAAGCTCGCGTACTTTAAAAATATTCATTGTTCAAACAGATTAAGGTTTTCGTTATTGAGGCAATATTTCATTCTCTTCCAATTTCCAAATATAATCAAATACCTTGTCTCCCCTAAATATCGATGCTGGGGGACCGAAGAAAGAAATTCCAGGAGAGAGTCCCGGCATTCCCTGATTGAACTGATATCTCTTGTATTGCAAGATAAATGTGTTTTTGTGTTTTTATAATGCTTGAATCGTTTCATTCGTAGAAACTGCATTATTATTGTTAGATTTGAAAACAAAAACAATAATGCATTTTCTCATTACAAAGTATTCTTCTACGTCTTTTTCTTTGTAATATTTATTTTATTTTTATTTATCTTCCTTATACGATTCCTATCGCGAGCATAAAATCGTCACAAATTACCGCCATAAATTTCTGCCAAATACCATCATCACTTCGTTCCAAATCACCGGCGGGTATAGCTCAGTGGTTAAGGCGTTTGCTTTACAAACCAAAGGTTGTGGGATCGATCCCCAACGGAGATTTTTTTTTTTTAGTAATCAATTTTTAAGCTATATAAATACCTCCGGTTGCTGTGAATTTTATCCCTTACCCATGAAATGCCAGTCATGAACTATTAATCAAAATTGTTTGTAGACGAAAGTCGTCTTGTGAAGACCACACATTCATTGTAAATTCCTGTAATAAATGGATGATGCGTGAATGTCGGGCTGTAGTCTATGACGTTGGCGTATCAACCATCTGTCAGGTTCTCCTCTATTTTACTTACTTAATTTTAAAAAATCATTTATGTACTCTAAACTCTTCCGAGTATATAGAGTAAAACCCTACTTGGACGAAATACTGGGAGTTAGAGAACTTACTATTCTTGTGTCCGATGCCGGCTTATATCCGAGACTTTAAACTGTAAGATATCGAGTGATTAGCCTGATGCTTCAGAGGCATATATCTTTTATTCCTAAGAAACAGATCAACTAAATCAACGACATGCGTCTCAACCCAAATAAAGTATATCAATGGTGCTATTTTTCATTTAACTTTGTTTTTCAACCGCTTTACAAACATTTGTTATTTTTTAAATAAATTACATACATTAAAAGAAATAATAAAGCTTGTGAATAAATGTTAAGTGATTGAATCCTTAATAAAATAATAATATACATACTCTGAATATATACTACAGAGACATCTATCGTTATATGATGCTAACAATGGTATAAATTCATCAAGGTTCGCGTATCTGTCCAGGCAGAGAATGGTCGTGTGGACAACGCGGTGTATAGAACAAAGCCAAGGTGCATCGCTCGAGGTTCGAATCCCACGTCTGCCGATAGTTTTTCTTAATGAATTGATGCGTAGAATTTGATGTAGAATTGTATGTGTATATTTAATTATTGATAATTGCATACAACCTAGCGAGCGTAATATTTAATCGTTTTACATATTATAATATCGGGTCCGCCATCTAACGTTTTTTTTTCAACTAGTGCTTATTTCGTGAATGGTAACATTTAGCTCATGTCTGATTTGACAGATAATTAGTTTTATCCTTCCGCTGAACGAATATGGTTGTGTATACGCTTGAACAACGCTGGGAAATATTGCGATATTACTTTGAAAACCAGGCCATTTTTCTTCGAAAATGAGTAAGGAGTGGCCGTTACAGTCAATGGCGATCGTTATCGGGCCATTTTCGTTCACAAAAATTGAAGAGGAGGATATTGGCAACATTTGGTTTCAACAGGACGGCGCTACGTGCCATACAGCCGAAGTTACACTCGATGTTTTGCGCCCCATTTTCAAAAAAAAAAAGTTATTTGGCGGACCCTTTATTTTATTATCTACTACTTTTCTTTCAATAGCTCTACATCATGGTAGATGCTGCAATGCTGCATATATTTATTTTTTCGTATTTTTGTGTGTTGTAAGTTTCATTAAATATAAAAATATTTTACATTTGAAAGGCACTTTTCTAATAAAATCGTAAAATCTTTCAATAAACAATATCCTAAAATAAATAATATCAATTACCAATATCCGAAGGCATTCAGTAAAAAAGCTATAAAAGAGGCGCTAGAGGATCCTCGGATATTGCAATGTTTCGCGGAGCGGTTATTTTACAAAATGCGGACCTTTCGTCTCCCGTAAGTGTTTTATGGGAGGCCCAATAAATTGAAAAACGATAATGCCTTCCAACTACGACATAAAAAGGGAATAAACTTGGCTACATGCCACTCCCTATTGGGACGACCATCTAACAAGGACTTAATAGGTGTAGAGAAGTATCAAACAACTTACACGCATACGAATTCACAGCAAGCAATATTTTATATGACACTACTCTCACTGGACATGGTATTTTCAGAGAATTCATAAAAAGGATAAGGCCTCTCTACTTGCGACGCATGTCCATGTGATCTACAGTGAGACATTCTCATATGGAGTGCATCATCCATGAGAATATGAGACGCGTTCTGTGTTGTCGTCTGGGAGTCTCTGCCATTTCTTGGGAGGACTTCTTAGTTCTGATGGTCCCTTGCTGTTAAACTTCATCAAGGAAATCGTCGGGGCTACGCGCGCGGTAATCGAGGCTGACATGGAATAGGCTCTTACGGTCTTCAACTGTTTGTCTGATGCATAATATAACCTTATGTGTTGCTTGCAGGGTACCACACGTAACTATACATTTTTCATGACACTTCTCTCATCAATAAACCAGAGAGAAATAAACACTTATTAACATTATGGACAGAAATAAATATGATGCTTAAGTTTGTGATTCGAATGACCGCGTCTGCTGTTTATTTTTCTCCGATTAATAATTGCTGTGAACTTGTATTTGTTTCTGTTGAATATTGATTTATATCATCAGTGGCTTATAAAGTAGTATAATATATTCCTACCCCTTAATAAAATCTAAGAAATTATCACAAAATCAGTTCAGAATCCAAAATTACATCTTGTATTCTTTCTGGATGACCGTCGATATCTGCGTCCAATCAACTTGTCAGTTACCCAATTTTTAAATCACTCCAATTTTTTTTGTGGGAGAAGATGGTAACCGAAAAAAATGTGGTCGACTGTTATCTTCAAGACATTAGATGACCGTCGATAACTGATAAAATAGGCAGCAATAATATTCTGCTAAAAATATATATACTTATTATTTATTTTCTACAGTTTTTCATATTAAGTTTTATATATTTGATTGTACAGGGTCTGTGTATTCGCTTATTAAATTTAGAGAAACACTTGATACTAGGAATGTATTTACCAATGAAATTTAATATACATTTAAAGACAATAGAACTATTTAATATGATTATATTACTGAAAACAGAAAATTAAAGCTTTGACGCTTTTCTATTATAGTTTGCCTCTTAAAAGATTCATTAAAGAAAGCGATTTATATTTTTTCTTCTTTGTATTTCAGTCAAAAGTCTATTTCGCAGAGGATTTTTAAACATCGGCTTAAATTCAAAGATGGAGAAAAACGTCAAGCTTGATCCATATTGATAGAAAAATTGACCTTTAACATGATGGCTTTTCATTCTTTAAATCTACAGACTGTTGGCTGAAATAAAAGACATGTTTTTAAATCGTCATACATATGTATTATATTTTTAAGTGAACAATGGATAATCTACAAAGAACACGTTTTGTATTTTCTGTCTCGTATTTTTCTCGCACTTTATGTTATTATAATGTTTCCAAAAGAACTTAATCTATGTTAAATATTTATTTTCTCAAGTGGGATTATATTTTTATTTATGTTTTTTTATGCATTCAACTAAAAGGTCAAGCAATCTGCGATCTTTTTTTTAAGCGAAATTCAAATGTGGTGAATGTGATTTTATAATACATTGTTTAATTTGTTTCTTTGCATTCTTCGTTTTGTAAGAGTTTTTATGACAGACAAACTGACAAAGAAACGGCCATCTTTCAAAATTATACTATGAGCTAACTACCTCTTATGTTTTTCTTATTCTCACATCTGTTTCATATCTTGAGCCACCACGTAGTTCTGTAAGCTTCATTGCCTATACCTTGTACTAAGACAACTCTGCACCCAGACGTTTACGTGGGAACATATATGGTTCCCGGCTACCTCCATAGCAGGATCCTAGATACTTGATGCGGCGACAGCTATTATATGAAATACTTCTCAAACATATTATGGATAATTTATTAAATCTACCATTGTGCAGAATACATTTCTCAACCTTAACATTCCTCATCTATTTCCACTTATTTCGTGGTTAGCAACATGTTACCAAAGAAAGCAATTCGAGTCTCGGTGTAGTATACTTACTTCGCAGCCTTAGACTGAGATCTATTTGACATCTAACTAATGCATCTAAAGTCACGGGAAGGCTTTTAGCCACTCTCTAAAAAGTATCTTTATGCGTGCGTCCAGAAACGGGTCCCCATCTGGGTGTCTAAAAACATGACAAGACACTGAGGGTTTTCACCAATAAATCTATATTCTATTTATATTTAATGATTTCGACGCTCCCAAGACTAGGCTATTTTTTTTATGTAAACACACACAGGAAAATACCGACAGATAGTGATACTGATTCTGAAGTCTCATCTATGGAACTCTATGACGCTTAACATGGTGCATATGGCTAAGCACTGCGTGGAGTGTTGATCCGTCAACGTCATATACTACAGCCCGAGATTCACGCATCAACCTTATTATTACAGGAATTTACTATGAATGGGTGGTTTCACGGGACGACTTTCTTTTTTTTAATTAATAGGCTATGACTGGCATTTTACGGGTGAGGGATCAAATTCACACCAATCGATGTATCTCAGAAATCGAATAAAAATCCTTTTTTTTAATCTCCGTCGGGGATCGAACCCACGACCTTTGACTTGCAAAGCAAACGCTTTGACCATTGAGCTATACCCGCCGGATTTGATGCTAAAGAGGGACTCAACCCAATCCACAGATAAATATCACCCGATGACTTTTTCAGTTTCCATAAACTGCAAAGGCCGAAGTGTGAATGCTTCTAAGCGGTACTAAATTTTTCATCATTATTTATACCTACATAAATCAGGGGATATTTTCACTCGGGGTTTTCCCCGAATTTATATCCTCACGGCCCGACCCGCACGCACCGCCGCCAGACCAACAGAAGTGCTTGTCTCGGCCGTAGAAGAGTAAACCTGAACTTGCGGGATGATTTAAGAACCGAAAACGGTAACGATTCGAGCCGCTTCTGAACAAAACCCCCTACAATTTAAATACTACTACTAGTCGAGTCTGATATCATTAGTTATTAAATACACACGTACAATTATACCTCAAAATTTATACGCAACAATTCATTCAGAAAAAATATCGGCAGACGCGGGATCCGAACCACGAGCCTTGAAAACCTTTGCTCTATTCTTTTACACCGCGCAGTTCACACGACTATCTCTCTGCCTGAGTAGATACGCGAAACTTGATATATTTATACCATTGTTACCATAATAATATTATGTTGCGGCTATGAAGTAAACTGCGGTAAAACATCATTGAAATTCATTCTCTGATCTAAGTAATATATTGAGCGACATAAATCAACTACATCACATGTAGTGAAAAAAAACTGCGTTTATATTGTTGGTGTGTAAAAAATTAAAATAAATTATTTTTTTCATTATTTCATGCAGTATCATCATCATCATCATCAGCCTGTGTCCGTCCACTGTTGAACGTAGGCCTCCCGCATGAGTATGGTTTCATGCAGTATGGTTCTTTTATATTTCACTACTTTTAATGAGCATATGGTTGCAGAAAATTGCCGCCATATAAAACTGCCAGTCCCAACGATCCTTTCATACCTAGTATATAAAGAATCACCGCCTAGTATAGTTTAAGAAAGCCTACCAGAACGATAGCCAAAAGCTTTGAAAAGGGGTCGATGTATCCGAAATATATTTAGAGATTGTTTTGTCAGACATTTGTTATTGTCAATTTACTCATGTATTATATGATTATGCCGATGCCTTCGAGGCATATATTATTTGTTATTCAAGGACTTTCAACTCAATGAACATCACGCAGTGATTCCAGGCGGCTGGCTACGCATTAAATATAAGTTAAGTTAACTAAAGTAAAATACTATATACGTCCGTCATTGCTTTACTTCGATGATCGCACTAGAACTGTTGCTTCAAGATGTATAGTTGTTGATAATAGTATTATTCAAGAAATTTTCCATGATTGTCACCTCATCACATGTCATCTCTGTCTACCAAGACTGCGAGAGACCTTAAACTTGAATATAAGACAGCTGTAGTTCATGTTCTACTGCAGCATGTGAAGAACATGTCTCAACAGATCCGTCTTCGTTTCTAGATCAACTGTAAGAAAAGAAAGCTTCCTTAACCTCTCCTTTAAATCATCGTTGCATGCAAAGAATTTATTATTAATTATATTAAACATGTTTCATTATTTTGTTTCAAACTGTTTATCACTTCAAATAGATTAACACTAGCATGGCAGTGCCGCGACTTGTAAAAAAAATACGTATCCGTTTCCGTTGCCACAAATCCGTTTATAAGTTCCAACTCTGGCCGTGTCTGAGAGAACACTCGTAACGGCGGGCTTCCCGCACGGTCCCATACAGCTTATTATTTTTCATTAGAGCCTGAAAGCATTCCCTGGTACCTGAGACTCCCGCTGGAGCCGCTGAAACTTTAGCAGCACGCCGGGTAACGAACCTATTTAGAAGCAAAGAAAACAACCTTTCTCTGACACGTTCGCTCTTGCTTGGAGCATGTAGCCACCACAAACCTTTACATTTGGCCACTGCCAGATACTTTGTCACGTCTCAATTATTCAAGCTCTACATTCCAAAGTACTTGATTAGATATGAACATGTATACGAACGCACTTAAGTTGGTTATTATACTTGAAAACGTATATCTTGATCACTTTTACAGTTGGAATGTTTCTTTCAATAGATAAATTAAAATATTTTATTATATTTTGTAATTACATTACATCTTCTTCATTTTATTGATCTAATACATTCAAATTTACTTACATTTTATTGACGACGTAAAAGCCTTTAATCTTATTTTATTTGAACAATTAATACAGTGAAATTTACCGTGATTTTATAGTAATTACGAATTTTTAACTAATTTATACAATAAAGCGATTCACATATGCATAAAAAAACTTTTCCCATCCTTGGTAAATTTTTAAGCATATTGACAAATATGAATTGACTTTAAATAAATACACCAGCTTTTTTGGGCTCTTGAATACTTAACCATCATAGCCGGCGGTCATAGCTCAATGGTCAAAGCGTTTGCTTTGCAAGCCAAAGGTCGTGGGTTTGATCTCCGACGGAGATTTAAAAAAAAAGTATTTTTAATCGATTTCTGAGAGCTAAAATTTCCCCCGGTTGGTGTGAATTTGATCTTTCATCCGTAAAATGTCAGTCATAGCCTATTAATTAAAATTGGTGGTAGACGAAAGTCGTCCCATGAAGACCACCCATTCATAGTAAATTCCCGAAATAATAAGGATGATGCGTGAATCTCGGGCTGTAGTCGATGACGTTGGCAGATCAACACTCCACGTGCAGCGCTTAGCCATATAAACCATGGTAAGTGTCATAGAATTCCACAGATGAGACTTCAGAATGACTATTACCATCTGTCGGTATTCTCCTGTATATGTTTACATTAAAAAAAACCACCACCGGTTATCACTTTAAATTATTCATGCTGTATCTCAAGTCACACATAAAAGTCCACCTTGGTATACGAGTATTTAAGCTTCCCGAAGACCTCTTGGACATGAACTTGAAGACTTGGTAGAAATAGCAGCTGTATTATAAGATGTATTATACACATAATATGTCTTCAGGAGTAAATACAGGTATATTACAATAATATTAGTAAAATCGGCAGACACGGGATTCGAACCACGAGCCTTGGATTTAACCTTTGCTCTATTCTTTTATACCGCGCAGTCCACTCGACTATTTCTCCACCCGAACGGATACGTGAAAGATGATGTATTTATACCATTGTTACCATCGTATAACGATAGATGTCTCTATAGTACATATTCAAAGCATGTATATTATTATTTTTTATTTTTCTATCAGTCAACATTTATTCACAAGCTTTTTATATTATTACTTTCCGACAGTCTATTTATTTAGTAAGTACCACTCGGGTCTCGAACCGAACTATAGACTGAATGGATGAAAAACAACTTCTTGTAAGTCCTACGCAGACATTTCAATAATATGACTCATTTTAAATATTATTATTTGAAAATCCTGTGACAATCAATTTAAAATGCTGATTTATACTCCAGCTAGGATTATACAAAAATATGTTAAAGGAAGATAAATAATTAACAAACTAACAAATTAAAAATTTAAGACGATAAATTAGACAATAGTTGAAAATCTTGTTGAAGTTTATTGAAAAGATGGCAAGGAGTATCATTCTGTGATACTTCGAATCACAAAGATAATGCTATTGACTTAAGTCGACGATTCTTCAACAAAAGGCACAGACGCTGGCAAAGCCTCTTTGAGCGTAAAGCGATTGATCTCGGCAAGCAGAATCTTCCAAAGAAATTCTTGTAAATTGTGAAAATCTTGTTTAAATTCTGCTGCTTCTTCAGTGCTATTTTTCATATAAATTTAAGGCGCCTTTGTTTTAGCAATAAACTATTCTCACCTAGAGGCGTCTAATTAAAACGCCCGGTTTTATTTATCGACTTGTATCGTTTTACAAGATAGCTTCTATCTGTATTTTACTCTCTTCCGGTTCTAAGTTTGTTTTTCTTCCATATTTACACTCCTATCGAGAGCATATATGTCACCACAAATCACTGCCAAACCCTAGTTTCAACTGCATAGTACCCCTTACATATCTGAAATATAATTTCATAAATTTTTTCTGATTGATTAATCTTATATTTCTGCTTATTCTTTTTTAGTCATCTTTTCATTCTTCTTCAGTATCCGTTATTTGGCCGTAGCATATGATCGGCATAAAATTATGATAGATGTCATGTTTCTTGCCTCGTTTAAAGTTATCCATCCGTCAAGCTTATAACATTGTAGACGACCAGTCGGCCTTGACTGATAACCCGCTCTACGGGCGGCTGCGGTCCTCGACCTCGAAGTTCAGCTTCCACCACAGCTGGTTGTAAGGCAGCTGTGTTCCGGTCGGCTCTCTCGGGCTGGGGTGTAGTCAGCTTGCAGGTCAGCGTCCTTGGTAGAAGTTCCATTGCAGAGCAGGAGACCGGGAATGCTGCGAAGTCCAGAGAAGGTCCAGGGAAGGAGAGAAGTGAAACACGAAAGCTTGTTCAACTCTTATTTTATTTCGTATCGTCTCGGCTATTTATACATTTTCAGTGTGAGAGTGATTTATCGCGTGAACCGCTACACCTGGTAGCGACGCGTGGCAAAGGAGTTGGTTGGTCATGCTCTCGTGACGAGTGCAGCTGACGATCGGCAGCTACGAGAGAGAGAAGGCGCTCCTACTCGTTCGCTGACGTCCTCTCAGTTTTCAGTATCACATTTGACCTTGATATTTTCATATATGCCCTGGTATGGTGATTACCGAATCCGACTGTGAATGTTTTCTTTATTAAGACTCAGCAGACCACCTTACAGTACCGCGGGACGTTAAATGAATTTAAGATAATGAAAATAAATATTGATAACCTTAATCCTACTTATTTATACATCATTGGACGTCCATAACAAACATATTTTTATAGTTTCATAGTTAATGCAAGGACTCAAGTCTGGTGCTTGAAAAGAAGGCTGTCGTAGTATGCAAAGCGTATCTAAGCGTTTGTTTATCAATATTTTTAAGTCTGATCCGAGTGATTAGTCCGATTCTCAAATGCCTAAAAAATTGTACTTTTTATTTAAGGATCAAGTAAGAGCATATCTTGTTCCGAGCTTAAAGCAAGGTACGTCATTTTGTTATTAAGCTTGTTCCGGGATAATCACAGCCCGTGATGAAGCGAGACAGCTTACGTTAGAGTGGTACGACAAGCGTGTGATTGGTTTCGCAGGTGTTCGCATTCTTTGAACTAATTCGAATTCGATCGGCTTTTGAAACGTCGTCTCAAACACGACTTAATAAAGGTGGAAAATAAATAACCGACTCGACAGCAAAGCACAATATAATTCAAGCTCTACAGTCTCGTCGAAGTTCCTCTCGAGCACTTGATAGAGTAAGCTGAAGTATGCAAAGCGAAGTAGCACGAAGAGGCTCTCAACACAAAGCTTAAATAAAGTAGTAAAAAATTGAGTTGAAATTATTGTAGCTTTACATTTCCACCTAGAATTGTAAGTAACAATGTAAATGTTATACAGGTATGACATCAATGGCAACGCTAAAATCTCTTTATTTAATACTTTCATACTATCCCGGCACTGGATGCGCCTTTACGTAGGCATCCAGCGGTGATCCAGTGCTCCACTCACTGAGATTCAGTAGTTTTTTTTTATTGTTTTTGATTTATAATTTTCTTCCTTTAATATACCTGGTTTCAATATATTAATGTAAAATTTTAATTATGGCTCTGTAGACTGAATAAATAAATTATTTTATTACCATACAAATACTTTATTTATTCATGTTGTTTTCCACTCGAATGTCATAATGTTTATCAATGCATATTATTGTAGTTTTCTCTCTCAGATAGAATGAAGAAAAACATCACAGATGAATTATATTTTCTCTTTCGGTTTATCTGCCATCAAGCCGTCCGAAGAGTGCCCTTTACTTTTATTTGTGCAGTGTCATTGAGATGAAATAGATAAAGCTTAGCGGAGGACGTCGTCCCCTAGTGTCGAGCGAAGCTCAAAACCGCTACGAGTGGAAGCCATTTCGGGCACCAAACGCTCGATGAAAACGAAGAATATTTAAAAGTAATAACTAATTATTTTGACAGTTATTAATTAAAATTATTGGTATTAATTATTTGTTAAAAAGTCAGTTAAAATAATCAATTGGCAGAAGAAAAATATAAATTGGCAGAAAATAATTAATTGTATTTAATAATAGTTTAGGTTAAGTTTTCATTTTATGTGCAAGTTGTTCATTAGTTATACATTTATTACTAGCAGTATTGAATATATTACTGCCATTTTATTTTATAATTAACCACATTCATACTGGCACAGTGGGCACTGGCAATATATTTAATCTAATGCCGATTAATTTACTTACTGCCAAAGCTCAAAAACCAAATACAAACAAGCCAAAGAATACCTATTATAATACAATTATTATGTGAAGCAATACTTTTGATTAGATTTACTTTCGTTTCGGTGAAAGCTTGTTTGATATATTTCGTAAAATATTTTTGTTACATTATTACATTATTATACAAAATTAATATCTAATGAAAACGTTACTTACCTTAAAACTTAAACTTACTTAAAACGTTACCTCTCCTATAGTTTGACATTTTAATAAGATCAGATGATAAATCCGAAGCTCCTGAAGCCTGAACCATTTAGTCCTAAGAGGCAGTTTATTACGAAATAATGAAATAGAAGAGACCATTGCATGAAAAATGTATGCCAACATTATTAGGGAAAATCTCTGTTGACAATAAAAATTGAATATGAGGCTCTAAAATAAGCTTCTCGTATATGTATTAGTAAATATGTACATTGTTCAAGCAAGTGCGTGCTTTTCCGAATATCATATTTCTACTCTAAAGCAACAGTTTCGTACATAATCGTATTATAAACCGATTATATATACTTTAAATAGTATTTGGCAAGTCTTTCGGATGTGCCCGGCGCACAGTGAGCCACGATAAGAATACATACGATGAATCGGCTGGGGATATTAGGCAACATTCCAAGAGGTTCGTAATTCACTCGGGAGCAGATCCGGAAGACGCGGGGATAGACTGGATACGTTTATTTAACATTAATATTCCATATCCGCGGAGCGAGCGCGCTCTGGCGGCCGCGCCGGCAAATACAAGAATTCCCGCTGTTTTGTTTTGGCGGGAACCGAGGAAAGAATTCAAATTATTCCGTGTGTCATGGAGGACTTCCGATACGTATTCAAATTAAATTTTATTTTATCTGCATATTTGAGAGCGAATAACTTTTCAGTGATTCAACTTTAAAACGAAACTCGTTCACAATTGCTAGAGACAGGGTAGCTGAAAGCATCCATAAATTTTGAAAAACCGTCAACAAGAAAAACACTTTCGCGAAACTTTTCAAATTATTATTTAACTAAATTTTTAGCGAGCAAAAAGCCACTAGCGAGTTTTTTTTTTAAAAACTGTGTGAACATTTGTGAATAGTATATTTTTTTGAAAGCAGTAACAAAATTAATCGATATTTGAAATTGATGTATTTGTAGTTAAAGAGCGTCGAGTTACATGACCTTTATGTACGATATGATATTATATGTATGTATTGTAATACTATTGTAATAAATAGTCATATTTTCCAGACCTTTGACCCTATTTCCATTAGAGCAACAAACATAGCGGTTGTAAACGACTATACCTATCTGAGACAAGTAATACAACTAGGACGAAGTAATTTCTTCAAAGAAATCGACAGGCGTATACAACTGGGATGGGCAGCATTTGGAAAACTAAAATACATTTTTAAAGCGGAAATTCCGCAATGTCTTAAAACTAAGGCGTTTAGCCAATGCATTCTCCCTGTATTAAATTATGGCGCAGAGACGCAGAATCTGACAACAAGACTTATCCATAAAATAAAGGTCACCCAGCGTGCTATGGAGAAATCCGTGCTCAAAGTGTCGCTAAAAGATAGAATCCGAAACGAGAAAATACGCAGAAGAACTCAAGTAGTGGATGCTACCCAACGAATAGGCACACTCAAGTTGCAATGGGCAGGACATATCTGTCGAAGAGACGACGGTCGATGGGGAATAAAAGTATTGGAATGGCGCCCAAGAACTGGCAAACGAAGAATTGGCCGACCCCCTGCAAGATGGATTGACGACATAAAAAGAATAGCGGGAGTAACCTGGATACGGAAGGCGGAGGATCGAAGAGGATGGAGACTCATACGGGACGAATACAGGCTGATGATAAAAATGACAAAATGATTGTAATACATAATACCCTCGCCAAAACACTCTCAATCGCTATTGGCCTGTCTAGTATACACGATAGTATATATGGAGGATGTATTTAATATTATATTTAAAGGCTTATGTTTCATTTAGGAAGTTTCCGTTGTATAACAATTTATAATGGTATTTTTATTTCATTTTATTTTTCATGACATAGTTTATAATATTAACTAGATATATATTTCATTATCTTCAAGATGTTGTCATAGTGAACGAAACACATTTAATCAAAATTAAGTTTGTAATGATATCAACTCGATATAACCCTTTAAGCCAGCGGTCGGGGAACCTTTTTAACCATTACCCCAAAATATTTTTGCGTGAGTCGACATTACCCCTTCCCCCATTTTGAAAAGAAGACAATCAATGTATATTTAAATAAACATTATTTATTGAATTAATTTACACGGAAAATAACAAAAAAGTTACATGAAAATAGTAAGTTTTATGAAATATCAAAGTAGAAAAATTTCCTTATTACCCCAAAAAACACATTTTTATCCCATTTGGGGTAATTTACCCCGGTTCCCCAACCGCTGCTTTAAGCTGATGTCAAAAAACCTCGATAAACGATCTTTTATCTCGTATTTTTGTTCGCTCGCCTGACATGCGCATCTAATAATATTAGTCTTAATTTTATATGCAAGGAGATACAAAAAAACTGAAATAGTTGTATGTTTTTAAAAGAAAAAAAATACAAAAAATTACCAATATTTACCATATCCAAGCAGAATTTTGCCGGGCTGCATAGTCCAGTGGTTAAAGCGTTTACTTATTACTTAGACGCCGTCGGTTTGAATCCCGACCAAGCTTGATTTTCTTTAATCAATTCAATTAAATCTTATCTTTTTACATGCCCCCGGTAGGGTCAAGCCACCCCTTAAGGACAAAAAATCTGTCCAGGCTTCGGGAGCGTCAGGTTGATCATTCGATCCCCTTAAAAAATCCCTGATCATTTAACACCCAAATATTTCTGTAATACTAAAGCCACAGTCTATGCAAGCTTGCACGCTCTTTCTTTTACAGGCTCCTGAGAGCCATTAATGTTTCCATGAGGCCTTCCGGGGATACAGGTGTTCTAGGACAAGGCATTGACAATTTGAGCATACAGAACTGTGAAACGAGGTGTCCATATGCTTCAAATATGGAGCGGGTGTGGTTTTAAAAAACCGAACTGCTCAATAATTGTCTCATATCAATAAAAGTAAAAATGCATTAAAAATATTATCCATAACTTAATTTAGAGTTCGAATATACGTAATATCTATAATTGTTTATTTTTATTACGTTATATTCATAGGAAAACATGCGCAATAATAGAAGCATATATTATCCATTTCAAATTATAAATAATGTTCTTTTCTTCTGCTAATGAGTTAGCTTCGTAATTGTGACTTAATAAGAAATATCAGCAGGAAAATTTATACACTGCGCTGCTTAATTTCTAGATCTAAATCAAAATCTCGTGATATTTGAATATAACCGCTTATTGTTTCCATCTTGATTATCCACACGGAACTAAAAATACCTTTCCCGCCCATTCTTAATTCAGACATAAAAAGCTGCATTTTCTAGGAAAATAACATTTTATTTCAAAATAAACCGTAAGTCAAAACAACCTTAAACACATAATATTAGAGTTTTCCGAGCGGTTCCGACCCACTGATGTTTATTGCCATACTAAACGCTGGGTACTTCGTCCGATGAAAGTTTCAAAGTCCTCGATCGACCTTACTCCGTAAAGCCATTTTTCTTATTTTTGCATCAGCTTTTGACTGGTGATTTGAGATTTCTTTTCCGTGAGAAAGGAAGCCTGAGAGGACGGTGAATGATGGAGAAGAGAGAAGAAATAATTGAGGGATAAAAAATTCTACCAAAAGTCAATTTGTTGACTTGATAAACATTTATTCTTTTAATTGCCCTACTTAGAGTTTTTAAAGCGATCGCTTCTTTATCGGATAAAGTAAAATTTACTAGGCTAAGTAAAATTGATTACTTTACAATAAAAAAATTGCAGATGTTGAATTTTCAAAGATATGTTTTTTCACAAATTTGAAAACCAAGTAATTGCTTTTCGGTTATGTCGTGTCCTGTGAATTATTTTCTCTGATATTTTGACGTCAATGTGGTCATCATAAAATACAAAATATCTAAGTAATTGAATACTCTTCTTTGTAGTAGTATCAATCCGGTGGATTGGTTTACAGCAACAAAATCTTACATTCGAACTCCACTTTTCTCGATCTTTTGCAACCCTCTTTAGCTCAGCATAAGAGCTGCAACTCATTAATTGATTCATTGCTTTTAGTTTGAGTCTTGTGCGGTGTTTTTTTTATATTTCCACCACTAGAATGTAATCATCATGAAAAACATATATTTTTAAATAATTTAACACTCTATTTAACATATTTCTTAGATAAGTATTAATTCTGTTTGATTTATATCAACATATATAAAGAGTAAAATGATATAGATACTGAAATAAATATGTATTTATTTTACTTTTAAGAATCACGTTTCAATTGTAATATTTAACAAACGAAAAAAAACAACGAAAGAAAATAATATATTTTAAAATACTCTTATATTTTAAGTAAGCCTTGTACAATGACACAAAAAAAACTTTATCATTTTCGATCTCCAAATTAATAGCTTTCGAAAAATGTATTTCGTTTGGAAAGAAAATACCTATTACAAAGTAAATAATTATATTTTCCCTCATTTCTTGCCCAAGGGCACACAGTATTCACAACACGATAATGATTGCTGTGGTACGAGAAAAAAATATCACCCCAAAAAAATGTTTGTTCGAAAATACTCTTGTTATTTTTCCACAGCGAAAGAATGGAAACATTGTCATTTTCATTTTCTTCGTTACTCGAAAATTTTACACGGATTTTAACACGAATTTATCTCCTAAATCGAAATTAATGAGCGCGTCCTTCGCGGAGGTCGCCAGGGTGGACTTAGCGGGGCACAATGGGGCTGATGGAAGAGGAGTGAGGGAGCTGGAAGGATGATAGACAGAAATGGGGTGAATCAAAATGGTATGAGACTCTTCATGGGTAAGTGTCGTTTTAAGCAACGCCCAAACCATCCATCTCTCGAAAGGTCAATAATTAACAATTTTTTAATGTTTTTAAAATCCGACAACTCTATGTTATAGCAAACGTCTATCTGATTATTACATTAAAATTAAACTTATAAATCAAAAAGTATGGTACACCTAAACCTTTTCTCGTGCGATAGATGCGTTCCGTGGTAAATCGCACAAAAAAAACTATGATTTACATAGAAAAAGGGAAGATGCGTTCCATGGATTTTAAAAACCGCATAACTTTGAAACTGCTATATAAAATATAACCAAAAACGCACAAAAAAAATATTTCGCCCGGAACATGAACCAGTAGATGGCTCCAATTTTTCAATTTCTTCATAAAATTTACGTGCTTTTTCTTGAAGCAAATAACTACTTATCGGGATTCTTTTTTTGGTTAAATCTTCAATTAAATATTCTGAGCGCTAGTTCAATTTTTTCTAATAACGTATCTCTTGTGTATGGATATTATCCGTGGCTGTATTCATCTAACTTTATTCGGGGTATGTAACTAGAAGAGATCTGTGCTTGAGTATGCATTTCTTTCGGCTAGTGCGCGGCGTGTTCAGAAATCCTGATATTTTATTGGAAATCGGTTTCTTTGTCCCTAATTTAAGGATAAGGAGGCACAGATTGTTTGTTCTTCCTAGAAGTAGTACTAACATGCCAGATACTATGCCTCTTGGGAGAGTGATCAGACTGTTCAACTATATCGCATCGAATATTGATATATTCCACTTTAGTCAAGCATAGTTTCGACATGAGCTCCGCGAATTTATTTATCAAAGTAATTTCGTGAAGTCTTCTACTTAGCGAGCTTCGGGACTTTTTAATTATTGTCGTTAATAATCAAAAATACTTATATTTATAAATTGTTTCTCTTGTATTATATCTTGTTTCAGGATCGTATTAAATAAAATTTGAAATGTTTCTGAAAGAATTAAAATAAATAAAATTGAAATTACAATTTCGCTTCACATAATGTACTGCAATACTCTGTAGTGAGTTCTTCTTCGTAGTATCAATCCGGTGGACTGGTTTGCAGCAACGGAATCTTGCATCTCGATATCCATTCCTTTAGGTCTTGCGCAACCCTTTTCAGCTCGGCATGTTATCATCAGTGAGTTATTTGAGTATTAAAAAGAAATCACATTTTAATATCATAAGATTTTTAAAGTATAGGGTCCGCCATCTAACGTTTTTTTTTTCAACTAGTGCTTATTTCGTGAATGGTAACACTTAGCTCATGTTTGATTTGACAGATAATTAGTTTTATTTTTCCGCTAGACGAATATGGTTGTGTATACGCTCAAACAATGCTGAAAAATATTGCGACATTACTTTGAAAATCATGGTATTGTTGCAGAATGTGTGCGAAAATTGCGTACGGATTTTGGAAGAAGAGAATCACCATCAGCTCCGTATGTTTGTTATCTTGTGAAAAAAGTAAAATAAACTGGCATCCTCATCGATAAACCAAAGCGTGAAAAGCCAAAAACAGTGCGTACACCCGAGAATATTGCTGCTGTGGCAGAAAGTGTGCGTGAAGCGCCATCAATGGCGTTTCCATGCGGCGCGGCCATGTTGAACGAATTTTTGTTCACAAAAATTAAAGAGAAGGATATCTGCAACATTCGGTTTCAACGAGACGGCGCTACGTGCCACACAGCCGAAGCTACACTCGATGTTTTGCGCCCTGTTTTAAAAAAAAAAAAGTTATTTGGCGGACCCTTTATTTTTAAAGATTGACAGACACGTTTATCCCGTTTACTAATATGAAATGTACCGAGAAAACAACGCATTGCAGTAAGTAAATACGTTTAATCACCACAAACTAATATATCTCCAGTCGGGGCGACTTTGAATTATGAGCACCCGCTTCCGTGAACCGCCATTCTCCATACTATGACGAATGACACACGGACTATTAATTTGCTCTGTATGTTTTGCTGAACTATCAAACTAATACTCACTCGGTGTAAACAACTAACAATTTAAATGTTTCAAATATAAGAACATTAATCATGTTGAGCACATTACAATAAAAAAATACGCGGCTTATCCTCTTTGGGTTTTTCGGTATAATTAATTCACTTGAAATTATGGCTTTTGGGCTTAGCCGTGTGTGGCGAATTTCTGTCAATCGAATATTTTGATGCAAGGCTTGCCCAACGGTGTATATCATACGGACAAACATCGCGAACTACAGGTAAAAGAGTAAGCGAACATGAGAGATCGTGCAGACTAGGGCCGCCCAATGTCGTCAGCACTGGCAGAGCATCTGGCTGACACGGAACATAAGTTTTCGTTCGAACCCGAAATCGTGGCTCGAACACAAGGAAAATATGCACGCCTAGTAAGAGAAGCCATTGAAATCAAAAGACATCCCATCAACATCAACAGGGATGACAGCTTGATTCTCAAAACAGCATGGCTTCCACCTCTAGCACATACTCTAAAACCTGTACAGACAAGCAAGGACGACCACATTCCGACATGACGTTCGTGGAGGAACAATTCTCAGAACATACCTGACGTATTCTTAGAACATACCCACGATTCTCCGGACCAATGAAACTTGATTATGTAGTTGCCATGGAGATATCAATAAAGTTCGTATAAAATAATCTGACACAAACTGACACTCAATCACAAATAAATAATCAATCCTGAAGAAGACCCCGATGCAATGACGGTCGAAGTATTGGTTGAAAGAAATTCGCCACACGCGGCTTAACCCAAAAGCCACAATATCAAATCTGGCCGTGAAAACCTAAGAAGTTATTCTATACAAATTCACAGAAAACATTATCATTTACTCATCAAGAAATCTTGGTGCTTGTATTTACCATGTGATGTTTGATGTTAATTTGTATGATTATCAGTTGTTGAATATTGGCAATATTTCTTCGGTGGTGTATAATGACATCAGCTTGATATTGCTGACTGGTACCAAAAACCTCGATGTACAATCTTTCGTCTCTTATTTCTGTTCGCTTGACGTACATGTATGTGTCGCCATATTAGCATTTTGGATTAGTTACATAGATCGCCACTGGGCGCTGTGTGACCGATCACGGCACCGCACGGAAAGCAGTCTTGTGCCGACGTCGGCGAGAGCATATTGTATTTTGGCCTGGCCTGAATGCTGTGACTAGATCCGGGACATCCAAGTTATCGAAATATATATGTCAATGTACTTCAGAAAAAGTCTTTGTGTTGTTAACCTGCACCTCATCCTGACACCACACGACTGAATAACAATCTTTTAAAGAGAGGAGGATGCTAATAAGTATAAGAATTTTGAAATATATTCTTAACCTACCAAAACCAATTTAATGTAGATGAAAATTGATTCATCAAAATAGTACTTATATTTTTTTTCTAAGAAGCAATAAACCGCGGATTAAAAATATCAAAGCATTTCGTAGTATTTTTTCGTAACTCTCGTCATTCTAAAAATACTGTCGAAGTCAAAATGTATTTTGGGGTATTTTTGGATGTGAAATAATCACATCAGCAAAAGAATATGATGAGGAGTGAAGTTAATTTAATGTTTGATGTGCTTGAAGAACATCTGTTGGATCACATAATTGGGGACAAATACGCGTTTGGAAATATAACTTTAATTTGTACTATTACGTTGATACTCGTATTACGAAGTACTTTAGATTCATTTATATTTCGAGAGGATAAAGGGAATACTGTTGCTTTGCTGTTTCCACTTCACTTAGTCACCAATCAGCCATACTCCATCGATCCACGACAATCCATTCTTCTGAGAATTTCGTCGTAGCATCAATACATATAAAAATATCCATGTTGAAGCAAAAAATCTCGTATTCTTCAGGAGAAAAATGCATTTTGCGAATCGCTCAAGAGAACCAGCCTCTCTTTGTAA
This sequence comes from Glossosoma conforme, assembly GCA_022606575.1. Taxonomy (NCBI): domain Eukaryota; kingdom Metazoa; phylum Arthropoda; class Insecta; order Trichoptera; family Glossosomatidae; genus Glossosoma; species Glossosoma conforme. Next base: position 3,222,529 of record JAGTXR010000082.1, on the reverse strand, counting down.
ACAGACCATCTATTTCATATGCATTGCTATCTTGAATAATAAGCCTTCAATTGAATGCAAATATAGTACATAAATAAATAAAAAATGTAAAATACCTTTTTATGGAAACACATACAAGAGAATACCGTGGATTTTATGACGCTTACCATTCTACATATGGCTGAGCACTGCATTTGGAGTATTGATCCGCCGACGTCATAGACTTCAGCCCGACATTCACGCATCATCCTTATTATTACAAGAATTCACTTATGAATGTGTGGTCTCCATGAAACGACTTTCGTCTACCACCAATTTTGATTCGTAGACCGTCCCATCCTTTTCTAGTCTTTTTTATCACTTTCAGATAAGCACCATGTCTCACAGCCGTACATCAAGATGCTCCAAGCAAAATGATTTTGCAAGCTGCTTGCGGAGCTTTAAATTTCAGAAAAAAATATTCATGAATTGTGTTTTTTGCTCTGGAAGGTAATTTATGACAGCCATATGTTCCAACCAGACAGCGATATGAAATTAATAAAAAAAAACTTATTGGAAAACCACCTGTCTGGAAAACTATTTGAATTGCGATAGTTGAAACAAATATTTTCTTTGATTGAATTGATAATATCGTATTTATAACCGACTCACTCTTTGTTTTATCGGAACGAAAGCTCGGGAAGAAAAATACGGATCTTTAACGGTAAACATTCTGATCTGGGATTAGATGAAAGACCCATAAAAATGACGGGTTGTCATTACCATGGAAAATGGAGTAATGATCTGCTGATATTTTATCGACAAAAACATTTTTCTAAATGCTGGCGAACAAACGTTATTTGCACGATAATAGTTTACCAAAAAATGAGGAAAAACAAAAATTGCTTGTAGATATAATTCCTTTTTTTTTGTCTATATTCTTGCTCATAAGTACCGATTCCAAAATTAATACACTGTGTCTGGAGTAAAACCGAAATGGAATACACTTCGATTATATTCTCTTCTTCGTTATTATTTATAGTTTCGTCTCTTTTTTATCTACTTTTTAATGTCTGTCAACATACTATACACCATTGCCGGCGGGCATAGCTCAATGGTCAAAGCGTTTGCTTTGCAAGCCAAAAGGTCACGAGTTCGATCCCCGACGGATATTTAAAAAATAAAAGATTTTAAATCAATTTCTGAGCTCTAAAATATCCCCAGTTGGTATGAATTTGATCCCTCACCCTTAAAATGACAGTCGTAGCATATTTATTAAAATTCGTGGTAGACGAAAGTCGTCCCGTGAAAACCACCCATTTATAGTAAATTCCTTTAAATAATAAGGATGATGCATGAATCTCGGGCTGTAGTGTATGACGTTGGTGGATCAACACTCCGCATGCAGCGCTCAGCCATATGCACCATGGTAAGAGTCATAGAATTCCACAGATGAGACTTCAGAATTACTATCATCATCTGATGGTATTCTCCTGTATGTGTTTACATAATAAAAAACTGGATTCTGTAACCTTATCATAGATTTATATAATCTACAATATTTTTAATTATTTGTCAATCATATCTATGTTTGACGTTTTAGTATTTGTATTGTACGCCAAAAATTTGGAATACCTGTTCTGTTGAAATATATGAAATAATTTTTTTTTAAAATCATCATTGTATATGATTATATTTTGATCTAAGTACGTATACATATTTGATTTGTTAGTTTTATTTTATTTTTTATACCAGTTTTTTTGCATAAAAATGCCTAGATTATTAAAAAATATATATTATTATTAGTATGTAAAAATACTAAAAAAATAATTATGAATTCATCATAACATATGAAAAACATTTAATAATATTTTTAAAATAAAATTGTTTAATATCTGAGATATATCTATTAGAAGGACTTTCTGAGAATTTAATAAAGAATTTATAAATCAAATATTTCGTTGAAATTGTAAAATTTCAAAGCGTTTCTTATCGACGTATTTTACTTACTGTACACAATAAGAGTACGTACACGTATATTGGAAAATTTGATATTTTCATACAGCATAATAAATCAGCTGTGAATATATGAATATTGCGCCGTATGAGCCCGACAATGGCATAATATCTATGGGAATAAATTCAAAATAAACAACGCGATGTTATTATAGTCAAAAATAGTCTGAAGGGTTCTAAAAATTAAATCCACTATAAAGCAGTTCGCAGTCAATATTTATTTGTGAAACATTAATATTCATGATGTTTTTTAAATATGAATAATGTTAAATAAATAACAACAAGTTTAATAATAACAGAAACTTTTTGTCTAGCATATTTGTTATACTGGAAAGTGTTGTCAGTCAACTACGCTACCATTGACTGGACTATAATTTACCCGCCTCACACCTATTTTTTCGAGGATTTTTTTAGGATCCTTTGTATTCATTCAATTCTGACTGTTCCTATTAATTAATATGTTTATTGTGTTTATCGTTATACATTTTCAACGTAAAAATTACAAGATCGAAAATTTGCAAATAATTGTTATAGTGAAGTTCTATCAAAACAATTTTTCTACAAAGATTCGAGTTTTTTTTTTGATTGAACAGCATTTATTATCTTTTTGATAGTAAAATGTTGAAATATGTAACAAATGATACGGTTAATTTTTCATATTTGGATATTGCTTTTGATCACTATCAAAAGCAACTTTTTTTATGTAAACAGATACAGGAGAATACCAATAGATGGTGATAGTAATTCTGAAGTCTCATTTGCGGAATTCTATGACGCTTACCATGGTGCATATGGCTAAGCGCTGCATGTGGAGTATTGATCCGCCAACGTCATCGACAACAGTCCAGATTCACGCATCATCCTTATTATTACTGGAATTTTCTATGAATGTTGCATCTTACGGGTGAGGGATCAAATTTACACCAACCGGTAAATACCGGTTGGTGTAAATTTGTGCAACTGGGGTTTGAAACTAAATTAAATGAGTATAATATATTAAAAACTCCTTGCTCAGTAATTAGTTGGGTAGTGATCAGGGCTTATTCATTTAGCAGTTAGTCTGAAGTAAATATCTGGAAATAACATAAAAGTAATTCTACTTTTGGCGAAAGATGACCACGCTGTCATTGACTATCAGCTTATTCATTGTGACATTTTATAAGCAGACCATATTTTCAAATAATTAAAAGTTTCGGTCAACTTTTTTGCAATATTCAGATTGATCAAAATGCTCGATAACATATTTTTAAAGTTATCTAAAAAGTCTTTCATATAAAAAATTACTGGCTCTAACAGTTAGTTTGTTAATCTTTTCATTGTTATTTTTTAATCACTGAAAGCATTCATAGCTTAAAATCTGAAAGCTCATAGAGTAAAGATTAAGCTCCGTGATATCTGTGAAAGTTGTTCGATGTCTCGACTGCTTGGTCCCTGACCCGAGTGGCTTCAGTCGCTTCAGGGGCGGACTGGTGAGCGCTCCGCTGAAAGGGCGGACCTCAGAATTATGTTGATTGAAACATTTGCATAGCCGTTGCCGTAACTTTGCCCGGTGGACGATAGTTGATGTGTCCAGAGACGGAAGAGGACGAATTCTTATAAGAATATAATATATATTAGAACACCAATCTTGAAATAATGAACAGAAACCTGTTGGTGGAATAATTAACATCTTTTTAGGTTGAATTTTTATAGTGATAAAATAATGGTAGTATTCTTGAAGTGAGTTACTGAAAGCTAGAATTGTTATAAACTAAATAAATTTTCTTCAACAAAGGCAAATTCAACCGGATTTTAATTCAACAAAAGGTTGTGTTAGAATCAAACAACACCTTAAAACATCGTACAGACTACTTATTACTGTCAATGTTTATATTAAAAAATATCTCATACTGTACTTTAACTTTTAAAATAAATAAAAACTTGGATAAGATGGACATATGTTTCGACTTACATAATGTGTTAAATATTTGATTTCAAGGATTTAGACTTAAGTATTTAACACATCCAGCTCATTATATTTTTAATTAATACTATACTATTATGCATAGTATTGCATAGTATAATTCAATGAGCGTTTCTACGGACGAACAAGGAGTCAAATATAAAGTATTTCCAGATATCTATGAATTAATTTCGAGCCGATATAGATTTGTGTTCAAAGACTTTGCTTACCAAGCCGGATGTCGTGAGTTCGTTCCCTTATCTTAAGATATTAAGATTTCAAATCGATTTCTAAGTTCTAAAAATAGCCCCGTTTGGTGTGAATTTGATCCCTCACCCGTAAAATGCCAGTCATATCCTAGTCATCAAAATTGGTGGTAGACGTAAGTCGTCCTGTGAATATCACCTATTCATTGTAAATTCCTGTAGTAATTGGATGATGCGTGAATATACCTGTATGTAGTCTATGACGTTAGCGGATCAACACTTCACATCCATCGCTTATCCAGATGTAGCATGGCAAGCGTCATAGAATGCACAAATTAAATATCATGTAAACATTACCAACAATACTATCTGTTGGTATTCTCTAATGCTTACATTAAAAAAATACATAAATTATAGAAATCCTAAAGCTTTCCCAAACATTGAACACAATACTTTTTTTGTAACATTAACCTTACGATCCCAGTTATAGATTTCAAGTATTTTCATATAATAAAACATTATTTAGTCAGTGCAACGAATTTCTAGTCTGAGTGCGCTTAAAAGTGCCTCGTTTGGTCCTGCCTTGGGCGTGACGTGTGTGTTTCTGCTTTACTCACGGTGTCTAACCCGCTTACAATGTCAGCCAGCTAAGACTAAGATACCTTCCCGGAACGTATCATGCGAATGCGCTGGTCCACGCTAACTGGCTAATTCCACGGTAGCTTGAGCCAACTTCTCGCTTGATTGTAGACTTGTTAGCCTGAGGACAGGGAACCACTAACTGACCTGTGAATACTTAATCAACGCTGCAACGACATCTCCATAACAAGATACGTGCACCAAAGTTACGGCTTTTAAGTCGATAACAAGTATACTCGTAGTATAATATATGCAATATTACTTGGACATGCTTATGATCATTTTGATGCTGGCGGTCATAGCACAATGGTCAAAGCGTTTGCTTTGCAAGCCAAAGGTCGTATGTTCGATCCCCGACTGAGATTTAAAAAAAAAAGGGATTTTTATTCGATTTATGAGCTCTAAAATATCCCCAGTTGGTGTGAATTTGATCCATCGCCCGTAAAATGCCAGGCATTTTTTTTTTGTAAATACATACAGGAGAATACCGATGGATGGTGATAGTAATTCTGAAGTCTCATCTGTGAAATTCTATGATGTTTACCATGGTGTATATGGCTAAACGCTGCATGTGGAGTGTTAATCCGCCAACGTCATAGACTACAGCCTGAGATTCACGCATCATCCTTTATTATTACAGGAATTTACTATGAATGGGTGGTCTTCACGGGACGACTCTCGTCTACCACCAATTTTAATTGCCATCAATTACAGAGAACAGACATGCCATCGATGGCATGTCTGTTCCTCGACAAAAAATCCTGGGAGGATCAGTGAAACCATAAAAAGAACCTATGAAAAGAGTACTTTTTCGGACGATCTTTACGGTCGATTGTTAAAAAAAACACAAAACAATAGTTGAAATAAATCATTCACATTATTTTCCGTAAATATAAATATTGTAAAACAAATTTTAACTACAAAAAACTTCACGTTGGATAAAATTAGAGGAAGTATGTTGTTAACACGGTTTGTAGCAAGCACCCTGGTGTTGTAGGAAAAAACAATATTTTTAAGGTGACCAAGCAATCAATCTGATATTTTGCAAACTCTACAAGTATATAAATATATCCTCCATAAGTAAAAAAAAAAATATTTCAAATATATACAATTTTTGGCAATTTACACATTTACAGGAGCTCTCACCCAAATGTTAATTTCATTCATCATTAATTACTAGATCCTACATACTTAATCAGAAAAATATTTCATTTGTACCAGAAAAATAAAGTATTAAATTGCATTTCAGCATTATCTGCAAATCTCACAAATTTATATGCTTTCACAGGAATGCATTAATTATGAAAATCTGAAATCGAAACGAATATTCGTTCAATCAAGGAAGATAGGCACCTTGTAAGAACCATCTCAGAGAGGCGAGTCCGATGGATTGGTCACATCATGCGCCACGATGGTCTTCTTTACGACACCGTGGAAGGGATGGTTGAGGGTAGAAACTGTAAAGGGCGCCCTAGACGGGAGTATTTGCAGCAAGTGTTCGAGGACATGAGTTGAAGCTCTTATGCTGAGCTGAAGAGGACTGCAGAGGATCGAGAGGAGTGGAGATCGTGATGCAAGATTTTGTTGCTGCAAACCAATCCACCGAATTGATACTACGAAGAAGAATTCGTCTACACTTGTATCGCGTAAATACGCGTAAATACTATTACGTACCAACTTGTTATTAATAGTTGCAGCACATGATTCATCAATGAAAGGATGAAATAAATTTCGTGGCATCGAAAGCTATAAAAGTAATCTATGCAATTTTTAACGAGATGGATTTATCCGACGCTCTTAATTAATACTTCAATGGAAGTAAATAAGAGTGTTTGGTATATCCGCCAGTATTTGTAGTGAACTTCTCTCGCGTTTGCTGGTTCAGTTTCAGGATTTCAGGCGGCGTTCGAGGGTCGCGGAGGCTTCAGGAAATCTAATTAGCCAACAGCAACCGCCGTGGCCGCTGAATCAATAAGCAGTAGAGCCACAACACCCCACACCAACCCATACCAAGCTATACCGACACTTGCCAACAAAGGCATGACCGAGAGATAGTCTACTTTCATAGAATTTTGGATCGTCTTTCATTGGATAGAACGAGGACTTAAATCCCGAAGAAGCTTCTTTTATGAAATTATTATACAATCAGTCGACACCAGTTGGTACTAACATCCTCCTCTCTCAAAACAACAAGGAGAGAGAGGCGTTATTACGTCACGAGGGGCAGGATGGGGAGCAGGGCAGCAGACAAAGAGTTTCTTGTTGAAGCACACTGATTTTATTTACTTATAAACATTACAAGGTTTGGGCCGAGCGGAAACAAACCGCCGGCCGCAACAATGACGTTGTCTCGGTTATCGCTCTGGGCTGACGCTGGGACAAACCGCGTCGGTCGCCAGCGCTGTCCGTGGCAAAATTATGTACTAGTGCCAATGTGGTGATATGCATAAAAGTGTGGCGAGCTATAAAAATATAAGACGAAAGATTGTTTGTCGAGGTTTTTGGTAACGGTAAGCAAGGACTACATCATGCTGATGTCAGTACTATGTGAATCAACATGTACGGCTGGATACTTCAAACGGGAAATGAAAGCTGTTTTAGTGTGTCGTTTGGGGAAATTTCAACTGTACCTGTATATTGCTGTATTTCTTCAAAAAATCTAGATTTTCTTAGTGAAAAAACACAGATTTTGTTAGAGCATTCCGGGGATTACTTGTTGCATTAAGAAATTAATTAAAGAAGCCATCTTTTGTGTCTTTTTTCGCTTCCCTAAATGACAGTCTACTAAAGAACCTGTTTGAATTTTTGTATATTTGAGAGCTGTGCTATGTTTTTTTATGTTTTATTTGTGGTTTCCATATGCTTTGTAGAGAGGCTATGTTAATAAATGTAAAAGTTCGAAAGCAATTATGGCATTGCGAAATTGGTACTGACATCCCCTGTCTTTAAAAAGACGACAAGTCGTGGTTTCGTCACGTAGCCGCGTGGAGGGAGGATTCAGGAGCAGATTAACAAAACAAAGAACTTGTTTTTAAAGCACAACTCGCGTTTATTTTTATAAAAGACTTGTTTTTTCATCCGACCGGTATGGCGTTCGCCGGTGGACGAAAAGTTAACTGACAACTGCCGGAACCTGTGACATCAAGCGCCGCCAATACAATCGCGGCAAAAAAGCAAATTAACGATGACAGTTGCACTAACATGAAATGAAGCAACTGCATAACAAATAAAATGGCGTAGGCAAACGCCCTGTAATATTATATAATTAAAACTAACATTATTAGATTTGCATGTCAGGCGAGCGAACAAAAATAAGAGACAAAAGATCGTTTTTCGAGGCCTTACGGCATCAGCCTAAAAGAGCTATATCAAGCTGATGTCAGTACATATTTCATGTCATCGTCTGTTAGCCATACTTGTACTCAAATGATCCCTGTATTTTTATTAAGTTAGCATTAATTGTAAAAAATAAATATTTACGTAGCTTTCTGCTTAGTATTTATCAGCACAAGTTTATCTAAAAAAAGTGTACTCACTCCACAGATAGTACCAACCCTAGAATAGTAGTGAGCGTAATGATTTAAAATCAGATCGGGCGGCCAATTTTAATACTACTATTAAACTGTTTATATACTATCCGTGGGAGGGTCGTTGAATTCGCAACATTGCTTACATTTTTTTAAAATAGTGCAGAGTGCATAAAAAAAATTAAATAAATAATATTATAAATATATAATTTATATATATAATATAACCAGTTGTGGGCAATTTAAATCTAATATTTAAAGTTGATAATTGAGAAGTCTTCACTCAAAAAGTTGACTATTAAAATTATTAAGTTAGGTTCTAAATGTCAGCTAAACCATTAACAAAATAATCTAAGTAAAAATATGTACAATTTTTAATATATTAACATACTACCCTCTCTCAAAAAGGTGTTACTCCGACGCGTGATGGCATGATGAGGATTTGCTGGAGCAGGTCAGCAAAACAAAGACTTTTTCAGAAGCACATTGACATATATGTACGATAAAACTTTACAAATTTAGGGCTCGACCTAGGCACAGCATTAGATCGAGCCGCAATACAATATGCTCTCGCCGACGGGCGGAGGGCGACTGCCTCCGCGGTCAGAATGGGCTCTCGCCCGCGCCACGAGCGGCGGTGTTTATAATTAACACACCCGTTAGCGGACATGACAAGCGACCAGTAATAAAAGACGAAAGATTGTGTATCGAGGTTTTCGGTACTAGTCAGCAAGGGCTACATCATGCTGATGTCAATATAATAAGATCATTTTATACTATTATAACAATTATATGTAATAATTAATTTTAATTTACCCTGACGAGTATATTTCATTAAGGTTTCTGTTGTATTGCTCATGGCGTTGCGGTCGACATGTCATTTCCAGAAACCGATTATACCCGCAAGTACAGACTGAAAGTAATCCCTGAAGCCATTGCCCGCTGCGGGGTTAAAGGGACAGCTCTCGGTGCAGCGATCTCTTGGAATGCAGGGAACCACCTTCAAGATAAAACACCTTAAACGTCATGAAATATTAAGAGAAATACTGTTTTTGCATATTGAAAACTCATATTTATTTAAGCTGTCTACTTATATTAAGTTAAATAACCACTCGTTCTTCTATACCTTTAAATTTATACAGATTTTACACAATTTTTTTTCTGTTGCACATCGTCCAAATATGTGTTTTATCCCGCGCCTCTCAAACTTTTTTATGAAAAAAAAACAGTCTTCTCCGCAAGAATTTTGCATCATTTTTTTCAGGATGCTGCCATATAATAAAAAGTGTTTTTTTTTTATTTGTAGTTCTATTAATGTCGTCTCACCTTTCAAAAGTTCGTACATTCCCAGTTTGAAGCCACCAGATTATTAATACCAAGAAGTTCAAATTGTTACATTACAGCTCTTATCAAGTTCTCACTAGTAATGTTTATATATATTTATATTGAGAGAGTTGATGGTTTTTAGCTGTCTTGTCATACATATCACTAAAGATGGGAACGTAGAAGGATATATCATTACCTGGCTTGGATTACTGATTATTTATACTACTGCTTCGTTTAACTTGATGCGCAATACTTAGTACTCGCATTTGTACTCGATCAAAACAGATTTCCGCGAGTAAAATGTTTTTACAGCTGGAAATATAGACAAATAACTAAAAATAAATTCAGTTGTAAAATTGGTTAGAATTTTTATGATTAATACATTAAATATTAGGGATGCAAAGATTTGTTTTTTAATATTCTTCTATTATTCTTCTGATGTCTTCAATCTTTGTTACAGGAAGTCTGTAATTTGCTACTAAAAAAAAATTGATAATGCTATACAGTTCAAAAATATAAATGATTATCATTTATTGATTTAATAAAGAAAATGCTCTACGTTGGTGTGTCTAGAAGCCCTAAAGTGCTCTCCCGATTCCCAGAGTCACCGTACAGGGACGTTATTTTTTATTTTGGCTCGTTTTCTTGGTCCTCGCAGCATCTCGTCTCGGCTCCGGGCACATTGAAAGTAATAGAGCCTGACTTTCTAGAGACGCCGTATAATTTGTAATTATTTTTGTTGTCTCTTATTTTTTTATTCACGCCGCGCGGATTCGCATGTTAAATTTTCCATGCTCAACTAGCCTCCATGCTTAATGTCGAAATTTCTCCTAATCTTCTCTCCAAAGACTACAGATTTTTGGAATGATGATAGAAAATCGGTAAACAGAGTGTCTTCAAACTTTTTATGAGCTAGATATTATTTCTTGGCTAATCACCTATCGTTTAAAACCTGATATCAATACACCTTCCACAAACGATTAAAAAAAAAATATTTAAGGACTTTCTTGAATGAATAGTTATCATCATACAAATTTTATCAACCACCGTAATCCATCGAATTTTGCAATTTTCGTTGAATTTTTAAATCAATTATCGAGCTATTTATATAGATTCTTATATATTTTCTATTTTACAAATATATCAGCTTTCACGTATAGTTTTCGAAACTTATCCATTATATTATATTTTGGGTATTACAAATGTAAAATATACTTTTAATATGTCCAAGAATTCGTGTAAAGTTTATGTATGACGGCTTTAGATGATGACGTCAATCATCAACTCCTTTATTGGGTACCATAGCAGTAAAAGAGACGAAAAGCATCGACATGCATTATACAGATGTTGGATCAATCTCACACCAACTGAAGATATTAATAGAATTTAAGAAATTAAAAGTTGTATACTGGTTAAAAAATATATTTTTTGAAGTATTGTGGGTTATTTCTCCTTGAAACCTTAAAATTGTCCAAAACAATCCCCGATAGGTTTTCTAATATTTAGTATGAGCGCTTTGTGACGCCAGAAAATTCTTGAGAGCTTATTGGCAGCGACCGCTGCATTCAATCCCTCTTAGATGACCATCAGGAGGATTGTCAGCAGACGGACGCTGTCAACTGCTTTCAAAGTCGGGAGAAAGAGTCTCTCATGGAGCCTGAAGTGTGGCCTGAAAGAACCATCGTTCAACCCTGGATACGTGTAAGACGAAAGAATCGCAGTGAACAGTGGTTGAAAACAACTTGGTGAAGATATTGACATATTTAGTGTAATATTGCTTCAGATTCAGTGCCGGTGTGGATCTATACGAAATGTTAGACGTTTAATTTTGTGACAATAATGCCGTGATATTTGTGTGTCATCCATGATATACTTATGACATGGTTTTTGTTGTCACAAATCTTAACTAGTTGCGTTGATGATTCCGACACTTGTTCTGAGTGTGAGGTCATTGACACTAAATGTGTCAATACATTTACATCATCACACTTGCGTTAGTACTTCAATAATTAATTGAAATTGTAATTTATTTTGTATTGTCATTGAAGGAAAAGAAATAAAAAAATTATAATCAATAATATAAAGAAATAAGTATTTATTTCTCATTTTGCTTTCAAAAATTGATTACGATAAAATATTAACGTTGTTAATTATTCGTCGTAAAAATGACATCGTTTTTTCCTTTATCGAATATTCGATGAATATAATATATTTCATATTTCTATGAGTAGAGAAAAAACACTGGGGAAAGCTCCATTTCTGGTAAATCTCCAAAGTTCTACCTCAAATACATTAAAAATGAATGGCAAAAGCTCTTTGCCCGTTTACCACTTTCTCAGCCAAAAAATAACCCATCCAGAAAACTTGCCCGAGAGATAAAGCTCTTTTTTTTCAATCATAAAATTTTGACGGCGAAAGCTTTAGAATAATAAGAAAACGTTGAGACCCAAAGTAACTAAAATTTCCCATCTTATATTATATTTTTTGTGTAAGCAAATTCGCTAATATTTTTGTTATGATCGTGTACATAAAGAAATTATTTGTAATAATTCAGAGAGAAACATTTTTATTCATTAACTGATTTCTGTGAGCAAAATAAGTAATACAACACAAATATATTTTTGGTTAACCTGATTAGCTACGTAATAAGCTACGTAATAACGTTGCCATCATAAAATATGCTTCATTAGATAAGCGTATGTAATATACTTTTTAGATATGAACTCATTTTTATAATTTTATCATAAACTCAATCTTGTATATCGCAGCATTTATGAAAATAAAGAACAATATTGATTATTATTTTTTTCATATAACTCAATTCACAATACTTATTACGAGTACATTTGATTAATATTTTTTGTTACTCAATTGAATTAATTAGGAATACATAATGTTTTTTTAACAAATAACTCTACAGTTTCTACAAATGCCAGGAATTCTGAGATCGTCAGGAATTATATACGTTCCCAAGTGTACCTTCGAGTGCAGAAATAAATGTCTTAGGACAAGAAATAGGCAGAACTGAATGGCGACAATTAGTGGTGACTATATGTTCCAAATATAGACATATATGAAATTAATTCACTATCTGAATAACTGACAATAGACATGCTTATTTACGCTCATTTAGTGCGACATTGTTTTTATCATATCATTATGTAGTTTTTTATAAAACAGTTGTTAACATACAGTTTCATGTATTTGAGTGACTACATATTTTTACTTACAAGATGCCTTATATTTACAACTGGAATGGGCAGCATTTGGAAAACTAAAGTACATTTTTAAAGCGAAAATTCCGCAAAACTAAGGCGCTTAACCAATGTATCCTCCCTGTATTAACTTATGGCGCAGAGACGTGGAATCTGACAGCAAGTTTTACCCATACAATAAAGGTCACCCAGCGTGCTATGGAGAGATCCATGCTCGGAGTGTCGCTATAAGATAGAATCCGAAACGAGGAAATACGCAGAAGAACTCAAGTTGTGGATGCTACCCAACGAATACGCACACTCAAGCGGCAATGGCCAGGACATATCTGTCGAAGAGACGACGGTCGATGGGGAAGAAAAATTTTGGAATGGCGCCCAAGAACTAGCAAACGCAGCATTGGCTGACCCCCTGCAAGATGGACTAACGACATAAGAAGAATAGCGGGAATGACCTGGATCGAAAAGGATGGAGACTCATGCGGGAGGCTTACGTTCAACAGTGGACGGATACAGGCTGATGATGATGATGATGTTTTATACTAAGCATTAATATGACTTTTACAATTTGGAATAAAATTATTTGAAATACTTGTACTTGGAATTATGAAAGCCCACTAATAATCGTCTGAAATAGTCGTTTATATTAATAACCTCTACGTTTAATGTCATATGACGAAGGAATGAATAAAAATATAAATTAATTAATTAAAGGTTCATAATTAATTACTCACCACTTCACACGGCTTAAAACCGAAAAGCCACAAATTACGGCGACACAGGCGGCACAAAAATACAACGCAATTTCGAAATTAAAGTAGCGAGTTGTTTCGCGTAAAGGGGAAATCCCCAACGAAAGGGGTGTATTAGCGGAGGCATTATTTAAAACAAGCGTCCGCAGGCAATTACGAGCTAAGTTCATAAGGCGGCCGAGTTATTTTCATTATCTTTTAATTCAATTGTAGTTTGGGCGGAATCCGTGTGATCCAGGGGATATCCAGCTCACCTCTCCGACATCCGTGACCGTCTCCGTCCTCTTGGAAGTTCCTGGCTCGTAGGCGGGACGATTAATCAGGATTTCAGACAAGCCGACCGGTCGCCGTACGATAAATTTCGCGTCAGACAATGGAAAATCTCATCCAGCGGGAGACGATCCACCTGTTTTGACTTTGGAGGAGGCTGCGGACGACCGAGGCACTTTCTCTCTCCATCTCGTATGTGCGGGGACAGCGGACGGTCTCATTTGGGTAAAAAATGACAGGAGCTAAGAACAAAGGCTAAAGAAGATGGATTACCATTTTACCCTATCTTTCTCACGAGGTGTACATGCTTTAAAATAAAATGTTATTCTTTAAATTATACATACGAGGACTGTTCGAAAAAATAGTACCCATTTTGTAAAATATAAAAATAACTTATAACCGAAATGTAACGTTTTTATTTATTATTTTTAGAATATATTTCAATATAAATATCAAATAACGGATCATTAGGTGCAAATACTTCGTATATAATTGATCTAAACCAATATTTTTACAAATTGATACATACATCTTCTTCGTAGTATCAATCCGGTGGTTTGGTTTGCAGCAACAAAATCTTACACTTCGATCTCAACTCTTGTTGATCCTCTGCAATCCTCTAGCTAAGCATAAGTGCTACAACTCTTGTCTTCGAGCACTTGCCGCAAATATTCCCGTCTATGGAGCCCTCTGCAGTTTCTACCGTCAACCATCCCTTCCACAATGTCGTGAAGAAGACCATCGTGGCGCATGATGTGACCAATCCATCGGTCTCACCTTTGTGATATGGTTCTTACTAGGTGCATATCTTCCGTGATTAAGCTGAGAACCTCATAGTTCGTGACGTGGTCTCTCCAGAAATTCCAAGAATTCTTCTAGATGACCACATACAAATTTAAAAAAATATGCATTAAAATTCTCAACTCAGTACATGGAATCAATGGTCATGGTGGGTCACGCTGTGTATATAAAAAACTAAGTTGCATAGTTGGCGGTTCAAATCTCAGCGTCTGTCGTTTCTTTTTCACAGATATCGATGAGAGAAATGTCATAAAATATGATATTTGATGTAGATTTGTATGTGTGTTTATCAATTTGTTAGAAACGTAACGTATTTGATATCTAAATATATTGAATAAATGTTTGTTTTATTTTATGCATTGCCATAATACTTTATCAAGGTATCGCTTCCATTTTTGCGAAGGTTATAGGCAATACATCAATTATATTGCAATAGGTCTTATGTGCAACGCGCAATGGAAACACTAATAACTACAATGAGTATTAAATGGTTTTATTTTTTCAAGTAACACATTCAAATTAATATGACATATTTTCTATGTCTACAAATCTTACCAGAATATTTAAAAAAGGCAATAAGTGTTATAGCCTAGTTTTAGATATGGAATTTCTTTAGTTTTACATACAATAATCACATTTTAAATGGATATCATCGGCCTCAAATACTCAATATACTACTATCGAACTCATATTGACCGGATTGAATCAGTCCAACATCGCTTCTTGTCAAGAGTAGCACGACTGATCGGCCTTGAGAGAGGTAGCTACTCCTATGAAGAGATATAAAGAGGCGACTTAATGTATCTACATTGGAGAGACGTAGAACAGTGACTGACTTGCTGTTTATTTTTAAAATTATGAACTCCATAGTAGATGACTCAACATTATTGCAATAAATTACGTTCAATGTTCCCTCCCGGCTCACTAGAGGCAGTAATCTGCTACAAGTAAGGACATCCAAAACCAACTACAGTTTCTATTCTCCTATGTTGAGAATATGTAGACTAGTCAACTCCTCTACTGACTTGGACTTTTTTGGACATGACCTTCTGGCATTTCGCAGATCCCTCTACTGATGTGCATGATGTCTGTTCTACAATATTTACTCATGTTTATGTTTTTCTCCAAATGTATTGTCTTAGCTTAAATATTTATTCTTTATTACCGTCTTTTAAAATTGTATTTTCTAATTTAAAACCGTATGTATTGGCCTAGGCCGTTAATAAAATAAAATAAAAATAATAAAAATATCAACCATGACTGGATCCATAATTCATCCTTTTTTATGATATCCAGAAAAAATACTTTGTCAATCTTGATATCTATACTTATTGTAGGTTAATTGATTGCTTTAATAAATCTAAATATATAAATAAAAATGTCACACACCTTTCCTATGTTTTTTGTCGAAATAATTTCACAACCGTTTTTAAATCCTTCAATTATTAGCAAAAAACGAATCGTTATTTGAATGCTAATTTGATAATTTTATTCCAATTTTCGCTTCCCTCTTCCAATCACAGCTTTCCACTCCTAACGTGAAAATAATACACTGCGCAGCATAGCTGGGAAAATTTACCTTAGCAATTCAAATGCAGGGTATAAATTAGATCCTTGTGATAGCAGGGCAATATCATCAGTCAATATAATGACTTTACTCGCTGCCTGGTTGAGATAATTTTTTAAATTATAAAAAAATGCTAAAAATTATATCAGCTTACTATTTACACGGTTTATTTTCAATATGGAAGATTTTTTTTGAAAAAAACGGGAATTTAACATCAATACTACGCTACTATACTCGTATTTACTATACTACTGTTTTCTTTATATTATTCTGAAAAAAAAATGTTCTGTGAATAGCCACTGGATGAATTTCGGCGATGGGCATCACCGACCATGGGCGCTCGGTGGCCAGTAATCAGTTGAGCTCCGACCACGACCAGTAGCGAGTCGTGACCCTGCCGGGGCCTGAAAGCATACGGATCGAAAATTTGTCAAATTTTATCGAAATACATGACAATGTGCTTCTGAAAAAATCTTTGTCTGCTCCTCATCTGTCCACCACGCGTCCTGATAACTATCCCGGCGACGTGAAAACGTTTTTCTCTAAATAACGTTATGTTAACGTATAGGAATATGTAAAAGGAAATAATTATTGTACGTATAATTTATTGCACAATAACGCAATATTTTTTAATAACTTCCATTAACTAATAAAATTTTCAATTTTGGAAACCTCGTAAGTTAAGCAGCAAAAATATCATTGTAAGTTTTTTCTCATAATAATAATGATGGAAGATGTATTCTGGGTTTGGTCGATAATCATTTATTTCGGGATTCAGGGCACCAACTGACTTTTTTATTACATAAGGCAGGCGAGAGCATTTAATGGTGAATATAATGTCCTCTGACTGTTATATTATTTTTATTACATAGGGAAATTTTATGCGTGGATTCGCGAACGATGCTTTTAGTGTGATAGGCAATACCGAACAGGGGCACTACTAACGAACTGGGTAAATTACAAATGTTATTATCAAATAAAAATAATTGTTCTATTTCTTCAAAAAGTATTTATCATCGTTTCTTCTAAAGCAACCTAACGTTGTTATTATAGCAGCTGATGTTAAATAATCATAGCTGAAGTATATGCTTTCCAAAAATAGCCCACACAGTGCTGTCAGCACTCTTGTGTGAACTGAAAAACAGCACGTTGCTGTTTCACAGTTCTGTAGGTAATATTGTTTATGCCTTATCCCAGAACAACTGTATCCCGAAGGCTTACATGAGAACATGATGATTCCCGAGAGCCTCCAGGGCAAGAGCCCACAAACTTCAAAAGCATAGACTGCGGCTGTATTATCTGAAAAATATTTGGGTGGTTAATTATCAAGGTTTTTCAAGGAGATTGGATGACAAGCCTGACGCTCCTGGACATTTTTTTTTTGCCCTAAGAGGTTGCTTAACTCCTTAATGTTGTCCATACCTTGTCCTAATTCATATTTGTAGTCTAAAGCTCACTAGGGAGCTTATGGTGCTGTCAAAAACAGAGATAACTATGTTAGCAGCTGTAATATTCGAGGCATATTTGAGTATTTGTTAATAAGCATGGTAATCTTAGATTAAGTTTATTTAAGGAGATCTCTACCGCAATGGTTTTTGTCTTGTTCCTTGTCAAGTCAGCCTCCAAGAGCTCTTCAGAATACATTATATGTATAGCTACCGACGGCCTTCCAAGCTGACGAGAACCCAAGGGCCTGAACAAAATAAAGCTTTATTTTATGGCCTTCTTTGCCAACCAGAGAACATGTCCACCTTCCTCTTTTGTTGGACTGCAGCATTAAGGCCTGCCATCTCTGCTTCTTAATCTCTTATCGCATCTTTTAAAAAGTCAAACCAAAGTCCCCTAATATATTGGGCAAGTAGCTGTATTTAAAAATAATTATATTATTATATACGCATCTGAATAATACCTAAATTTGATTGATTCAGTTCAAAGAACAGCAATTCGTTTGATAAACAATAACATTCTTATATCTAACCTGCAATCAATGGAACACAGGAGAAAGATAAGTTCACTTAGTCTTTTCTACCGTTATTACCACGGTCGCTGCTCTTCGGACCTTAAAGAACTGATTCCTCTTGCACCCGCCCACAACCGACAAACTCGTCTTACACTTGCTTAACATCCATAAACGATTAATGTGTGCCGAACAAGAACTGGCAGTTTCCAAAGCTACTTCTTAAATGGGATCTGAATGCTCTTCCAGCGTCTGTGTTTCCGCCTTCCTTCAATCTGGATCTCTTCAAGAAACAGATAAATATACACTTATCATCTCCCCAACCCACACACAAACACAAATTCAACACACGTTTCCCGCATGCAGCGTCCAGCTCCCTGGCTGAGCGTCATAGAGTGAACCAGTCTTGGCCGACTGCGCTCTTCTGCATGCGATTACATAAAAAATTACGGCTGCATTGACTCTTTGCTGAATGCCAGAATTCAAAGTTGCACAAGAAATGGGGGAAATAAAGGCGTTATCAGTGATAACAGATAAGCGTTGGAAAATGCTAAAATCAAGTAAAAAATTGGAAAAGTGTTTTAATTCTAAAAAACACATCATTTTGTAATATTCTTTTTTTAATAAAACTATTAATATAAATAACAATGTTGTGTGTTATTAATACAAATTTTTTTTCGTTAATATTGATCTAAGCAACGACGTTTTTATATTTTTAATGGACCTTTATGGAATAATTATTTAAATGTACTGATTTTAAGATATTCCTCTCAACCCTTGTAAATTCTGAATGGGCTTAAGTTGTCATACAAAATGAAGTAGATATAAAAATGAGATGCGTCCTTTTCGAATAGAAAATTTATTAGAAACCAGAAAATATTTTTTACTTCAAGGAAATAAAATAATATCACCTTTTTTCATATTTCGAATAAACTTGTATTATCAATCATTTATTCATTCCTTAACATTATGTACATATTTTATACAATTTATCATTTTATTTATTTACGAAAGGTCAAATTTTTAAATATAAAATTTATGTTTATCATAAATATGTAAAGTTTACTACAAATTTCATATTATGTATGTTCTAAAAATATTATTAGTGTTGCCTCATAGGACCAAATTGTCCAGTCCTCGAGAGCGTCTGGCTAATCATACTCTTTTTTATGTAAGCACATACAGGAGAATACCGACAGATGGTAATACTGATTATGAAGTCTCATGTGTGGATTCTATGACGCTTATCGTGCTGCATATGGCTAAAAGCTGCATGTGGAGTTTGAATACGCCAACGTCATAGACTACAGTCCGACATCAACGCATCATCTTTATTATTACAGGAATTCACCATGAATGGGTGATCTTCACGGGACGACTTTCGTCTACCACCAATTTTGATTAATAGGCAATGACTGGCATGTTACGGGTGAGGAATCAAATTCACACCAACCAAGGGTTTTAGAGCTCAGAAATGGATTGAAAACCCTATTTGTAGTCGATTTCTGAGCTCTAAAATATCCCAGGTTTGTGTGAATTTGATCCCTCACCCGTAAAATGCTGTAGTCTACGACGTTTGCGGATCGACACTCCACATACATCGCATAGCCGTATGCACCATGATAAGCGTCATAGAACTCCACAGATGAGACTTCAGAATTACTATCACCATCTGTCGGTGTTCCCCAGTATGTGTTTACATTAAAAAAAAACGACTTTTAACCCTTTCATTACGGCTCGGTTTGAATACAAATTATACTGTCAATTATAAAACTACTTCTTAAACCATAATTGTACTAATCTGGTATATTTTGATATATCACATTGGTTCCTGTATCCTTTAGCTATCAGTTGATGCATAAAAAACTATTCTAAGAAAGTAGCAAAACGATATATCACGGCTACCGATGTCAACGGTAGGGGAATCTTACACGGCATATATTGGGTAGCGATGTGAAAGTGCTTATAATGTTCAATAAACTATTATAAAAAACGTTTTGGTTCAATTAAAATTATTTTTATTCCAGCTTTATTACTCCTGCTTAAATTATGGATATACTTTTAAAAGTTTTCCATACTGTTTGTTCAGCTCTGACGTAAGATAATCTCACAGATTGGATTTGGAGAAATATATATTTACTATCGATAACATTATGCATAGAAATAATATTTAAGTCAAAAACACAACAGACGGCAAAGTTTAGCCGATTTAATGTCTGATTGACAGCTAAAATACAACTATATATATAGTAATATAAGATAAAGCTGCGGGTGAACGCTTGTTTAGCTTTTCAAGTTGAGTTCACAAAGATAAAAGTTAATTTCCAAAAGTTGGTGGGGGCGGGTTGGCAGTACTGACGCTGTCTAATCTGACAAGAAAATACGATGAGTTGCAAAAATAATATCTTCAAGATTAACTAAGAAACACATTCAAAAAATTAAAACAAAATGAAGATTATTCTTTTATGGCTACTCGAATATTACATGTATAGGTATTTTTTCAATTTTATTTATTTCTTCCAGAGAAATTACAAATACAAATATATTTAATACGATCCTGAAATAAAATATAATACAAGAGAAACAATTAACATTTAACAATTAACTATTATTAACAACAATCATTAAAAAATCCCGAAGACTCCACGAAATTACTTTGGTAAATAAATTCGTGGAGCTCATGTCGAAAATGGGCTTCTCTCAAGTGGAATATATCAATATTCGAAGCGATATGGTTGAACAGTCTGATCACTCTCCCAAGAGGCATAGTCCCTGGCAATTACTTCTAGGAAGAAAAAACAATCTGTGCCTCCTTATCCTTAAATAATTGTCAGGGACAAACAAACCGATTTCCACCATATATCTCATTGCAATCACTGCTCTCATAACAACGAGTTATACTAATTGACAATTACGGTATTATTGTTAGTTCTGTTATAATAATTTGAAATTATCTGTACAGATAGTTATGTTTGTATTTTTTTTTTAATTCGTATCGCTCATGTGGGCAGTTTTTAAGTAAATGAAAATATATACCTTTTAGTTACATAGGAAGAAAAGGATAAAGGAAAGTTATAGTGTGTAATATCACGCTGCATGTGTGGCCAAACATATCGAGTTTTGATGGGTCTGAATGTAGATATAGCGCCAGTGTGACTTATGCAGTGTCGGGTTTAGACCTTGCGGTGCCCTGGGCAAAAAAAAACAGGCGTCCCTAGTTTTTTTTTTAGTGGGAGGGAAAATCTTCAGAAAACACCCCTTGTATGAGCTGAGCCCGCCCTTAGCACTTCCTTAAACCGGCACTGGACTTATGTTATGATACTGTAAAATGATATATCTTCTCATCTCTTCTCATCACTTTCGGTACGTAAGGTCTGATAATACCAGTAGACGTGTCGCGCCAAATAGTCTCATTACATTGGGGAATTTGTAATTTCTTCATGTCGAGTGAAGAGTCTCCATCGAGTTATGTTTTAAGGTCAGCGTCTTCAGTTTGAGCTTCTGCCATCATCGTTAAGTCAGTTTGAGGCGGCGGTTCGTGGGGGTCCTTATGTGCTGGGTTCTGGGGTTCTGACTGACTGCTGTTAGCCTTCGTGCTTAGTGGCGTGTCTGTATAGTGTTGCCACAAGATGATATAAATAAGGCAAGGAAGTGTTCGCGTTTATATAATGTAAGGCGTGAGTGAGTAGGTGAGTGTAGAATGTGAGATAGGACAAATGAAAGCGATTATAATTACCTAATCCATAATAGCTTTCCTTATAAAAAAATACAATCCCTACAATTATGGTTCTTAATCGGTGATCTACGAAACACATAATTCCTCTATATTTTGTATACGGCACATAATTTTGTCTTTATTTAATTATTAATTTGATTTGTGCTGATTTTGATGCTAACAAACTGATAATATAAGTATATCAGAAGTGCTTCTTGGTTGCAAAAAGGTTAATAATTAGTGCCCAACATAATATCTTGCTATACAATTGAGTCTTAATGGCATATATATCTATTTACAATATACTATATACAAACTTGAATTTTGTGCATTCGGCTGATGTAAAATAAACGTTAGGAAATAGTATAGGAGTCTCTTCAGATGACCTGCTCAGCCTCTCAGCTTGTCACATTGGATTTAGGCTTTTGTACGGAAACTGACAGCCGAACGAGGGTTTTACCATTGTTAAGAAAAGTCTCTCAAAAATGTCACTGGCTCTTTTTTCTATTCAAATTACACTTCTATTGTAGACAAGGTCCGACACTAACGCGAGTATAGTTACAAAAAAGCACGTGCATTATGTCAGCAAAAACCAAGTTCATTTTCAATCTTTATTCGATTAGTGAATAAATAATATCAGCTATTTTTTTTAAATTACGTTTCAAATATGTTCTTCATATTGGAATAATCAATACTCCAACTGCGATGGATAACGCAAACCAAAGCTTCTCATTATTTGGTCTCCGGACTCTCGTAAGCCTACATAACTGTCAACTATCATACGATATGATTAAAAATCTATGGAGTTTTAGTTATAGAGCTGACTGACGATAGATATTGTCGAGTGTTAAGCCGTGAAGCGTCCAGAGATGGAGCCACTAGTTAAATTAATATTATTATAGTTTCTTAGAGTGACCAACCGTCCTCCTTTTGGAAGGACAGTCCTAATTTTAAAAGGCCAAAATATTTTTAAAAAGTTTTTTCATTTTCGAATCATATCCTATTCTTCGGCGTTTTGACCTTCATTTTACTTTTTTGACATTAATTTTTTTGTAAGATTTTTGCCTAATTTTGACTAACGCAACACAAAAAGGTGAAACGATTTTCCTGACAAATTTTATAGGTGTCGTTTTTTATCATAATTTTCTATCATTTTTTTTTAAATATGGATAATTATAATATTCATTTTCAGTTATGTTTTAGAGATAAGACAGTTTTTTGTATTAAATCATACAATTTTTGTATTAGGATCATTAAAAAACTAAATTATCTTCATTATTTACGTCCTACCTCTGTAGTCTCCACTGGAAAGCTTTGTTTGAAGAAACAGTCTTTTTGACACATTTTGAAAATACTTACAAAATTGAACAACATTATTTATTATCAACAACAAATATAATATCAATAATTAAAAAAAAAAAAACAAAAAGGAAAAAGTAACAAATTATGAAATATAAATACAACAAATTATTTATTAAACATAGACAATTGCACATAATGTAAGTCAATAAGAATTGCATTAACACAATTGAAATCTTTCTTTAAGCAATTATAAAAAAAAAATTAAGCAGCTTAAGATGTTTATAAATTAATATTAAAAAATATAAAAATAAAAATGGCTATTTTATTAGAACCCAAAAGTAGGTGCAGTAATTACACAAATGTATAATAATAAAATCATAATAATATAATAAATTAAAAAAAACATGAGAAACGCTTTAAGGAATAACTCAAGACATAGATTGAACAAATATGCTTATCATTAAAATAAAGAAATACACAAAAAATAAACAAAATATATAAATTATAGACAATATAGATTGTAATTGATTTTCTAGTAAGCTGGTATATTAGTTGTTACAAATTAATTTTTGTATTCAGTAATTTATTCATCTGATTTTAACCCTTTCATTACGACTCGGTGGAATACAAATTATACTGTCAATTATAAAACAAGTATTTGAAGCATAAATGTACTTATCTGGTCTATTTTCATATATCACATTGCTTCTTGTATCCTTTAGCTATCAAATGATGCATAAAAACTATTCTAAGAAAGTAGCAAAATGATATATCACGGCTACCGATGTCAACGGTAGGGGAATCTTACAAGGCATATATTGGGTAGCGATGTGAACAGGTTAAGCATTACAACAGAAGAATAAAACTTTTATATGAGGTTCCAAAACCCATGTAAACCTCATGGCCTCTATAAAGTATAGACGATGACATCTATAGTATAAAAACGGTAAATGTGTTGAAAGATGACGATTGACGTGGAAGAAATATGCTGGGAATCAAGAGGAATGGAAACTCATGTAGAATGCCTAATTTTATCAGTTTATGGACACAGTTAATTAAAAGTATGACACAAGAACAATTTCAAAATTATTTTATTAAAATTATTACAAGTTGTTACACATCAATAATACTTTCAAAACTTAAACTAATTATTATGGAGCGTATGATTATATTATAATCACCAATACTCCTTAAAATATGCTAATCATGACTATAACCTAACCATGGCATGTGGAAATTATTGCATAATATAAGGACAGTTGTTAAAACACAAGACAACCTAAATAGATGAACGGCAACAATCACTGCTGTGCGACTACTAATAACTTCAGACCGCATCACATGTAAGGTTCTGTGCCTAGATACTTCTAAAACTTTATGTTTAGCCATCAAAGTTTCCAGTTATTGGTCAAAATCTATTAGATGTTCCAGATATGAAGAAAATCCCAAGAAAGCAGAATTTCAGATACAACATTGCTGTCCAATATATTGACAACTGAACTACTGTCATCTATGTTATAATAAAATTATATCTCTGATTATAATAATTACCATTTGTGCAACGGCTACAATTATTTATTTATTTACAGGAAATTGAGCGCTTAACAGGCTCGACTTGTCATGCGAGCAGTACCGGTTTTCAATATCAGTGAATCTTATAAATTGTTCAATTTATTAATTTTGACTAGACCACAATATCTATAAATATTTTGGTTGGTGTGAGACTGATCTCTATTAAACAAGAAAATCATCTCACTAACACCACATATCGCTTAGCTAACACCGTCACTCGAGTTGAAAAGTCTATTTCATTTATAATAACCTCTCTAATGTATTGAAATGAATCGATCCATAAACTTCGCACCTTACTAACATTCTCTTCAATCCATTAAAATCCTTTTAAGAAGTTTTTTCGTTGTTCTGGAAAAATAAAAATGTATTAAATGAGATTTTTGGCTAAGTGACAATAAATATTCGCTTCAAGGCAGTAAGACCTGTTCCCTGTAATCACGGGCATTGCATGAACGCTGCGCTGTAATTACATAGGTGTATCAATACATAAATATTCAGTGTTTTACTCTAAAAAATCCCAAACATCAATAACCCTGAGATGATATCTCTTTTTGCATCTGGCATTTTTGTCTAATTATAGTAAATACAATATTATGACAAGATTTCTTCTGCCTCGTCGTGGGTTTCACTATGTTTTAAAAGATCAGATGCAGATCTGCATTTGAAACTGCATGTGATGCAATCAAACGTTTTATCTCCTATGTGCCTAATGCTTTTATGCCTTTGAAGGCCAAAAGGTGTGGTGCACCAGACGCCGCAGATCTCACACGTGTTAGGATTTTCAGTCATGTGTTTCAATTTGTGCTTATTTAGTTTGTGTAAAAGGTTACACACGAAGCCGCACACATCACAACTGAAGGGCATTTCCCCGGTGTGTTTTACAAAATGGTGATTCTTGAGATCGGCTGCCGTTCTGCATTTATGGCCACAAATATTGCAAATAAAAGTTCTCTCTCCGGTGTGCTTTATATTATGCCTTTTGAGACTGTAGGCCGATATCGTTTTATAACTACAGGATTGGCACGCGAAAGGTCTGTCTCCGGTGTGGACAATCTTGTGCCTCTTAAGCTTTTGTGAAACATTGCAAACGTAATCGCAGGTCTCACACTTGTAAGGCATTTTATCAGTGTGCTTTACTAGAATGTGAGTTTTGAGCTCGTTCGATGATTTGCATTTGAAGGTGCAAGCGTCGCAACCGAAAGCCTTCTTATCGCTGTGTTTGAGATTGTGCCTTTTGAGTCCGCACGATGTCGTACATTTATAGTCACAGGTTTCGCAAGTGTATTGCCTTTCTCCGGTGTGAGTCATCCTGTGTTTTCTAAGTTTGGCCTTAAGATTACAGACGTATCCGCAGGTTTCACAACTGTATGGCATTTCTCCAGTGTGTATTAGATTATGTGTTCTGAGACCTGAGAGATGTTTGCTTTTATAATTACATGCGTTGCAACTGAAAGGTCTATCGTCTGTATGTTTTCGTTTGTGTAGTTTTAAATGATACGATCTTCTGCAGGAGTAGCTGCACCTGTCACATTCAAAGGGCATTTCATCCGAGTGTTTTATTTCAATGTGCCTCACAAGAAAGGGAAATCGCTTGCATTTATAGTTACAACTTTTGCAAATGAAATACCTTTCGCCGTTAATAACTTCTATTTGATTTCTAGTGGTGCCTTCATCTTTTATACCAAAATCTTCTATTTTTATAGATGAATTATTGTATAGCACATTTTCATTGGAACAATTTTCAACTATCATCTGTAAAGCGTCACTGAGAGATGATGAAGCTTGAATTATCATGTTATTTTTGAAAGTGCGTTTCTTATTAGATGTGGCTCGGCAACCCAGTAGCCGATGCAGCCGGAGTACTTTTGGGAGTTGTGATGTGAATTTACAACATTCACAAGGATGTATCCGGATATCATTACCTGAAATGATAAGGTTACAAGTTGGTACAACACAATCTACAAAAGAAACTTCACGTATTGCAGCATTGATGTTTAAACCGAATAAGACCATAAATGATATGGACTATTCAGCTTATAACGCCTAAAAGACATATAAAATATATATATAAACACTTCCGAAAGTAACTATTTTATACGACCCTTTTCTGGTCCAAAGCATGGAATGTTTGAAATTAAATTGCACATTTCAAACTAACAGCAATTTTCCATTAGATATTTTTAATTGTCAGTGTTGCCATTATTGAATATGAATATTACTTGGTATAGATTTGTGAAACAATCTCTCACAATGGATGATTTTGTTTATAAAATAGAATGCAATATAATATATTATGTCTACTTTCATTTTTAGAAATTTTAAAACTCGAATTTGTAACTTGGACTTAACCCTTAATTAGTCGCACCAAGAAAAATTACACAACTGCTCGCATGGGGTCACAGGTGACCCCAAATTGTATGATTTTTTATTATTATTTATGAAATATATAAGGAAATAAAACATGTTTATTATTAAAGTGCTTTAATAATACTATTATATTTAAAAGAAATAACACTAACTTAATATCTAATTAAACAAATACAAGCTAAATTAAAAGAATTTCGGGAAGCGGCAAGTGCTTAATTTTTGAATTCGAACTTTTTTTGACCCCATGCGACTAATTAAGGGTTAAATACCTACTGTAGGATATAAATTTTTAAGGTTTGGCATATTATAACGATATATATTGAAACGATTTTGTATTGATCTGTGGTTTCACTTGATTTCATTTCTACAACCTAATTGGAGTGTGACCACCAAAAACCTAAATAATCTGTCAACTTTAAGGGAGCTTTGGTAAATGCTTTCTTGATGCAACCACTTCATAAATGAAACTTTTGACCACAACAATCCAGTGAATGTTTCCCAACAAGGTGCAGGCGATTACAATCAATAAATTCAAAGCTGGGTGATTAACACCTAACTCATAACCATATCGATTATTTTACAGTACAACAAAAATCATATACCTTCCTGTGTTAAGTTTAAGATAGCTTCTGGTTGGTAATCTGGTGTAATAATCTCCATTGTTTTAGATATCTGCAAAAAATATATAAAACCTATAAGTCAATAATTTAATAATATTGTTTGATTTTATACATCAATGTTAGAGTTAGAGCTTTCTAACTAAATAAGGAGTCCAACAAGAGAGTAGTAGTTATAAGATATATGTATATATAAAGCTGTAAGAGCATGGGGGTTAAAAATAAAATAATCCCAGACTGTCTATTGGGTGGATGGTAAATTTGATCATTCTTATCATCACATAAAAATATAAATTTATGTTAATATTTTACAATGCTTTGTTTCTTGTAAATAAAAAGAAATACTTCCATACTGATATTTTCTCAATTATTAATGAATTCAGTTATAAATATTGATTCAAGTATATTATTATTTATAATTAATTTTTCATTTCTAACACTTTTTAAAAAATAAACAAATTTGAAATGTTATCATATACCAATCACTACCTAGTTTATGGAATATAAGAGAGCCATAGGACACGAAGCAAAGAAGCTTTCATTTTATATTCTTCTGAGATAACTGCTTCCAAGTATGTTAATGTTGTCTCTAAGATCTAAAGCACATTTTTAACATAAGGTGTCACATATGGATTATGTATTCATTTAAGGTTTGGTGTGAAACAAGACTAAACTATAATAACAAATAATACTAACTCTTCACGAAGAATTACTTTTTTGCAAACACCAGAACGAATAATAAAATTCCTTCAGAAGAAAGGGCATGTCCAGTACGAGATATAAATGTTATTTTCTCAAATCTTGTGATAGAACTATCTGAAAATAAGAATTTCTCGCTTTTCTTTGGACAAATATAGAGTTTAATTTCACGATGAATTAAGTAAATACCTTATTTTCGGTACAATCTACATTTAATCTCGACACAGTGTACAGTTCGGCGTCCACTCGGCGTCTGTCACAAATTTATAATATTATCAATTATGTTGTGACATTTGGGGCTGCCATACCGATTATCCATAATCTGTTGTATTAGGTATAATATCCCAATTTAATTTCGAATTGTATCATACCTAATCAATAAACAACTAAAGTGTATGAAATAATTTTATCGTTTGTCATCGATTTTAAAATTTCGTTCTTTCGATATTTTTTTACTTCATTCTGAAGTTTTTCTACTCAAATCAATTTTTCAATTCACTTTTTTCATATAGTGGATTGTATTCAAGTGGATAATAATAAAATGGAATTAATGATTGCTTATTTATTTATTGCATGATTTTCTTCAAAAATTAATCGAATCTTTTTACAAACTTAAATGTAAAGCTGAACTATTAATTAGACAAGTGAGTAAATTAAAACTTCAACCGTACGAATATCTACAGATACGCACATAAAATCCCAATCCATTAAGTCACATCCAAAATATGGCACACCTCAGACTTTTCAATTCTACATGTAGGGCTGTAGAGAAAAATTGCGGGCATCTAAAAACATTACTTACGGACCTTTTATAATTAACACTGATAATTATCAAGTAAAAAAAGATACCCCAATCACGAGCCCTCTAAATCATTTCAGTCTCAGTGTTTGTAGCCATTTTTCTATCGATATATACCTATACAATATATTTTTTGCACCGCTACCCGAGCAATGTGAAAGTAGTTGTAGTTAACCTCAAATGCTTATATCTTGGGTCTATCTGTCAAAAAATTACCTGCATTTTATTTTTAATTATTCACAATGCCGGCTTATGAACTGTCTTTGGCGATTCGCACAATGACGAAGGTAAATACATATATCATATTATTAACAAAGAACTATTTTTAAGGTGAATATTGTGTTTATTTTAATCATTATACATAGTTTTTAAGGTTATGCAACGAAATTACTTATTTTTTTATATTAAAATAACATCATGTAAAACTCGCAAATTCCTTATTAGTAAAATCACACTATTAAGGCAGTTTGTTAAGTCAATGTGTTGATGGATTTGTGAATATCACCAGATTGGCATTATTCCAAAGAAAGCTTTATTGGTGACTGCTTAATTATTACATATTATTATCAATACAGAACCGTAGATTTTATGTTGATCATGAAGGTAAGCGTAGCAGATGGCGCACGAACAAAAATGGACTGCCTCAAGGAAGCGTGTTAGCGCCCTTACTCTTCAATGTCTACACAAACGACCAGCCAATACTGAACAATACCAGGTCCTTCATCTACGCAGATGACTTGGCGCTCACAGCACAAGGGGTCTCTTTCGAGGAAGTAGAAACCCAGCTTAATAACGCACTCACCACCCTCTCTTCGTACTACCACCAAAACCGACTACAGCCAAACCCAAGCAAGACCCAAGTCTGCGCCTTTCATCTTAATAACAGACTTGCCAAGAGAAAGCTGCACATTACCTGGAACGACTTGGTGTTAGAGCACTGCGACACACCTAAATACCTAGGGGTCAAGCTGGATAGGACCCTCACTTATCAGAAACACTGTCAGTCTGTTAAGCAAAAGGTGTCCACCAGAAACAACCTACTCCGAAAAGTGGCAGGTACGAAGTGGGGAGCCCAACCAAACCTGATCCGCACAAGTGCTCTAGCTCTCTGTTTCTCTGCTGGCGAGTATGCTGCGCCAGTATGGGCGAGGTCTGCCCATACCAAGAAAGTGGATATTGCTCTGAATGAAACGTGCCGGGTGGTTACGGGGTGCCTAAAACCTACCCCAATATCAAAGCTATATCAACTCTCGGCATTGCCCCACCAAACATACGGCGAGAAGTTACTACCAAGAAGGAACTCACCAAAGCAACCCACGACGCACTCCACCCTATGTTTGGGTACCAAAAGATAACTACACGTCAAATCAAGAAGAAGTTTCCTACAGTCGACAACGGAACTGGAGATACCTGAGGCCACCCTGCGGCTGAACATGTGGAGAAGAGCAACTGAGGGAATACTTGGATTGCCCCGAAAGAGGACCTAGCCCCTGGACATGACCAAGGGTGGAATATATGGAGGTCCCTTAACAGACTTCGGACCGGAGTATGCAAGACGAGGACACAAATGAGGGCCTGGCAGTTTTACAGCGGACCGACTGAATGTGACTGCGGCGTGGAGCAGACCCTGTCACACCTTCTGGAGTGTGCGCTGTGCCCGAGTGGCTGCACCCAGGAAGACCTGATGATGGCCAGAAGTAACGCCATCGACGTCGCCCACTTCTGGGCAGACAGGGTCTGACCCTGTTGTTCCGACACGATTATATATATATATTATCAATTGAAGATTTAATCAACCGGTAAGTATATAAGTGGGTCAGGCTGATCGTCCGACCCCTCGTTTATACACACTAATGTGCTATTGATACCATAGCTCCTTCTTTTCAAGCCCATCTAAAGCTGAGTAATGCTAATCCCTCACCCGTAAAAATTAGTGTCAAAGCCTCCTAATACAAAATGGTGGTTGACAAAATTTGTCGTTTTAACATCAGCCATTCAAAATTATTCCTTTGTGTATATGAATCTCGGCCTATCAACACTTCACAGCCCTTAGAAATGACTTAAAATGAAAAACATTCTAGAATATCCAGATGAATTTTCTCTTTCTCTATCTGTTGATATTCTCCATTATCTATTAACATAAAAATGATATCTTCTGCTTACAGCCGGAGCTGGCTGCCACCTTGAAGAGGACAGCGCTGGCAATCTTCGACCGCGACGGCATCATCCGCTCCATCGACAATCTTGGCTTCCGTAACACGCCCTATAAGATGAACGCACACGGCATAAACCACAAAGAGGCCAATTTCTTTATCTTCAAGTTCGACACGCCGACTGTTGCCATTGCCGACCTCAACGAAGAGTTCGGCCGAGACGTAGACATCATCAGGAGGAGGCTGTACAAAGTGGAGAAGGAAGAGCAGCCCGAGTGTACGCTGCATGAAGAAACCCTCCCGCCCGCTTATAGGCTGGACGTCAAGGCACTGATTGCCAAGGGAAAGAAGCAAGACAATCCTTTCACCCAAGTATTCAAATATAACAGCGGACTGGATTATTACCCTTTCCAGAAATAATCAGTTTTGTATTTAAAACTATCCCTTTCCCAGTTTGTAAACTGTATAATTAACTTATCTTCTAAAACTCATGAATGCCATTTTAGGCAATCATTAGTTTTTCATTGATAAATATTGATATCACAATTATACGTGGGTCGTGCAAAAAGTGAAGAATGATTGCCTATCAAGCTCGACACCGGCCCCCAATCACCGCAATTGTATGCATACTAGTTAGCCCCTTTTCCATCAGTATGTATAAGTGATAAATTTATTAACTCTATTCAACCTAGTCGAAAAATTAGTTTCACAATAGGACGCTTAGTTAATCATTTCTCTTCTAGGTATAAACTCTATGTGCAATAAACCCTTTTGCTTTCACCTTTTGAGGGAGTTTTTTTTATTGGGTTTTGATTTGGTTTATGTTGCCACTCTATATACTTCGCTTGAAAAAAAAATGCAATGGCAGTGGTAAAGAAATGGTATCATGTATGATGAGCAATCGTTCCCTACATTCTGGATGTGTGTTGTGTGATGCCAGGACTGCTGACAATGTTGAAGTTAAGCATTAGGTGACAGTCACACCTACACTTCTCGAAATGGCCCAAAGTTAGCCAAGAATGGGACTATAAAAGGTCTCTTTCTGTTACTTTGTTTTGTATTTGTGTAAGGCATATTTTGGCTAACTTTGCATTATAGGCACTGAAGTAATGTGTGAAATGCTATACTAGTTCAATAATAATATTACTTTATTTTGTCATCTGAAAGATGTACTTTACATTATAGTTTTACAATTATTTAGATTAGTATATTGTATATAACCTGTTATAAATAAATAATGTTTTTTAATGTTTGATTTATTTGTTTTTATTTACACTTTGATTTTTTACCCTTCTTTTTTGACAATAAGTGTCATTTCAAAGTTTGGTGTTTCTCAATGAGTTTGAATATGTTAAACAATAGAATAATTCTATATAATAAAACTACTGCAGCCACTGTTCCAGTAGGTAATATCAGAAGCTTCTGCAGTTAAGATATGATGAATATATTCAGTAATGGCTTAAGACCCTGCGAAGCCCTTAGGGCATTTTTTTCTAGTGTCTCATTTTGTTTATATTTTTAAAAAATCTAAGAAGTATCGGTTGCCCCGGCGCCCTTAGCATATTCAACGCCCTGGGGTACCGACCCACTTCACCACCCCCTAAAACCAGCACTGAATATATTGGATGCCAGGTGATGAATATGATGAAATTCCTTATGAATTGCTATTGAAAATAAACATTTGTAACAATTAATAAAAATAAAAAGCAATATTAATTATTAAATACTTTATTTGTAAGACTGAATGCTGAAGGGAATGTCGAGGGAAGACCTTGGAAGAGTAGGTTTATTCTACCTGGGCACTGGAGAGTACAAGGAGAGTCATTATTATATCAACAGCACAGAAGTCTGTCACACCACAATCTTAGTTATATAACTAGAAAATCCAATTCGGAAATAAACTATTGGTCTCGAGACAAGAAGTGTGTTTTTTTTCACAGTAATTTAGCACCAAACATGTTTTTGGGTCTCTCCGATCCGCAGACCGGAGTGAAACAAATATTTATAAATTATCGAAATCAAAATAATACAAAAAAACATTGTAAAATACTTCGCATTTACTCTTTATAAAATTCTTAAAATCTAAAAAACGTTGACATGGAATGCATTGTCTTCTGGTAATGCAAGTATTGGCACAGAGCTTGGTATATAAATAATATCATTTTATATATAAATGTAAGTTTTAAAAGTAATTGACAAAAAACAGAATTTATTCCTATTTTTAAAAAACTCTCCCCCTCATGTATATTTATACGACAAATAAAAAATATAATATCTATTTATATATATATATATTGTGCATCGTACGCAAATTGAGTAAAAAATAGTAAAACAAATCCATTACATGAATATAATTAAATTTTAAAATCTGTCTAATGAAGATTCCCTTAATTCAAAATATTCTGAATCTCTACAAATATTGAGTTACATAAGAAGAGTAAGTTACAACAAATAAACAATAATGTGGATTTTATTCACAAATTGTTTTAAAGGTTGCCTGAAACACTTACATCTTACAACATATAGCTGAATAAATGATAAATACATTTTTTAAATTTATTTTGACACTTCTTTAGTGTGTAACTAACAAGAGATTACACAAAAAATATACATACTTATTGAGACTATAAATATCTCATATCTTAAGGCAGATTATATATTTCATTTCAAAGAGACAAAGTTCTTTCATAAACATTGCCAGTCTATAAAAATAAACAATACAGTTTAACTATTCAACATTGGTTCCATTTATTTTTTAACATATCAACATTTAATGATGATTATTTATACAAAGTCACATGAGGGGGTTCCAAATGAATAAATAACACATTATTTATAAAAAATTGATGACATTTGTTCAGTTTAAATACCATTATCAAATAATATTTATACATAGAGAAGTGGTTGTAAATTTTTACTTTTAAATGGCGAATGAGTGACACCATTTTTTGACAATAAACAATATGCCAACATTATAACATTTAGCTAGAAAAAATAGTAAGAAATAATAAACAAACTATATAAAAAGTATGACAGTGATGTGCGTAACAAAATAATAGCATACTTAAACTTATAATATTAAGTACAAACAGTTTTTCAAAAGTCGTTAATCGAAGGCCATGTTTACAATAAACTACATTCATTTAATCTAAATAGCAATTTGCTAAAGATGCAACTTTTAAGAGTCAAAGTATTGCCATAAAAATAAAGATTTATAATGATGCAATATAAATACAAGTAGACTTATTAAACAGTTTCTTTACCAGTATATTTTCAGCATTTGAGTAAAATTATTTTTAAAATGCATATGAGAAACATGCCCTGTAACAAACTTGTCAATTTTTCTGTTTTGAAGCGTTTGATGTACGTAATGTGTTATGTAATGTTGGCACATGTTGCGATAGTGGTTATCTACATATGCCGCGTGTTTCCAAAGTTAATGCCGCTCTGGTTGGCGCCCTTGTTGGAACCGTACTGCAGCGAGATGACTCCCTGACCGGCGCGCATCTGCTCATCGGAGAAGTTGCGGACATTCTTGTCGGCTTCCTTGGGACCAATGGAGGGCTTGCCATAGTTGCCAGCCTGAAAAATACAAAAATATAATCATCAGTTTGTTTAATCGATATCTTTCTAAATTGAAAAGCTTACTTCTGAGTGTGGTGATCGTCTGTAATGACCATTCATGGACCATTCACTTATAATCTTAAAAGTGGTAAGTGGTAAAATTGATTTTATATTGCAGGAAACAATAGATGCTGGGCGGCATGAACACCCAAATATTTCTCTAGTACTACAGCCGTAGTCTATGCAAGTTCGCGGACTCTTGCCCTGGAGGCTCCTGGGAACCATGTTTGTTCCCATATGGACCTCCAGGTAGACAAATATTCTGGGACAAAGCATAAATAATCTGAGCTTTACAGAAATGTGAAATGGCAATTTGTGCTACCCATATGATACAAATATGGAGCGGATATGATATGGCAAAATAAAAACAATAAAAGCTTCACATATCACAAAATAAATAAAATATTAATACTAACAAAGCTGAGAGCCGTTTTTCTAATAACCCACAATTTCAAATACAAATTCACAGCAAAACTCATCTTATATGACATTTCTCTCATCAATATCCAGGAAAAATAAACTGCAGGTGCTGGGATTCGAACCAACTTTTGCCCACGTGTTCATTACATTACTCAGTGTTGGTCCGTGACCAATTGCTGCACACACAGACGAGAAATTAACATTTATATGCGTTTATTGAATATTCGTGTGAATCTTCAATGATTTATAATTATTAGAATATTGAAATATACTCTAAAAAATCTGTCAAAAACAATTTAATTTGATAAATATGTAATCTGTGTTGCCGGTAAGAATAAATATTGATTTTTATGGATGTATGAAAAAATCTCATTTAATAAATTAATTAATTGAAAAATAGTATTTTAAATCATAATATTTATTGATTGAATATTTTATTTTGTGCCTTCATACTTATAAAATATTAAAATTAGTATTTAATCATACTGCACACTTTAAATACCTACTGAAAGAATATTTTTATATGTGGACTAAGCTCCTTTACTGACTTTATTAAGGGATACATTTAAGTAGAGATAACATCATATTTCTAAATTATATAAATCAAATAAAATGTGTAGTAAAGGAGGTATAACAGGTGATAAGAAATGAAGTCGAAAATGATATACTTGCATTTCAAATAATGAATGCATGTGAGAGAAACATAATAAAAGGTTTATTATTAGGTGAGACTAGGATGTTACATTTGAATCATGGCCAATTATGTTTCCTCACCTTCCTGCCGAGCGACTGAAGGCAGATGACGACAGAGTTGAGGTTCTGCTTCTCCCAGAGATCCACCGTCTGGAAGGTCTCCTGGGGCGGGACACCGAGTGCCTTAGCAACTTCGAGGAAGGCATTGATGTTCTCCATGCACTTGAATGCCATCTTTGTCTCATTGACCTTCTTCACGGAGCCAGCCTGGATTGAGTTTACTAATCTGAAAATTATAAAGTATACAATCATTATAATTATAACCTAATAATATTTTTGTCCATGTGAGTATAATCTTCCATAAGCCTCCAAAACATTCGGAACTATCTGCTGCTAGGGAATCTCTGGTGGAGAAGATGAACATGTCTCTTGAAAGGGTTTCACGATGGGGCGACCTCAACCTCGTCAGTTCCAACATTTCCAAAACCCATTCATGTAATTTCTCCACCAAGAAGACTGCTATGGGTCCTGTATCTTTCAACGGTTGTTCTCTTCCAAAAGCAAGCTCCATCAACATGCTTGGATTATCAATCTCGAATAATGTCAAATATTACGATTGAATTAAGTATAAAGCCGGTCTCGCTTCCAAAAAACTAGGTGTATAATATAGATCACGTCGGTATTTCAACGATAAACAACTTCTTCTTCTATATAAAGGACAAATCCAACCTATCCTTGAATACGGCAGTCACCTTTGGATTGGAGTTCCAAAATACCTTCTAAACTTAATTGACTCAGTTCACAGAAGAGCAATTCGTTCGATAAACAATAATACTCTTACGTCTAACCTGCAATCAATGGAACATTAACGTAAGATTGGTTCACCTAGTCTTTTTCCGTTTCTTATCACAGTTCAAAGCTGCTCATTGGAAATTAGAGAACTAATTCCTCTTGCACCTCTCACCCACAACCGACAAACTAATTCTTACACTTGCCAAACATCCATACACGGTTAATATATGTCGACCAAGAACTGGCAGTTTCCAAAGTTTCTTCCTTAATGCCACCGGTGAGCTATGGAATGCTCTTCCAGCGTCTGTTTTTTCTCCTTCCTACAATCTGGATCTCTTCAAGAAACAGATAAATATACACTTGCAATCGCCCCAACCCACACACAAATACGAACACAACACATGTTTCCCGCATGCAGCGTCCAGCCTCCCTGGCTGAGCGTCATAGAGTGCACTGGTCTTGACAGGGTGTGCTCTCCTGCATGCGTTTACATAAAAAAAAACTTGTTTTTTAGAGATAGTACACATTTAGATTTTGGTGGGAAACCATAATCTATGTTATGTTTTATTTGTATTTATTTTATTAGACAAGAGGTATGACCAAAAAGTTATAGGAGCCGACTGTTCATAAAAAATCTATTTATCTTTTCAACACGGCGTCTTTTTGGTAGATTTTTTAAACGATTTTTGATCAAATTATACAGACTGCAATATATTTTCTAGTAAACAAATATATCAAATATTGCTTATAGTTTTTAATGTCCATTTTGGAATCTAATATATTATATATACAGTTATATTTCAAGTTTATGTTAGCAATCTGTGGTGGTTATATGCTTCAACTAGTGGTAAATAACGAAAATATTCAATTTGAGACGTACCTGCAAAGGAGGGTTCCGTCCTTGAGCACTTCATAGAAGTTGTCCATGTCTCCAGCGACGTTCTCGGGCTCCCCGGTGATGACCTTCACCCATTCCAGGCATTCTTGAGCCAGCTCTTCGCTGTATTTGCTGTTGATCTAGAAAATAAAAAATAACCATTAATTACAAACATAACAACAGAGGAGAACATTCTGATGATTTACATTTACGAGTATAATAAGATGGTGTTCGAGAAGAACGAAACAAATTTTATGTAGAGGAAAATCAATGTTTCTTTTCTGCAAAAGATATGAGCCAAGGACAGCTGGCATGTTCATACTAAAAAAAATAATACTGTGATTCCTGGACTATTTACCTTTTTTTTACTACAGTCCAGGTATGTACAATTTATTTATTTATTACGTACTTTTTTGGGGCAAACATGCAAAACATTTAAAATTCAAAAAATATTAATTATCCAGAAAAGTATTCATGGATCATTCAACGTTTTCATTAGTATAGGATCCTTTCATACTTTAGGTATGTTGTTAGAAAATGACTTGTAAGCCAGGATAAGTTGGACAAGAGTTGCAAAAACATATATGGTCTGCAATATGTTAGTAATAATAAATTTATAAAGACACAGGGCCGGACAAGATTGAGAAGATTGGTGCAGAAAACTAAATGTGGGTTATTATACCATGATCCTAATGACAGTATTATTTTGTTTTTAAGGGATAGAAATAAATATTTTTGTTTGAATTTTAGAAGTGTTTAAAAATTCAAATTACTAAATTGAATATATCTATATTATTATTGACATTCGAAATGTAGGTATATATTTTTGCTGATTTGATACAATGTGTCATCATCATCATCATCAGCCTGTGTCCGTCCACTGTTGAACGTAGGCCTCCCGCATGAGTCTCCATCCTCTTCGATCCTCCGCCTTCCGCATCCAGGTCACTCCCGCTATTCTTCTTATATCGTCAGTCCATCTTGTAGGGGGTCGGCCAATGCTTCGTTTGCCAGTTCTTGGGCGCCATTCCAATACTTTTCTTCCCCATCGACCGTCGTCTCTTCGACAGATATGACCTGCCCATTGCCACTTGAGTGTGCCTATTCGTTGGGTAGCATCCACAAATCGAGACTTGGGCAGTGCTAGATTCACTACAACGCTGCAAAATAGACTATCGGTATATAGAGATAATAAAATCTCTTTACAAATCTGCAACAATGATGGTCCAGCTCCATGATAGCACTAACAATATTTCTATAAACAAAGGTGTTAGACAAGGAGATGTTATATCTCCAAACTCTTCACAAACGCCCTAGAAGATATTTTTAAACTGCTATCCTGGACAAAATGTGGAATAAATATTAACGGAGAGTACATTTCTCACCTCCGATTTGCAGATGACATAGTGCTAATAGCCGAATCACCTAACAAGCTCCAAGACATGCTCTACGACCTCAATGAAGCGTCGAACAAAATTGGTCTGAAAATGAACATGGATAAAACAAAAGCCATGATTAATAGTCATATTTCACAGACCTTTGATCCTATTTCCATTGGAGGAACAGAAATAGAGGTTGTAAACGACTATACCTATCTGGGACAAGTAATACAACTAGGGCGAAATAACTTCTCAAAAGAAATCGACAGGCGCATACAACTGGGATGGGCAGCATTTGGAAAACTAAAGTACATTTTTAAAGCGAAAATTCCGCAATGCCTTAAAACTAAGGCGTTTAACCAATGCGTCCTCCCTGTATTAACTTATGGCGCAGAGACGTGGAATCTGACAGCAAGTCTTACCCATAAAATAAAAGTCACCCAGCGTGCTATGGAGAGATCCATGCTCGGAGTGTCGCTAAAAGATAGAATCCGAAACGAGGAAATACGCAGAAGATACAATGTGTATTAATGTGTAATTATTGTTAATTTTATAACATATATGTTCCTAAAGAACTTACTTTTATGAGCTAATTACAGGCGTACATTAAAGTTATTATTTTATTTAAATAAAAATTTAAGTTCTTACAGATATTTTTGGAGAAATTATGAACCATCCTATAGGCTATAATTTAACGAGTATTAAAAAAAACTTATTTCTAACATTATTTTAAAATAATATAAAAATTCTAATACACGAAAAAAAAACAGTCCGCGATTTCTTACCCCTAGTTTAATATATACTCGTAATATATCATAACAAAATTGTAAAAAAAAAACTTAAAGCGTTGACTTTAAATTAATACATCATTCTTACTCTAATTCACTCTCACATTAATAAATATAGTAAAAAATAGTGTTTTTTTTTATCCCTTAATAATACGTTATCGGTGTTTTCACGTTTAAATTTAAGGAAAGTAAATATTTAATGAAAAGGCAGTGTGTCATTTAATTTTGCTAACTCCGGCAACGCAAAAACGGGCTGCTTATTACCAGGGATCCACAGTGTAGTCAGGGCGACTACAGCTGTGGATCCCTGGTAATAAGCAGCCTGGCTGGTTTTTAAGTGATTAATAACTTCCCATGCACTTGAGTTGATTATGAGTCGCGCTGTGAACCGAAACGAACCAATTCCATTACTCTCGGAAAACAAAGGACGTCGCTCCAATTAGTGCAATTATACCACTTTTAACGATCTGCGTTCGAGAAATGAACTACAATACTCTATGCCATGTCCGTAATTTGGGGCATAAGGCCACCACACATTGCGGCAAAAGAAACTGTAAGCTGCTGCATTTCTCCAACAGTTGAAAAACCAGCTCCGCATTTCTCATAATATGTGACCCTTACATGAAAAATAACACATTTACCGTCACACACTCGATATAAAATTCTGCACGTTAACTTGTCAATCGCAATACATTCGTTTTAGATTTGTATGAAATGGTTTGCTTTACGCATATGTTCTCTTGCAGTAACCGGCTTGTTATATCTAATAAAATATGTACATAGCAATCCATTGGAAATACATACTAAAATCAGAATGTTTCATATTTTAAATACATTTCTTTCCTATGGTCTGCTATACTCGTACCTTCCAACCATTTATAATGCGATTTTAAAAACGTAATTCTAGATGTCAATTTATATGTTTTGGTAATTCATTAATTAACTTTAAAATATGTATGCATATCATGTTTTGACCCATAGCAACGCGTGCCGTTTGATAGATAGTATGAGATAAATGCGAGATTTAAAATCGTATCAACTAAGCCACGTTCGCCTGTGATAATTAAAGTGCCTTATATAAGTATAAATAATTAATAATTATTATCTAGATTTCATCTAAAAACATATAAAGTGCATTTTGCTTCATTCCTTATTAGGACTCGGCATGCAGTTTTGACCTTGGCGGTGTTCACATCGCTAAATAATAATGTAATTATTCGCCGTGACATATTTCGTCGAGCAAACAATAAAGCGCAGAGCACGTATGGCGGACGAGTCACGAACCGAAAAAAAAAATGTCTCAACCAAAAGCCATAAACTGTGATTAAAAACAATGATGACGAATATATCGATTGTTTTAAGGGCGTATAATTGTTGCGTGGATTAATCTGGTTATTAAAGAAATTCAAATTATACGAGGGAGGAAAGTAGCTAGAAAGAAAGTGTTTTTGAAAAACTATAGCTAGATTAAAATAAGGAGTTGTATAAACCGTTACTTCCAAGAAACATAATAAGTACCTAGAGAGAGATATGCTCAGCAAGGATTCCACAGAGATGTGAAAGTTCAAAGTGGATCAATGACACGTTGAAGAACGATGAGAGACGTCATCTTTGATTGCTCATTGACTGCCATTTTTTCATCATTGGCACAACCAAGAACAGGATTTGAATAGTTATTTTTTACAACCGACAAGATGGACAGACGATATCGCCAACATTTCCAGAAAGGATTGGAACAGGAATGCAAAAAACAGTTAAAATTGGCAGTTAATGAAGGAGACTTTCACCTAGAAGTGGGTGGATACGGATTGAACGAGATAAATTAAATTAATATTTAAAAAAACCTTTTTGTTTTACTGGATTTAAACCAGGGAATTTTAAACACTTCATAGCCATATAATACGATGAAAAATGCTTATAAATATATTTAGCATGCCCAGTGATCTATTTAACAATATTATCAAGATTAGAATGAAATTTTGAAGTCTGTTTTTGAAAGAATTGTCCTTGTGTAAAATAGACTTGTCAAAATATTAATTACAGTATTGTGTTCAGCTGTAAGATAACTTGTGTGGTATTTATGTCTTTTTAAATTTATCTAATGTACACATTATAGCATCATAACTAACTAAGATCTAAGTAAATGTGGTGTAGACAATGTACTATATGGAAATGTTCAAGGTTATGATAATATCATTTAAAATGTTTTTAGTAATGATTATATTTGCAATTTTTTCATTAAAACACACTGGTTTCCAATATTTAATGAATATGAATCAGTTTTGATAAAGAAAAATGTGTCACTGCTTTATTGTTTTTAAGCGCCACAATTATGAACGTTTACCAAACAAGGTTCCAAAATAAATCTTTAAAATGCGTATAATATTTTGTATTGCTCCTCCCTTTGCACGGGATTTGGTATACAACCAATATACGCAGATATTACATACATGAATCCTGTTTGTATGAAATACTAGTATGTTTGTACATGCTGGATTTGGCCCACATAAATTGTATTATAAATATTTTCCGAAGGTTATAGATAGTACATAATAGGATATGCCTTTTCTCATGCGATATTCTTATTTATGTGTTTGCATAAAAGAAACGAGGCTATTCTATGGAAGATTGCGAATCACAAGCTCAGAGGATTATACGGTTATCGGGTCCAATAGCTGATTTACGAGTGCACTGTAATTAAATGTACATAATAATTATTGATAAGCGAAAAGGCAAATGAACACGTAATTCTTGCGATAATTTTACCTGAATATGCAACGCAAAATTTAAAGAAACGATTCATTAGAAACATATAACATAAACTTCAAATTATATTTTTACGCTGATGCCGTTTGCACATATAATAAAAATTAGAATGAGATTTATTCAAATTTGAAATGTTCGAATTATTCAGTTTTCGTGGCTTCCGCTACTACAATCCTGTAAAAT
This sequence comes from Glossosoma conforme, assembly GCA_022606575.1. Lineage (NCBI taxonomy): Eukaryota > Metazoa > Arthropoda > Insecta > Trichoptera > Glossosomatidae > Glossosoma > Glossosoma conforme. The sequence continues at coordinate 3,179,610 of JAGTXR010000082.1, read as the reverse complement.
TTATACATGTGTATCAGTTCGTGGTGGCTATATGAAAATCTGACGATCGAACATTAATTGGTCATAAAAAATACGTGTAAGAATATGACAGCTAATTAAGTATAAATATGCGGTAATATTTTCTATGAAATCATCGATAAAATAAAACAAACTGATAATACATTTTTATGCGCGTTGTGACGGAATTCTTTGAATGGAATGAAATTCGTTAAAATCTCAAATAAATGTTTTCGTTACGATTTTTAAATCAACACTTAAATGTTATCGACATGATGTCACCATCAATGAAAATTAGATTACGCATACATGTTTTTTTTAGCAATTGTTGCAAATTCAATCGGTGAATGATTATGCGAAATTTTAGACAAAATTCCAAATCATAAAATTTGAACATCTCTATTTTGAAATCATAAAAAGGTTAATTCCGTTTCTTCCGGATTTTTTATATTCTATTTTATGTCCCTTAATACCTACTATCATTTCCATCCTTGAAGTTACGAATACATATATAAAACAGCGAAAGCTTATCGCTAAGTGCCAAAATAATTATAATACATAATATATATAACTTAATGATTATACCTTTCGTAGTCTTAGTTACCATTATTTTAAATTTTCAAAGATTTTCAAGAAGTATATCAATTAATAAACAAATGCGATTTCTTTATCCGTACATTTACACAGCCAATAGACAATTTTCCTTCATAGATCATCTCATACAGCAAATAGGCTTTAGTATTAGTATGGGCATACGTATGGTGTTTTACTGTAAACGTTTCCATGAAAAAATGGAACGAAAAGGAGTAAGTGACTTCACTACACTAATTTTTTGCCCCTCTAAAAACAATCAATTTCCGCTCACATGTCTAGTGGGCGTTGTCGAAGCCATTCAGAGCTTCCGAGAACTTTGCCTCGCAGAACGTTTAGGAGTCTAGACTGAAATCGCAGAAGTAAGCAACACAGATTGTTGCAATGATCGATTTTTAGTTAGAACATGTCTACCACTAAATCACCACCGATAACCTCTTGTCAGCTACCTTAGCTTCATTAAAAATTAACTCATTTCGAAATTCCATTAAATACAATTGCATTATGTATCAATAGTTTAAACTTTAATGAGAGATATTGAAAAAATAATATTATATATCATGTGGATTTGACTTGGGGTAAGCCACCTGAAAGAGGTTCTTCTTATCAGAGAAATGTAACGGCGAGTTGCTTGAAATTGTAGGGTCTAAGTGGAGTGGCAAATTCTAATATAATGTGGACTCTACACGTTATAAAAAGATTATTTTAAATACAGTTATGATGTCTACCTTAGCCTTATATCCCTGGGAAGACATCTCGGTATAGTTTCGCGTCACTTTGGCGTCTTGTGAATGCAAAAACGAAACTGTCACGGGACCAGAAGTGGACTGAATGGATGGACGAGTCAGCCGCAGTCATCGGGCCTATCTTGGTATAATTGCTGCTATCAACTGTAACCATCGCTGGTACAATCTTTGTTTCCTTTATCAGCGTAATCCACGCCGGTAATATTACATTTTCACGAAGATAAACAACTCTTTATCGATTACACATACTTAGCATTATCAAAAGCGATTATTTTACGGTGAAAATGATTATATGCTGTATTAAAAGTGTCCAAATAAAGAATAATTGTTTGGTATGTTTTAACATTATCAAGACCACGGTTTCGCATTCAATGCACGCGTTACAAGCTCATCATAACACAAGTTGCCGCAGTGCACTTAAAACCAGTCAACATTACATTATATTTAAAAAAAACATCTCATAGTAAATGTTACCAGTACTACATTTTTTTTAAATTGCTCACTATTTCTTAAATTGTTACTCATACGATGACTATACTTCCATTTTTTAAGAGGACAGTTTTTTAAAAACCCTTTCCACCATTTATAATAGAATGAAGAAGACTTGGGATATATATTATCTGGATTATGGTGGCCATAGCAAAAACTGTTCAACCAAATCACCTCGGATGTTGATATATTTCACGTAAGGGAGGCCCAATTCAGGCATGAACTCCACGAGTTTCTTTAGATAAATGATTTGTTGGCGTCGTCTGTTTGATGAGCATTGGGACCTTATGTTGCTTGTCTTTATTGCTTTGTTTTGGTAATACTTAATCATAAGTACCTATATTTGTATATTAATCTTGATTGTACGAGTACTTTGGTAACGTTTTTTTATTTTTTATTTATAATGTTCTGTGGTGAAAAAAACATTTAACAGTTTCTTTAGCATATTTTTGTCAATAAACAGGAGAAAAGCAAAAAACGTTGGTCAAGAAATCTCATCTTCTGATACTATATGCTTGTTATTTTAGAGCAGTGCTCCGCAACCGGTGTGCCGCGGCACACTGGTGTGCCGTAAGGCCGATACAGGTGTGCCGCGATCAAATAAGGCAATATTATAAATAAATAATTTTACAACGGTCCTCAAGCTCCCAGCCCCTATTTATGTAGACACATAACGAGGTACTTGCTTTATTAAGTTCTAAATGAACTTAAAAAAAGTGAAATTGATTAAATTAATATCTATTTTTGGCTTTTGGTGTGCCGCGGTATTCAAGGTGAGAACTTTGGTGTGCCATAGAATCCAAAGAAGTACTTTGGTGTGCCGTAGATGAGAAAAGGTTGCGGAGCTCTGTTTTAGAGTATGGCTTAGAGAGCTGCAGATTATAACATATAATTTTAGAGATAAAGTAATATTTCTTGAATGACATTATAGCTGAGTAGTTTTTTTAAGAAGAATCACTGATACTGTCAATGTCTGTCTGTTGCTTTTACTAGGTACGTTGATTGTTAATTTGTGATGCAATAATGAAGATTGACGATTGTTAGACCGTGAGCTGCTCTACTGGGTTGCAGACAGCGCCTGTGCTGCCCTCCAGGAAGGAGGTCAATGGAACATGACTGAATTTTTGGCAATCTATGCTTCTACCGAGAGAAATATTGACGCCATATGTAAATCGGTGCTGTCACTCTCAATTCGCGTGCATTATTTCAACTCTTGTCACACATCTCCAACTATTTATTATACTAGCGTATCATTTACCAGCTGCAAAGAAGACTACTATATAGAGAGGTTAATTTTATCTAATGTGCAGGCAAGAAACTCCAACTCAAGAATCGGAAACGTGTATAGTCTAAAGACCATGACTATCGCCTCAAAAACCAAAGGCTTTTCAGCAAAACGTTATAATTTAGTTAATAATAAAAATAAATTATAAAAACGAAAGAAGGAAATATTCGAAACATTTTTTTCGCAAGGAAAGTTCATAACAAACTTAAAACACCTTTCTTTATACATATTTTAAACTATTCGTATATTAGAACGAACCGTCCTAAATTCTGCACTGCTTTAAATCTAACTCTAACACTTTTTCAAACCAAACCTACCCAAACTATGTTGTTGCTTGTAGGCCATGTTTCCGCATTTTTCCTTAAATTAACAAGCATCATAAAGTCCAAAGATAGCTCTTTATAGTTTATACCCATTTGGTTTTATTCTCCGGTACGAGTATGTTTCCATTTTTTAAGAGTTTAACTGTAAGTCGGGAGTAACTTTCCAGTCTTTTGTCACCAGTGACCTTCACCGAGCCCTAACCGGTTTCGAATCGGGTTACCGAGAGACTGCATGTGGCTGTAAAGTGCTTCCTTGGTGTGGAAGTAAGAGAACCAAGGAGGCAAGAGAAAGAACCAAATGAACACGATGTGACCTAAAAACTGCTCTAAGCCATCTTCTACAACTAGTTACTCCCAATGTCGACAGAAAATAATCTTCTATTGGTTGAATAATATTTTTTTGCGTATTTAGAAATCAATTACTTAACAGAAAAATATAGTTTTTAAGTTGTAATTTGAGATCCTCATCATCTGTTACACTACAGACAAAACTATGTCGTTAATGGATAGCAATTCAATGCGAAAGCTATGCAACCTTGTAAAGGACAAACGTAGTTGTCCTTATATTGAAAAAAATGTATATAATTCATTGATTACGTTAATTTATTAGATATATATTTCCTCTTCATTTTGCTTGATGCCGAGGCTACTTTACTAGCAAATACCTAAGATTTTTTTATTACAAAATATAGTTTATTTATTTTTGTTGGAGGTGGTCTCCTGGTGTGACTCTACATTTAAAAAATGCAAAGATGTAACTATCGTGTATTATGATATATTATATACGTTTTTTAGATAAAACATGAGGCATGTTTCAAGACGCAAAATTAATGCTTTCCGTCAGCGAGACAATGGTTTGTTGTAACGATTTAAGTTTTTGCAAATAATTAAGCTCGGTTTCTAATTTTTGGGTCTCCGCGGTCCGTCGAGCGGCTCGGAGGTCTGATTGGTGCAGATAAAACAGCGGGAGGATATGTTTTATTATAATCTTGTAATAATTATTACTAGTGTGACTCACAGAGACTCTTACACTTGTGAGTCAGCGCAATTGCCTAAGAACGCGGTTGAGACAGGACAGAACAGAACCGAAAATCAGGGCTACCAATTAAAACATATTTTTTAAATTATCATGTACCTACCGCATGTACCAATGCAGGAAAATACATACATAATCGGAAGAAAGTAGATTTTACTATGGATTATATGAAGCCAATTTTCAGTAAGATTACACTGTACATGCGAGTTGTTAAAAGAGTTGAGCGCTATGTACTTCTGAAATTTACATTTCGCTAGAAACTCATCTTTTAACTTCCATTGCTCTCTAGCTAGAGCACATCGATACTAAGAATTGCTAGCACAGTTCTGTCAATTACCATTATCCTTGTATCATACTTAAACCCGAAGCATCTACGTCTCACAGTATGTAAAGTTCTCGATGACCATCTCCTGTTAACCCTTGAATGCGATTCTAATCTCTTTCACGGGTCATTAACTTTATCACTTCTGTACTGTGACTACAATTGTTCAGAGAGGACTGGAATTCATCGTTATCAGTTGATAACTGATCATAATCTGAAGGAGCGTATCATTTTTATTTTATTTTATTTTATTAACGGCCTAGGCCAATACATACGGTTTTAAAATAGAAAATACAATAAATGAAATGGTAAAACAGAACAATATAATAGCTAAGACAATACATTTAGACAAAACATGAACATGAGTAAAAAAAAACAGATCTAGCACATTAGTAGAGGGATCTGCGAAATGCTGGAAGGTCCACCCCGAAAAAGTCCAAGTCACTAGAGGAGTTAACCAGTCTACACATTCTTAACATAGGAGAATAGAATCCGTAGTTGGTTTTGGATGTCCTTACATGTAGCAGGTCACTGCCTCTAGTGAACCGGGAGGGAACATTGAACGTAATTTCCTTCAATAATGTCGAGTCATCTATTATGGAGTTCATAATTTTAAAAATAAATAGCAAGTCAGTCACTGTTCTACGTCCCTCCAATGTAGATACATTAAGTCGCCTCTCTATATCTTCATAGGAGTAGCTACCTCTCTCAAGGCCGATCAGTCGTGCAACTCTTGACAAGAAGCGATGTTGGACTGATTCAATCCGGTCGATATGAGTTCGATAGTAGGGAGACCATATAACGCTAGCATATTCTAGCTGCGGACGAATCAGAGAACAGTAAAGGACCTTGATGGAGCTCAGGTTTTTAAAATCCTTAGTGATTCTATTGATAAAACCTAGAAGTTTAAGGGACTTGTTCACAATACTATCAATATGGTCGTGATAAGAATCATCATGGATACTTAATTGTCCTGCGGTATGAGGCGGCTAAAGTCCAGTTCCCGATGACCTTCGAATATAGGGGCAGCTAGCTACAGAAGCCTTTATAAATAAGCATTTTTCAGAAGATCTTCTTTTGAGGACTGGACCATTTGGTTTTGAGAGGCGGATTAACCCTACTAGACTAAACATAGCCTTAAAAACATTTAATATATCTCCGTCACTGTGGCGTTCGACACCAATAACATCGTGATTTTTGGCAATCTTGGGTTCTATTACATTTATTTATCGCGACAATTTGACAAACTTATTGTATGTACATATTTATTTATTTATTTATTTATTTATATACAGAACCGAAATTCCAATTTTTACAAATATTTAGAAACATACAGTATACATAAATATACAATAAATAGAGAAAATAATAAAAAATAAAAATAACACAAAAGAATAAGAAGATGACACGTGTCAAAGATCACAGAGATCAAGTAGAACAATACCATCGACAAAAGAGGAAAAGGATGTAAGAAAAGGATCGAGGTGTGCTGGTAGGCCATTTAGGAGCGACATTGCCGTTGTAGCAAATTGAGTGCTTGAAGCTCCACAAGCATCGACTGGGATCAAAAACAATGGATGGCTACGAGCACGGGTGTACCTATCTGGAACATAGAAGTTAAAACATTCAAGAATCCCAGGGTCGTAAATTGAACCGCGAAGAAGAAGGAATGAATGTTTGAGTGCAGCAATTTTCGTCCGTGACTCTAGCGAATGGAAAGAAAGCATCCCTAGAAGAAAAAGAGTTGGGTAATGTTCGGAATTAAATGAATTGAATGGATACCGTAAATATAAAAATAGGAGACGTCGGAGAAATTTTTTATGAATTTTTTCGAGCATGAAAATGTATTTGAATTTATTGGGATTCCAAACTAAACTCCCATATTCCAGAACAGATAGAACGAGTGAAGAATAGAGAGTACGAAAAATTAGAGGGTTATGAAATTGACTAGCCTGGCGGGTGATGAATCCGAGAAGTTTATTGGCGCGTGAAGTTAAATTGATTATGTGAGTATGGAAAGTGAATTATAATTCATATAATTTGACTCTCAAGTCAAATTATAAGCCACTTGCGTAAAATCTTGAAAAAAAATGCTTTTTGGGGGTCTCGAATGACGATATATTTTAGCATTCAGTATACGGCGTGTCCTGTAAAAATCAGAACGTCCGAGTATCCAGTACAACAACAAATAAAATTTGAAAGAGTAAATCCACACTCTACGCTGTGATGGAAGTAGCCGATTCCAGCAATTTTTTACATTGACCATATATACTTTTTTAGCATTGGTTTTTGGGTGGTGGTCTGGTATCGCATTCTCGAATTGGCGAAGTGTTACGAATCTGCCCGAGCAGCCGGGGATCACCAGACACAAGAGAAACAGTCCAGCGCGGACCATAACTCTTGAGGTTTGAGCAAACGTGATGAACACAAGAACACAAAATCATCAATAGTCTGGTGCAATGCTAAAATGTAGCATACTTTATTGGAGCAGAATTGGCGTCCACTTTCAATGATAATTGAATGTATTTTCGTTGTTACACGTACTCGATTTTTGGTATATTACCTGTAATTCAAAACACGCTTTATGTTATGGAATAGCAAAGCCATCATATACAATAAATTGTTTTTAGATTTTTTAGAATATATTACAATACTTTAATATTTGAAAGGCGATTGAAGATCTATCTAAACCAATATATTTTTTAAATTATATAATTATATAAAATTTTAAAAATCTGATGGTTTTACAACAAAACAACGACGAAAACCGTCAGCCTTTTTTCCACTCCCTGTACTAGCTGCTAAAAATTGTACATACTGGGTAAATTGATTGTAAATAAAAGCGCTTAACCCTTTCATTACGGCTCGGTTTGAATACGAATTGTACTGTCAATTATAAAACTAGTATTTGAAGCATAAATGTACTTATCTGGTCTATTTTCATATATCACATTGGTTCTTGTCTCCTTTAGCTATCAGATGATGCATAAAAAACTATTCTAAGACAGTAGCAAAACGATATATCACGTCAACCGATGCCAACGGTTGGGGAATCTTATGACGGTATATGCCGACAACCGATGCGAAAGTGTTAAAATAAACTTTCTCTAACAGGGAGTATAGAAAACACATACAAGACCATTCTTAATCCGATGCTCAATCATGAATTAAAGGCAACTAGCCCAACTAGGATGATGTGTAGTTTTTAATGTGTTTACTGGTTATTGCGTGGCATTCCTTTGTATTTCTTTCAAGGCCTCCAAGCGTTTGATTAAATAACTTTAATAAATATATGCACGCTTATTAAGTCAAGCAACGCAGGATCGTGATATCCCTCCATTTAGTGGTTCCGTCGAGGATCGCGGGCGCGGCTAACAAAACCTTTTATGGCCCCGAGGAGGTGCGGCTACAACTAGCGGACTCATGCGAGCCACAAGTCTGCCATGGCTTGTGGCTCGTGAAATGTCCGCACCAACCTTTCAACAATCATTCAACCAAAATACACAAAACATATACAGTGGAACCTCTCATAACGAGCATAATTCGTTCAAGAATCATGCTCGTTATGTAAAACACTCGTTAAGCGAAACCAATTTTCCCATATAAATCAATGTAAAACACGATCATGCGTTCCATGCGAAACATTTTTTTAACGTTTATTCTAATAAAGATACATGCTTATAGATTGTTAAAGATCGTAACAACCTGGATAAGAGATTTTTAAAAATCGAAACTAGCTTATTATTCATTAATTTATGATAAACATTTAATTAAATATTAACAATTAATTCTTTTTTACTAGAAAGCTGTCTAGAGACATTTGTTTTAACCGATACTTTAATATTTGGTGAAAATGTGACACATCCAAACTGTCAAATTTTTTTTACAAATAATGTCTGCACATAAGTTAAGAAAAATGTGTGTTCACATGCAACACTGACGTGCTAACGGTACGAGTGCTAAACACAGACTGACGCATACACACATACAGGAGAATACCGACAGATGGTGACAGTAATTCTGAAGTCTTATCTGTGGAATTCTATGACGCTTACCATGATGCATGTGGCTAAGCGCTGCATGTGGAGTGTCGATCCGCCAACGTCAGACTACAGCCCGAGAATCACGCATCATCCTTATCATTACAGGAATTCACAATGAATGGGTGGTCTTCACAGGACGACTTTCGTCAACCAACAATGTTGATTAATAGGCTATGACTGGCATTTTACGGGTGAGGGGTCAAATTTACACCCCAACCGGAGTATTTTAGAGCTCAGAAATCGATTAAAATTCATTTTTTTTAAATCTACGTCAGGGATCGAACCTACGACCTTTGGCTTGCAAAGCAAACGCTTTGACCATTGAGCTATACCCGCCGGCATTAATGTTTATGTTTGGCTGAGGTGTGCAACGATCTTTTGTAGTCGTTGTTGGGTTTGCCATTGGCTGCGATTGGTTTCTTAACAGGGGTCAACCTTTTGCAACCAATCACAAGAATGGTTTCTAACCGTCAGACAGAGATCGAGTTAGTGCTAAAGGTTTTTGACGCTCGAATGTCACGTGATCTTTGACTTTGGTTCTAATAAATTCTGAAATATTTATCAACAATACCGGTTGATGCGAGAAATTCAGACATCAGCCACTCAGAAAATTGAAAGAGTCACTAAATCCACAGAGAAACTCATTCTGTCATTTTTAGTAAAATAATATTTTCTTATTTTTGACCCTTTCGCATCGGTATCCGATATATGCCGTCTTAGATTCCCCTACCTGACATCGATAGCCGTGATAATCGTTTTGCTACTTTCAGTACTCATTGTGACATCTGCGGTAGGAACTCGAAACTGCAGTCATTCCCTTTATCAACATACATGTCTTCTTTACAGGAATCTGTAAAGCATGTGAATAAATATCGTTAGGTTTCGTCACAGGAGCGATTTTTCTGTAAACCACATGTGTCAATGCCACCACATCTATGGAGTTATATATTGAACTTTTGTTAAATATAATAGATTTTTATGCATCACCTGATAGCTAAAGGATACAATAACTAATTTGATATATGAAAATAGGTCAGATAAGTACATTTATGCTTCAAAACCTAGTTTTAAACAAAAAAAATGGTTTGAAAAATTCACGCCGTGACGAAAGGGTTAAATATTTTCGGCGTGGATTATGTATGAAAATATTATGTATTTTAATGTTGGTACGTTTTATAATAGCAGTAATCCAACCTTCAGACGATAATAATAATATGAAATATCAGTAAAGATAAAGCTAGAGATAAAGTCAACAATGCTCGACGTAATTTTCCCGATAGGTATCCTCGCCTGTCATTCCACATTTGATTGATGGCAACACTCAGAACCGGCGCGAAAACCAAGGACAAATGAAAATGGATCTTCCAAAGAAAGTGGATGAACAGTATTTCCAAAATGCGATTAAACATTGAAAGATAACTGCTAATTAATAAATAAAATGATAGTTCTGAGCATATTTAATTAAAAAATCAAAGCCAAGCATAATGGTATTAAATAAATGAAAGATAAATTTAGAATATAAATATGTTTAGTTAAAAATCTAAATAAAAACACATAGTCTGAGGAATTTTGGAAACTGCCAGTTCTCGGTCAACCTACTAGTACGTATTAATCATGCATTGTCTTCTTCTTCGTAGTATCAATCCGGTGGATTGGTTTGCAGCAACAAAATTTTTCGTCTTTTATTTCTGGTCGCTTGACGTCCTCTGCAGCCCTCTTCGCCATATTGTCATAAGGACAACTCATGTCCTATACACTTGCCGCTCGTGTCGCAGGCGAGAGCTCATACCGACAGCGCGGAAATCACCATCCCTTCCACAATGTCGAAGAAGACATCGTGGCGCATGATGTGGCTCGACCACCGCTGTGCCCTAAATTTGTAAAGTTTTACTAGGTAAATATCATCCTTGATTGTGTCTCGTGGTCTTTCTTTTGATAAGCACCATGTCTCAAGCCGACGGAATAACACCTTTTTGACAAGATGTTGGCGGAACCGTTTAAATTACTGTTTTTGATTCACCGATTTTTTGATATATTCTCCGACATATTCAATGGAAACCACAACAGCTACCACTTTGAAGCAATAAGCCACCACGATTGTACCACATTAATCCGTCAATAGCCACATTTGTTGGGTAGTCTAACATTAGCTTCGCACCCTAATGACGTTTATTCAACTACCTACAATATGACGAGAGCCCGGGGCTTGAAGAAAAGGCAGCATATGTGAGCATATCAACATATAAAAAACCCACCGGACTACGCTGATTGGTTTTGCTTGTCGGACTATAATGACCTTGGTTAAACTGATCCGACGTTTGTTGCTAAATGGACACCTGTCAGTACGGCCATAATTAGGCGGGTAATTACCTTCGCAAGAATGAAGCTGGCCATTGATGAACCCACACACCTAATGGAGCAACTATAGGAACAAACAATTCAATGTACAGCAATCTGAGTTTCCCACAAAGAGATTTTTTAAGTGGTTTTTTTCTAAGTGTGTAAAACACATTCAAGAGAATTTCTTTTACCAACAGGAACAGAATGAACCTTTAATTTGTGTTGCTTTTTCTCTTTACAACGACTCGACAGATTTTCTCTTTAAGTATTTTCTGTACTTTAACATTTTCAGAACCTTTAAATCAGTACCGACTTTAGACCCTACGGCGCCCTATGGAAAAAAATTCTGGCGCCCTTTAACGTTTTTATTTAAAAAATCTAAGCAAGATTGGTTACCCTCGGCGCCCCTGGCTTATTCGACGCCCTGGGGCACCAAACCACTTCGCCACCCCCTAAAACCAGCACTGCTTTAAAACTATTTACGCACATCCATATACAATGATGACTTGGAACAGGCGTTTTTGTCAAGTAATTCATTGATTCCACAGATTTTCTTTTTAATGAAGTTCAAGCATCCGTGTTTTCTCTATGATACAGTCTAATGATATCCAAAAAGGCAATTGAATACTTTCAATGACGATCTGAACCACTCACTTCACATCCTTTCGACGTGCATTATATATCTAGCTGTACCGGAAGGTGCAAGCCAATCCTCTTGTTTAGCTGAATTCAATATATAATATGTTCTACAGTTTGAACTTCGCCAAGAAGTCATTATCAAGTTAAATTATTAAAGCTACATTCTCATTCCTCTGTGATATACTCACAATAAAAAATATTACATAATTGAACGCTTATGAGTCGATTTTTACAGCTCAATGATTCGGCCATCGCAATGGAAGCACCTCCACTATTTTAATACAATATTATGATGAATGATTGGTTATAAAGTCCGAGTCGGAACTATAAGTAGTCGTTTCACATCCATTCAGTCTATAGTTTGGTTCGAGACCCGAGTGGTACTTACTAAAATAAATAGACTGCCGGAAAGTGTTGTAATAAATGAATACTGATAGAATAATAAAAATATACATACTTTGAATATATACTATGGCGACATCTGTCGTACGATAATAACAATGATATAAATACTAGTTTCATCGCAAGTTAGTCTGGGCATAGCAATGGCGCGATTCGCCGAGCGGTATGAATACCTGGGCATAGTTGGTTTCCAAGGTCCGCGGTTCGCATCCCGCTTCTGCCGTTATTTTTGTGCTTGGATTGACGCGTTGAAAAAAGAATTTTATGTTTAGTATATGTATATTTAAGTAATAACAATATTATGCTTTCAAATTATTAATCATGACAATATTTGACCTGTACATTTTACTATTTTCTACCCATAAGCAGTCCTAAAGCCAATCACATTATCAGATATGAACGATTTTTTTTTTACTAAAATGTTATTATGACGGTTAAGAGGTTATAATGTTTTTTTTAGTTGCCACACTGGTTTTTTCCAAGCGTAGGAGGTTGCTCAAACCTGTTGTCAACTACACTATTTCTCATTCATTCATGATGATGATAAACTTATACGTGTTGTATATTTTGTTGCATTATGATAAAATATATCCTAATATCTACACATAGATAACAATATCACGAGACTTACGTCTTATGGCTTATCCTGATATCCAACACGATGACATCCGTTCAAACACATTTTAACAACTTGAGCGTGAAATATACAATAAAACATAAAAAGGAAACATAAAGAAAGCAACAACAAAAAATAATAACACATATCAACAATCAGACAGATCCAGGAAACCAATGACATTGACAAAAATGGAAAAGGGTGCGAAAAAATGATTATTAACGTGTAATGGTAGCTCATTTAAAAGTGCCATTAATTGAGACGTGAAACTTGGGTAACAATATGAATGGAGAACAATTCATGAATACGTGTGCACGGGTATAACTATCCGGAACGTAAAACTTACAGCTTTCAAGAATCCGAGGGTTGTGAATAGCACCGTGAAGGGTAAGGAATAAATGTTTTAAGTGCAGCTATTTTCTGTGTATACGAAACTCTTGCGAATGGAAAGATAAAATCATATAATACGAGTATATAAACATTGTATTATTGTTAGTATTTTATTATTGGTGTACTTGTGTTTTTTGAGGGTGGCATTCGAGCCACTATTTCACGCTCGTGTCTGTTTTTTGGATGCAATAAATAGCAATAGTTATGAACAATTGACTGTGTATGAATAGATCATTCCTCGCATCCTTCCCGGAACAACGACGGCATTCAAATGGGTGAAAGAATTCTGGTGGAATATTAATGGAATGCCTATATTAAAACAAGGAAACGATCCGGGGTACGTGGGCATCCACACCGGCACAGTCTCGCTTCTTGGTAGGCCATATAATGATACAAAACATCCGTAACATTAATATTGTCAAAGAGACATTTCTTATGATCATGACTCACCTCTATCGTGAGACTCGTCAATGATGTAAAGGTTTATGTCTCAAATCCATCCATTGAAACTGACAACCGAAATTATTCAGTAATATTACGAAAACAAAACATACTTATTAAATTTAATTATTTGTAGACATGTTAAAAAAAAACCTGATTATTGAACACCCAAATATTTCTCTGGTACTGCAGTTGCAGTCTATGCAAGTTCGCGGGCTGTTGCCCTGGAAATACCATCTATGTTGCCATGTGGACTTCCGGTTATACAGGTGTTCTGGGACAAGCCATAGACAATCTGAACTTACAGAACCGTGAAACAAAAATTTGCGGTGTCTTTATGCTCCAAATATGGTGCAGATATGGTAAAAGGTGTATACAGATACATTTCATTAATAGGATATTTACTGATTATATTTTTACGGACCTTGATAGTGTATGTTCTGCAAACTTTATTTATTTTGAGTATCATTAATTTGGAATGGTGGTGGTTATCAATTATATTAAAAGATAATGTACCCCTTAATTCATTTAGTGTATCAAAATATCTTGCAAAAGGCTACGTCTTTTTGCTCATTAATCAGGTTTAATTGTGATCATGCGCTACAGTACTATAGGGTCCGCTGTCTAACGTTTTTTTTTTCAACTAGTGCTTATTTCGTGAATGGTAACACTTAGCTCATGTCTGATCTGACAGATAACTAGTTTTATCCTTCCGCTGAACGAATATGGTTGTGTATACGCTTGAACAACGCTGGGAAATATTGCGACATTACTTTAAAAATCATGCTATTGTCCGCCATCTAACGTTTTTTTTTTCAACTAGTGCTTATTTCGTGAATGGTAACACTTAGCTCATGTCTGATTTGACGGATAATTAGTTTTATCTTTCCGCTGAACGAATATGGTTGTGTATACGCTTAAACAACGCTAGGAAATATTGCGACATTACTTTGAAAATCAGGCCATTTTTCTTCGAAAATGAGCAAGGAGTGGCCGTTACAGTAAATGGCGATCGTTATCGGGCCATTTTTGTTCACAAAAATTGAAGAGGAGGATATTGGCAACATTTGGTTTCAACAGAACGGCGCTACGTGCCACACAGCCGAAGCTGCACTCGATGTTTTGCGCCCCATTTTCAAAAAAAAAAAGTTATTTGGCGGACCCGTTATATATACAGGTATATTGTAATACAGCATTCTGATTGTATCGCTTAAAACCGAAAGAAAACTTGGTATCCACATTACTACTGAGCTCAATTAGATAATAGAGCATCAAAAATATACAATAAGTTAGTATGATAACATGTTATTCGACAGGTCTAGTTTTTATGTGTGCTATCACTGAAACATTATGTCTAACTTCGATCGGATTGTAAAACCATGGGATATTAATACAATTTTAAAACAGTTGCATGGTTGGTCATAGACCTGATCAGACTTTAGTTTCGTTCACAGAAGCAAGGACTCTGATGCATTTATGTTGAAACTTGAATTGGAGCTGATATCTCGTCTGGTCTGAACCCGGTTTTAAAAAAATAAGGATTGAAAAGAATTGACCAAAGAGAAATACCAAAATCCCACATACATAAGGATGACGTTTTTTATCAAGCCGTGATAACCGGATTTTACCTTCAGAGGGTTCCAAGGAATTTGAATGGCCTGTTTTATTATCTGCGAGCGGACAAATCCTCTCAGACCTCGAGAGGCAGTTGACCTCACCGTGTGCAGAGCCTCCAATTGTTTGCATTTCTCTTACCTGAAAAAAAAAGAAACACATATTACTTATATGCATAAAAAGAACATTGAGCGATTGTATATAGACGTACTCCACTTCAATATGTTATAGACTTAGGAAAATGTGTAAATTGTTTGTATCTTCAATTAAAGTTTTTAGATGTTCTGTAGAGTGTAGATCGTTTGCCTTATCATATCGTGTGGTTAGCTGCTAAGGTTAGTAACGTGAGGTAACGTAAAAACGTAAAGCAGTCGAATTGGCGTAGTGTTGTGTAGTGAAACAGTCGTAACGCGGAAATACTCTGGTATGAATGAGTACATTAAAATAATGTAGAAAAGAGATTAATAAAATCGCACGAGATCATTGGTGCCACGATGTCAAGTCTTACATATGCATCAAAAATATTATCTGGTCTTACACATATATTCAATAGTAATGTTATTGTAATGATTAGTATGATTATTGGGTCAGGTTTATCATTTGACCTCTTCGAAAAATATATTTTTAACAACTAACTCTAGACATGGTTACTTGCTCAGAATAGGGATGATTCACAACGATGGTTCGCACAGAATAGAACCACATTTGCGATATAAATAAAATCTGCACAAATCGACTCCTAAATTCAAAATCGTCAACTTTTGTTCCAGATCCCTTTAAGGATTGAAAGTCAAATAAACTTTTAGGATAAAATGATTTTCCTTAGATATTCCATACAATATATTACACTATTCTCTTAGTCTTCAATTACACTGCGTTTGCAAAGAAGTTACATGTGAATGTACAACTGGGAGACTATTGTTGCAAGGCATATTACAATTATTTCCCATTTTTAGTACCTTATGACAGCATGATATAGCTCTTGCTAACTGATACCGAAAACCTCGATATACAATATTTTGTCTCTTATTTCTGTTCACTTATCGACATGCATGTGTCGCCATATTGGCATTTTGGACTAGTTACGGAGATCCTCACTTGTGGCGCTGTGCGACAGCCCATCATATTGTGAGTGCATATTGTATTTTGGCCCGGCCTGAATACTGTGACTAGGTCCGGGCCATAAGTTTGTAAAGTTTATCGTAAATTTATGTCAATGTGCTTCAGGAAAGTCTGTGTTATTAAACTGCTCTTCATCCTGCCCCCACACGACGGAGTAACACCTTTTAAAAAGAGGAGGATGTTACTTTATTAAATTATATTTATTTTATACAGATTCAAATATCATAGGTTACACACTCATACAGTACTTAATTGTAAAAGTTCGTATATTTTTGGAATTTTCTTATTGTCAGAGGTCGCCACCCACCGCTGGACGTAATCGCCGATAAAACCACAATAATAACGTTTAACAAAAAAGATAATCGGAAAAAAACAGTGAGTTGTTATCGCATTCCAATAAGTGTTGTAACTAGCTGTGTCATTAGCCCCAGTATTCTAAAAACTGATAATTAACAATCGAACTCATTACCAATAACATCGACAGTTTTTTTTTTCATACACAAGGACAAACAACAACACAGGAGAAAAACGCCAAAACTCTAAAATAAAGAGATATTTCTCTACTTCGGATTTCTAGTCGAGATACTCACAAGAGTTGTGGCACTAATGATTTTTCTTTGAGTCTTCTCCAATTATTTTTACAACCAATCAGACAAATAGTCCCCTCCTAGTAGTCTCCTTGATCAGGTCAGTCCAGCAATTGTATTTTTTTTGCATGCTTTTCTCCAGTGAACATATTTCAAAGATTTTAAAAAGTCCAAATAATAGAAAGGCTCTTATGTTGGCAAATTGGGGTCAATCTTCATTTATTTTTAGATCTCTTAAAAATGAAAAGGGCTTTTAGTTTCTCATAAACACAATGTCCTCCAGTACCAAAACTCAAATGTATCTAAATTTTTTCGTAACTTACTCAAAAGCTCCAAATCTGCTCTGTATAGAGATTTAATGAGTAGGTATTTAACAAAACGCTCTAACTGCATTATATAAATATGACGTTATAACATAATTTCGCATTTAAATTTAATACAAAATATGCACCACCTACTTTTGCATTAACCAATAATAAATCAATTACAAAGTAAACTTAAATGTATTTAAAAAACCAGGAAATAAATTAATATGTCTACCTACCTACCTAGGTGAATCAACATGCGGATTACAAGGCCAGAGAAAAATACGCAATGTAGCCTTTTGTTTTTTTTATGTCCAAACAAATTTCTATACCGCGGAAGTTTAGCTGAAATCAGGGTTTTCACAAAAGCACGAGTTTGCGGTACGAGTAATTATTACGAAAAGAGTATTTTAATTGAATTTGAATTTTTCGTATGATAGAACATTCACATGAAAAATTTCATGGACAGAAAAATCAATGAACGTAACTTGATATGGCACAGTGCGTAATACTTCTTTGGATACAAATCGCTATCGATTAAAAAACACACCCTAAATTCAGAGGCACCAAAAGTAAGAAAATCGTATTATAAATAACATACAGAGTACATATTCGAATCTAGGAAATAGGATAAGTTTTGACTACTTTGGTAGGTTGAAGAAGGAACGAATTAAACGAACGTAGTTTTATCATATTGTGTATGATGCCCGTTATTAATAAGATTCAGATATTTTATAACGTATTAAATAGATAAAAAATAATAAAACTAAATATTTATATATAAAAATAAAAATGAGTTTGACATCCCTGTTACTAGATCGAGTAAAAAAGATTAGCGATTAGAACCGGTGTTGTCATAGCGAAAAAAATCGCACGATGTGGGTATTTAAAGGCGAATTAATTTTTGCACCTAAAATGCCCAATCGGCGGAATTTCATAATTCCATGTTTATTTTAGAATATCGAGGTAATTACAAAAAAAAAATGTTTTTCATTTTATTCGAATTATGCTTCAGAAGCATATCTTTAAATGAAAAATTCTGTGAAGGCATTCAAGTATAGACATATAAAAAAAAATAGGCGTTGGATTGCTTAAGTTTTATACAAATACTCGTATTTCAGCGGGTTTTTTTATTATGTTAAAAACACAAGAAGGAAAATATTGACAGAGGACTTAAGAAGATTTTTTATATTTGCCTTAAACCTTTATGTATATGCAATACATTATTGCATCGTTCTGTAATATATAACCACTACAAATGAACAAAACAATACCATAATTTTACTCAAAATTATGTAAGTATATAAAAATTCACGTTTCTTTCGTTTTGAGATATTTAAAGGTATGCGTTCAATGTTGATGGAAAACCGATGAAAGTGATAATTTCATGTTGCATAAAATGCTACATTTAGATTTGAAAGAAATATGTTTTATAAAAATAAATTTACGACAATGTGAATTGAAATAAATGAATAACCAAGATTTTCAGTCGTCCTTAAATAACCGCCTTATTAAAAAAAAAACATTTTTAATCATTCAATTTTATTGCTATATCTTAGTGAGAAGTACTTTTTACCTTGTCATATTATGTTAGTACACTCTTATACTGAAGTTAAAATAATTAAAATCACCGAAAGTAAGAACAAGCTATAAGTAATTCGAGGCAAATATATAAAACATTAAAAATTCTATCTAATATAAAATTATTCTATACTTTGGGTATAATATGAATGGGTTTTAGCTGTTAAAAAAAATTAGGAAACTCACGATTTAACGCATTTCATTTTCGTTCTCACCTCATCGCTATTACCATCGACACCGATCGAGTGTCAACAACTTGTAACTTAGAAATAATGAAGAATGAAAGAAAAAAATAACACGATTCTCGCGATTTGTTCCGAGAATAACTTTGCGCTTATTTGGAAGTCGTCGGATTACACAACGGCCGGTTGTATCATCGATATTTCCAGGAGACACTTATTGCCAGTCTCTGAGCGATGAATAACCTGGCAATTAATCATCCGCAAATACCGATAATGGACGAAAGAATATATTTAGAAGGCGACCAAAAGACTGTCTCAACCAAAAGTTTGTTGTGCCATCTTCTGGCACATATTTTTCGATGTCATCACGCAAGGGAGAATAACGCCAGAAAGTAATCAAGACATTTCAACTGTTTACTATAGGATACTTTTGTCCTTCTGACAATGGCCAAGCATTTAGCGTCAAGGGCATATAATTGAGATAGGCAGCCTTTGGAAAAGGGGATAGAGAGCGATTCTAAAAAGTAAAACACACAACAGAGATATGCATTCTAATAGTAGGTCTTATCTATAAAATAAAGGTCACCCAAAGTGCCACAGAGAGATAAATCCATGTCTGGAGTGTCTCTAAAATATAGAATCTGAAACGAGGATATTCGAAGAAGTCAAGTAGTAGACGCTACAAAAATAGTTGATATACTCGAGTGGAAGAGGGCAGGAAAAATATAAAAAAAATACGACAGTCGATGTGGAAGAAAAAAGTTGGAGTTGCACCCAAAAACTGATAAACGGAATGTTATCTTGACTTCTGCAGAATGGATTCAGAATAAGCAGGCTGGCTGTGGAAGGCGGACGTTCAAGAGACTCATACGGTAGGCCTAAGTACAGCAATGGAAGGACACATGGTTATGACGATGAAGCGCTGAACACTATTTCGTACATCATTAAAAAATGTACGTATTTGTTTCGTTGAGGTGGTGTTATTGGGACAACATTAATCATTTTATCATCAGTGTATAATAAAAGATGTAACATGTGTTTAATGACATGAACTGCGCCTCAAATGCTAAGTAAAACAGTGCTACAGAGGATAGAGCAGAATTTTTAGCCATTTCCCATCATCTGGGGTCGGCTCTCTTTGTGAACATTCGCCATGTCTGTCTGTCGTGCTTTGCATTCTCGGTCAAACTCAGAATTTTCAGATCCTTGTTTACAGTTGCAGTCCATGTTGCCTGTGGTCTTCCAGGTTTTCTTCTCAGCGTGGGTATGTTGAGGGCTCTCTTCGTGTGGTCCTCATCTCTCCATGCCACATGCCCATACCATCTTAGGCGGTTTTCCCTTATCTTTTTCAGGTATGGGGACCATCCGAAATGAACCCCGAATATGCTCATTTCGAACTCTGTCCACTTTAGTCACACCGCCCGCCCACATCAGCATCTTCATCTCTGCCACATGAATCCTATCCAAGTCACGTTTCAGCGGGTTCCAACACTCCGATCGGTAGAGCATAGCTGGCCTTACAGCAGTTTTTGTAAATTTTACCTTTGGTCCCAAGAGAATAGAGCGGAATGAATATAAAAATTATTCTTTAAATTTGTTACTACAAGGAATCATACTATTATATCAATGTGCTCTCCGATGTACATTATGGTGAGAGCATACCAATATTATATAGACATTTAGCATGCAGATACTATTTTAAATACTGAACAATGTGTAATGTGTGGATGATGTCATAGCCAACTATTACAACATGGCGACGCAAGAGCTGCAGAATTTCCTCGAGGATATTGCGGTCTGACACGCGGTGAGACTTTGATAATAATGCGGTGGATGCCAACGTTTAGCGCGATTAAGCATTGCTGTCAAATTCATACGAAAAAAACTATAAATAATTCATTATTCTACCAAGTATATTGTCGGTGGACATGGTGGAGTGAACAGCGAGTTTGACTACGAAGCGAAATGTTGTGGATTTGTGTCACAAGTAATCATTTTACTTCAATAAAACGAATCGCTAAATTCGGTACATTTTATTTCAAAAATTGATCTTGTTGAGTTACTTTGAAGGCGACGAGGTTTGCAGTGCATCTATAACCACGGCTCCCGTAATAAAATTTACTAAACGAATCTTATTAAAACAAATCAAAATGCTACCTTCATTGATATCCTTTTCTAATTCGAAGCCAATGGTAACCATAAATTGCCGCCATAAAGTTATATCACCTACAAAGTGAACGGTACTCATATTAATCTTATAATACAAATACAGGAGAATACCGGCAGATGGTGATAGTAATTCTGAAGTTATTCATGCTGCATACGGCTAAGCGCTGTATGTGGAGTATTGATCCGCCAACGTCATAGACGACAGCCCGTGATTCACGCATCATCCTTATTATTACAGGAATTTACTATGAATGGGTGGTCTTCACGGGACAACTTTCGTCTACCATAAATTTTAATTAATAGGCTATGACTGGCATTTTACGGGTGAGGGTTCAAATTCACACCAACCTGGGGTATATTAGAGCTCAGATATCGTTTTTTTTGTAATCTCCGTTGAGGATCGAACCCACGAGCTTTGGCTTGCAAAGAAAACGCTTTGACCATTGAACTATACCCACCAGGCTTGAACAAATTTGTTGAAAAAGTAAGTTGACCAGGATTTCGAGTGGTGGCTCTATACTAGAATTGGGGACGAATATAGCACAAGAAACAAAAAAGTCATTTTAGGTCATTTCTTCTACGTGAAGTATTTTAAATATATTTTATATATAAAGCATCTTTCATAGACGCTTCAAATAGCCGACATAAAAATCCAGTACATTTCTTGTATAGTTTTAGAGGGACCTTGCAGGACAACAAGATCATGATCGTCTTTAAGATAAAAACAACTGTAGCATCCGAGGAACAAGGGTTTTTATTGATCAGCTTTTTTATCGGCGATCTGGTGATTAGCCAGAAGCTCCCGAGACCTGGACAATTCGGTCCTAAGAGACAGCTTAACCATGGCTTATATGGGAAGAAATAATATTGTATTTTTATTTAATGATCGTTCATAGATATTTCGATGAGTTATCGTTAATAATGTATCGGATAGTATTGATACATTGAAACCCGTTAGTTCTCGGTCCCGTTTGGTATGGCGGTCCAACGGTCTTTACTTTTGACTATGCGGGCACCTACCTAGTACCTACCTACTCCAAACATGTCGATCGGTATCATTCTTGAACCCCAAATGGTTTCTTTACATGCCACAACTAAGTACGTATACGTGTTGCAGGCAAAGTGTCAAATCTCGTACAAGTCAATGTGTAAACAAATTTAACTAGTAAATACGAATATATACATTAAATAAATTATTCTTTATATAACTAAGTGATATCAGCTTGATATAGCTCCTTTAGGCTGATGCCGTAAAGCCTCGAAAAACGATCTTTTGTCTCTTATGTTTGTTCACTTGCCTGACATGCACATCTAATGTTAGTTTTAATTGTATTATGTTGCACGGCGTTTGCATGCGCCATCTTGTTTGTTATGACAGTTGGTCCATTTCATGTTGGTCACTGTCATATTTACTTCGATTGTCTGCCGCGACGATTGACGACGCCAGATGTCAGAGCGGACAGTCAGTCGGAACGCGCCCGCGACCATTATGGGAACGCCTAAGGGCGTTCCCCATAACGGGTGACAACAGAGGAAGTGTTTGACAAATAAAAGCGTATGGTGAAACAAAAATCAAGTTCTTTATATTGTGTACCTGATCCTACATCCTTCAAGTAAATCGATATCCAAAATATGAGAGGAGGATATCTTAAGTATAAGCTCACAGATCGTCGAGTAATCGCCTAGTGTTAAAAAATCGACGTTTTTGTCCTAACCTGAGGGCATGCTATGTCACATGGTTTGGAGTTTATCTGTATTGTAATGTTTATGCAGTGCCTAAATTACCCAATTTTTACGCTCTTTTCCGAGTCCTCGTATCTAATTAAACGCCAATGCAACCATATATTGGGCATAGAGAGCAGGTGATAGATTATTATGTGCATTTTGTGGCCACCGCATGCTCCAGCTAGGGAGCAAATATAGAATAAATAATTACAATGTATCCATACTCCAACTAGAGATCGATTGCTTAAGGAGACCATAAATCAAAGTCGTTTTTTCTTAAGCCCCATACTCTCTTCATCTTGGAACGTTGACGACATACCAAAAATCCAATATTTACCTTAATGATGAAGAAAAAATAGTAATATGTTAAAATATATGTGTATTTATTAATTATAATTATATATAACTGACTATCTTGAGTAATGTATACACTAACTAGTGAATCCGTGCATAAACCTAGTGTAGACTTTAACTGTAACATAAACATCAACTTATTAACCCATTGGAGTCTGGACGATTGAAGATGCAGACGCTTGTTGATAGTCACTTGATACCCACGCATTTCCTGAGCTCATATTTCTGCTTTCAGAACACAACGTTTGATAAAACTTTCTTCTATCACACACATTAAATTTTCAAACAAAATAATCAAGGAAATATTCAATTTTTATAGGAATGGAGATCGAGATGCAAGATTCTGTTGCTGCAAACCAATCCACCGGATTGATACTACGAAGAAGAAGTCTTTGTAATAGAATAAAAAGTGATTTAGAAACACTGAAAAAACTTTGTGCATATTCGTATTTAAATATCTTCAAACATTCAAATTTACATTTGAATTCATAACTTGATGCGAATAAATAACATCCGTGTTGCTAGGTTCAAAACCGTTACGTTCGAGCTTATTAGAAGTATGGAGATACTCGTACAGCATAACGAGTATTATTTATCCATCCACCATTCTACAACAATGATTCGGCATTCTGCAGAGAACATCTCGAGAGTCCGTGATGTTTTTTGTGCCGCATCCGAGAGATGTGTTCTGGGCATATGACATCATACCGGAGAAGACGCTGGTATCAACGGTCAAACACATCGATCGGTGGGCCAAGGTTTTTTTGCCGGAACCCACCGTGAATAATTCCCCAGGATGATGATTGCTGGACGAGCTGTAATATTTTATGGCTTATTGGCATCATCGTTCAGCAATAATACGCAACTGGAAGTAGAAAACTCTCAAAAATATTTAATATTGTGAATGCGAAAACTTGAAACATCCGATAGAAAAATAAGTATATTGTTTGTGGATTTACATTTAGACCTTGAACAGTCAATTTAACTAAATCTTTAATCTGTTAATGGTACCTATATAATGTTGGGTTAAGCCGCCCTTTTGGAATCGTAACCATTTCATTGCGGCTCGGTTTGAATACAAATTATACTGTCAATTATAAAATTAGTATTTGAAGCATAAATGTACTGATCTGGTCTATTTTCTTATATCACATTGGTTCTTGTATCCTTTAGCTATCAGATGATGCATAAAAAACTATTCTTAAAAAGTAGCAAAACAATATATCACGTCAATTGATGTCAACGGTCGGGGAATCTTATGACGGCATATGCCGACAACCGATGCAGAAGGGTTAAAAGATCTAGGCCTCAGGAATGTCGGTCGATATTCTTTTAAATCTGATTAGTAAACAACCAAATGTACCTCTATGACACTATAGCAGCCGTCACCTCATATCCTCGGGCTTCCGTTTCGAAATTCATCAAGAACCATTTATGTTCTCAGGTGGACCTCCGCATACAAAGGTGTCTCAGAACAAGATATGTATAATTATAATAAAGATATATATAATTATAACTAGCAGAAATGTGTAACTGAAATTTGTGTTGACCATATGCTACATTTATGTAAATGGATAACAAAATACCCTAGCTTTTTTTCAATGCTTTCTAATGACGTCCACGTTTTAACATTATTTTTTTTAGTTTTTTTACTGATACAACTTTCGCAGGAAAAAATCGTATGACATAAATTAGTCTTAGTCTATTTGTATTATTGAAAATGTGTATAATATATTAATATGTATGTATTTAACATTAGAATGCATGCAGAATATCGACATTACAGTTAAAACAACTTACTTTAATAATGCCGTAGTTATGTACACACCACAGATAAACTCTATGCAGTTTGATAGATTAAGAAAAAACGTAAAAAAAGAAACAAAATTATTAAATTAAAAATGTGTTCATACAAGTATGAATACATTATTTCGTCAGATCCTAGCGACTGTCCAATTCTTCCCAAGGTATAGGAATGAAAAACAGCATTCAACGGAAGTAAATATTTTCCATAATTCATAAAAACATATTCTAATGTAATAAATATGTATCGTGTAGTTATTTATGAATCTTTCTTTGCACATTTTTAAAAGGTGTATCACAAACTTCATGAATCACTCTTTATATAAATAGGTACACAACATGGAGGTGTACACAATGACTCAGTTTGTACGAGTGGCAACATTGATAGGATTGGCGCGATATCGATTTGAATTATTTGAATAAGGAACAGATGTTGTTCTATCTGACAGCTCCTCGAATGTTTTCCCGCTCTTTTGTGTGTCAGACGAAAGAAACACATCACAACGAATGTTTTCTGCTCCGATAATCGATATTATGAAACAAATGAGCCTTGAGGCGTGATATTTCTATATTTGGACATGTTTGGAGCTGTATTTTCATTTAGATCAGGGGAATGAAAACATTATTCTTAAATAACAATTATGTATATATTTTTTAAATATGCCACATCATAAAATGGTCGTCATCACGAACTAAGCAACCAAATTAATAAAACATACCGATTATTATTATTATTATATCATGCGGTAAAACCACTTAAGATGGTATGGGCATGTGACACAAGGAGATGAGGACCACATGGTGAAGAAAGCCCTCAACATACCCACGCTGATTAGAAGACATGGAATACCACAGGCAACATGGACTGCAACTATAGACAAGGATCTCAAAACTCTGGGCTTGACCGACCCCAGATGATGGGAAATAGCGAGGCTAAAGAGGATCTTATTCCTCGTATATGAACAGAGCATATTATGTAGGTGCTTCCCTGACGAGTATATATAAAAAAACCGTCTTTCCCCGGTTGTCAAAGTCAAGCTTACTAATACAAATTAATTGTGTTAATGGTCTTGGCTACTAAGCTCTTGTGAACATAAGACACAGTTTTTGTTTTTTTACAGGACAATGAAGCAATACCTCCCGCGGACAAACAAGGCAAACTTCGATACAAAAACCCACACTGGGAGGCTTCTTCAACACATTTTGAGGTAGAGGCTCCCAGTGGAAGACCATCCATAGGCTTCTTCGACATATTTGAAGGCGAGGCTATGATGGATCTATGTGGTGGGCAGGACCTCATAGCTGAGATGCTGGCGGATGAACCGAATTGGCGGTCAACGACAGCTCTCTAGCTTTTCAAGAGATTAGCTTGACCGAGAATGCATCGCAGGACAGACAGACATAGCGAATGTGTACAAGGAGAGCCGACCCCAGATGATGGGAAAAGGCGAGGCTAAAGAAGAAGAAGAAGAAGAAGAAGAAGAAGAAGAAGAAAAGAATAATGAAGCAATAAATAAAATGTAAAATGAGCCTAATCAATTAATTATTAGTTCGCGGTCTGCCTGAAAAGAATCAGCGGGCGATTTTTGGACCGCGGATCGTAGTTTGCCGAACCCTAATACTGACCACGATAATCTGAAGAAAGTATGGATTAGATCGCACCATAGATTAAATGTATTGGTTTCTATTATTGGAAATCAGTACACGTTGTTATACACTATCTCGATATAATACTGCAAACATATGATCAATCTATTTATGTATAAACTCTTTCTCTTCATAAATCATCGAAAATTTAGCGATACGTCAGACGGATTTGGCCAAAAGCTACATTATCTTTTTTTAACAACTGGTCCATAAATGGAAGATAGATAAATAATAATATTCATATATTTTCAAGCGTCGCTTAAAGACTTGTTGTCAACTTAAAAAAATGTAAAATCGCTTAAATTCTATTTATGTATCGCGAGTTTAACCTTTTAGATGCGAGGTGCGGATATATCCGCACCAACTTGCACTGCTCTTAAGTGCGAGGTGCGGATTTATCCCACGCCCTGAAAAAAACACGTCGCTTCAGTGTGAGATGCGCATTTATCCGAATACAATATTGAATATAATTTTGTTTCGTATGCCGACATTCCTTCGTCAATTTTTTTTACGATATGTATTGAGTTGTGGGTCATTCTACACATGTTTCAAATTAGCCCTTTTTTAAAATAATAATGGATTTATTTAATCTTGTTCTGAAGGTGAATATAAATGCAGCACTGACCAATCAAAACACATAAAAAAATCGTCCTTAAATATTCAACTTTATTTTTCATTGACTAATTGACTTATTTCGCGACTTTTTATGAAATCTTATTTCGCACGTAAAAAGGTTTCCCGACGCCCAGACGTGTTAGAATCTTTTTTTTTAATCTGACCTAAATATTTGAAATGCACTTTGACGGGCCGCCATTTTAAGATTGATGACATCACCGCGAATTTTTAAATTTATTAATATGATACTCTCCTCGCAACCTTGATTGGTGGACGGCCAAATTCGGAACTTGCGTAAAAAAATGTCGCCGAATTCCGGGCGCATATTTTGTTTTAATTAAAATTCCCGCACGGTAATTCGCCGTTACGACGCATTCAAGCGACCGCGAACGGCAACACGGCCAATTGGCGACGATATCATGTTGTAATGCCATCGTTCTTTCACCTGAAGCGATGGTGAAGTGACGTCTCTTCAAATCCGATGGTCAGCACATGTGAAGCAAATAGACCCTAGTTAGAAAGTCAACACATGATGTAAAATTATAAAAATATATAAAAAATATATAAAAAAGGATTAAAAAAGTTTTTTTATTTTTGTTCGGATCAATATTCTACATGCAGTGTTTAAACGTATGTAAAATAGTAAGTGTCTTGGAATCCACATATGAAACATCTCCACCACCATCAGTCGGTATTCTCCTGTATGCGTTTACGTAAAAAAAAATGTATTTTATTACCCCAATATCGAAGCTACATCAACTCTCGGGCATCGCCCCACCAAACATACCTCGAGAAGTCACTACCAAGAAGGAGCTCACCAAAGCAACCCACGACGCACTCCACCCTATGTTTGGGTATCAAAAGATAACCACACGGCTCAAATCAAGAAGAAGTTTCCGACAGTCGACAACGGAACTGGTGATACCTGAGGCCACCCTGCGGCTGAACATGGGTGGGATATAGTGATGTCCCTTAACAGTCTTCGGACCGGAGTATGCAAGACGAGGACACAAATGAAAGCCTGGCAGTTTTACTGAATGTGACTGCGGCGTGGAGCAGACCCTGTCACACCTTCTGGAGTGTGCGCTGTGCCCGAATACCTGCACCCAGGAAGACCTGATGATGGCCGGGAGTAACTCTATCGACGTCACCCACTTCTGGGCAGCCAGGATCTGACCCTGTTGTTTCCGACACGATTATATATATTACCACCATTCATCATTGAATAACGTACATTTTATTGTTACCGATGATTTGTCGATGCCCTTCTTATTTCGATTGATTATTTGCAAACCATTTAAAATTTATATATACTAATATCTTTCACTAAAACAACTGCTGATGACATTTCTCCACTAAACAGTGTTCAAGAGTTTAAAATGTTTCTATTAAAAAATGTAGCACCCACAAGTACTCACGCATAGCACTACCTCAAAGTAAGCAATGAACCGTTATTAGATTTAAAAAATATATTCACACACATATTCGTAATTGACAGTTACACAAATACCACGTACCGGCAATGTTGGATGGTTATCTTTTACTCGCAGGCCTCAACACCGGAAGTGCTGACCAAACCAACCAGGCGCTTATCAATTTCGCCAACATTTTAGGTACGTCAGACAATAATTACTAACTATCCTTTTGGCTTCCCATTGCACAATGATTATGTCATCCACTGTGAATGCTAATAGCGCAATTATTCTCAAATTAATGTCATGTTAATTACAGTTGTGTAGTAATAGACGCCTTTTAAAAACACATGTAGGAGAGCATAAACATAGGTGTTTAAAATGTTATCTGCTAGTCTCTATCTTCAATCTACACTGTATTTCACAGTCACTGATTACTCTGTCACTTCACTTCACAACATTTTTCAGTCACTGATCATTTACACTGATGATCATTGTCATTCAATAGTGTTTTATAGTTTGATCAATAATTCATCCAGACACTGTTTGTGTACATTTATTTTTTAATAAATAAACAATGTAAGTGTTAATATTATTATATTACGGCTATCGATCATGAATTTATCCATATTCTTAACGCAGAATATTAAATACTGAAAATAAAACATTGAAAACGTGATCATTTGAATTTGTTCGAAATTTGAATCCAATTTTAAAATATTGGAATTTTATATTCCACTCGGTAGGTGCCTGACATTTTAAAAAGGAAAATTATTGCTGTTTGATTGTGGAAACCTGTATAATATCAATGATCCTGCTCCACATATCTAATTAGCTGCTAATATCAAGACCTGATGGTATGTATCAAACAGCGATGTTGCAATATTTAAGAGACAACAATTTGATGTTACTGACACGAATAAGAAAGAACATTTGAATTTTAATCACGTGATATTGATATTAACATCATTTTTTGGAAAAATAATATGAAACACTGCAATTATTATTAAAAAACTAACTGAATAAAAAACAAAATTATATTTATACATAGTTAAATTCGCGCGACAATTGATTAAATATTTATGTCAGTAGCTACACATAACATAATATATATATTTTTTAAATATTATATTGATGGCTGTTCAAGTTTTGCATACCATAAACAACATTGCACCGCCAGCAATTATACGGTCCACTGGCAACATTCCTCGTAAGGTACCTACCGCTTATAGGCAGATTATTATTATTTGTGACTGCCACATTGCATCACCTCGCAGTGAAAATAAAAAAAAATACGTAAAAAAAGGCGAAGAGGCGATTTTTTTCGCTCGACAAATGCATAATTTAATTTATTTTAATGACAAATGCATCAACCACGTATAGTTTAACATTTACCACCTACATTCATGTGATTACATTATTTTTTGTAGGTTAAATTTTTTTGTTAATTATACACGTCGAATGTAATTAGATTTCTTCATAATTAAAATTTTAATATACCTGTATTGATGAATTGCACATGCAAAAATGTACGCAATTCTCAGCATATGGTCACCACTAACCGTTACAGGAAATCTTTCTTAGATTTGGTTTTCAGTTTTTGTACAAATCCTTTAACCCAACGTTTACCGCCACAAAATTGTATGGTATCTCAGTGTAACTAACAAGAAGAAATTATGCAGAAATTACAGAGTATGAAGCAGACCTTGTCACCACATCCATCTTCACATCTTTAGGCGTTTCAGAATCACAGAGTTATAAT
Source organism: Glossosoma conforme (assembly GCA_022606575.1). Taxonomy (NCBI): domain Eukaryota; kingdom Metazoa; phylum Arthropoda; class Insecta; order Trichoptera; family Glossosomatidae; genus Glossosoma; species Glossosoma conforme. Next base: position 3,149,072 of record JAGTXR010000082.1, on the reverse strand, counting down.
GTATGCTGTAGTTTACGATATTTCGAACAAAATCATAAGGAAAAAGAAAGCTTTGGTTTATTGTTTCCAGTTTAAGCGGCTGTCTTACTGGAGCATACGCTTACGATACAACGGTAGATCATATACCCGTATCTAACAGAATTAATTAATTTCTATAATACATTTTTGAAGCAGACCGGGTGATTAATTTGAGACGCAATACACTGACATTGTGCTACTTTTACGAAGCTCGCTCAAAAAGTGTCAAGTATGATGTATCCTTTATGTTTACATAGTTTTACGTTCTATCAATTAGTAATGTCACTTGCGTTTGAAAATAAGTAAATTGAAGTGTGTAGCTGTAATTAAACCACCGCTGCGATCGTTGTATAATTTAATGACCAAGGAATCATTGGGATTGTAGTAAGTAATATTACGTGTAGTTAGCTGGTCACGTGTCGCCTTGCCGGTCCAGAGAAAGTGGCCTGGCGAGTGAGCCCTACATGGACGGTCAGCACCAGCTGCTGCAGCATGAGTCAGACCACAGAACGAGGACACCAAGCAGGGCTAGCGATATCATCAAGAAAGTGAACACCATCAGACATACTAGTGTCCCTCCATCGACTAAGTATCCTCTCTTGAGGATGCTACTAACATGGATCCTTGAGCAGTTGTTTCAGGAATGTGTCAAGACTATATAAACAAGGTCGTCATGCAGGGCAAGCGATATCAACGAAAATGTAAACAACATCAGAGATATCAGTGTTCTTCCAACTCCTTGGTATTCCAGAAAAAGTAACCTTTGAATGCTAACAACATGGGTCCATAGAGTAGCTCCAGTGTTGATAACTTCAGCAAAAAAATGGTCATCATTAGATATACTAGTGTTCTTCCGAAGCCTTGCCTTCTTTAGATTAAAAAAATTCAAAGTATAATCTGAGGAAGTCAGTTTACATACTTAGATCATCTGTCACAATGAGTCAGAACGAGGGCATGATACAGAAAAGAAATCTAGCGTTGTGATAACCAAGAATTCCTTTCATAGATTGAGGTATGATATAACAGCTGGATGAGCATATCAACAAGAAAGTTAACACAAATTTTATTGCAACGTACGAAATATCATTACAAAATGATAATCAGTCATCTTAGATGTCGTAACATCAACGTAAATAACAGTTTTTGTGTTGAAAAAATAGTCTCTGTGCATTGTTTTTCTGCATTGTCAACGACCTATTCTAACATTTCCCAAGGTTTTAGAGATCAGCCATTAATAGATAAGGTCGTAAAGTGAAGACATGTCAATGAATTATAAACGTTATATTCCAAGGACCTTCAAAATTATAATGATCTTTGTGAAAATTATGTACTATGTCATAACACAATGATAAGAAAATTTACCCAACATGTTGATGTTTTAATAAGCAAATTATACGTACTTTAATTATTTAACAAAACACTAATGCCAATGGAATTTGATTTTCCAAACATAATGATGATAATAAAAGATACACACGCATATCTTTACAAGGTAATTAGTAATACTCAGTAGTTTTAAATATGCACGTTTGTTTATATAATACTTAAGTTTAGTATGTACTGTATTAGCATATTCTTCAAATATGTCACGTCTGCGGTGTGTTAGGAAATATGGCCTAGAATTATAATTTTATTGGATGGCTATAAAACTATGTACTATCAGAACATTAGTCATGCTTGCGATGTTTAAACATTGGAAATAAGGTAACCCTGACTACAGCAGAAATATAAATACATCGTAAACATTTATAAACATTATAACATCAGTATGAAAGGTTATGAAAGTATTTCATCGACCTTAAAACAGTTTTACAATTAAGTACTATAGTGGAGAGTCAAAGAAGGGGATAAGGCAGTATATGACTGGTTACAACCAATGAAAGAAACCTGTGGATCGCGTGATTGTAACCTTTATAGAAAACTCATTTTCAGCTGTAAAATAAACATTCAAATGTTGTAGATATACTATAATAACAGCAAAGGATAACATAATTATAGTAATATGTTTTAATGTTAAATTTTGTATATGACAAGCGGTCAAAACGATCTATTATAGTAGTTAAAAATAAAAAGGCAATTGCCTTATCTGCATAATGGAGTGGGAAAATAAAATCTGAGCCGATATGTTATTGGTTCAAAGAGTTACATTTCAATTTATAGATAGTTGGCATAGTTTTTGCTATTTACCTCCGATGTCTTATCTAATCTACAAAATGTATCGAGATACTATTATATATATAAGTTTTACTATATTTATACTACGGAATGCGAGAATATCAAAGCTATGTAACAACTAAAATGTTCCTTTCGTCTACAATATCAATAGAATGGTTTAAAACTAAGTTTTAAAAATGTGATTTTTAAATGTTAACACACAGGAATAAACAACCGAAAGTGATAAGAAAGCGCTAATAATGTATGGAATTTAGATCAACAATGTATTTATACCAACGCATGATATTCCAGAAAGAACAGCGTTTATTCTACGAGTTAGGACGTTAAAATCATTGTATCTATCACTTATTCGTAGTTAAACATATCAATAACACTAATGTTTTAGAACTGACGTTATATTATTTCATTGACAATGAAAAAATGCGTTCCAGAAGTGATTCTTACAGTTCGCGAATTGACGATTTGGGAACAGTTTTTGGTGCAACCCTGGGTTTGCGATGTGAAGAAGACAGGTTTTAGAAACGAAACGCTGGCATAATGATTATGTGCTAACAGGTGGTGTTACAAGACGTCATAAATGCCGTGATTTAGTGCCAAATGGGGAACCAATCAACCAACATAACGCATAATGGGAACATGGAGCTGAGCGAAATTGATCAATTGCGGAGCGAGTGTAACTGTGCAACAAATAATCCGACAATTATCTCAGTGGAACATAGATTTTTGAATTCAAATAAATTAAGATTTAAAATATAGCACGTTTTTTATTCGATCATATGCACATCAGTAATTATGTGCGAATGTGTATTGAAAACATTGAAATCTGCTACTTGAAGAAATTCAATTTTATGAGACAGAAATAGGAGAGTATAACACTGTGTAATTACGATTAATTTTGGTATGATAATGGTCTCTTATCCGGGAACCGAAATAGACAACTCGTTTCTGAACCTTGATTTCGAATACAGGTGAAGTATAATAATTATAATCTAGAAATGACTGGTTGCTGGTAATGTAGTTGCGTTGAAAATAATTAATTGTTTCAATATTGCTGATTAATAAACCCCCTAAACTCTTGGATACTATATATTTTTTTGACTATACATAGTTTGTAATGGGCGGAGCATCGGGGGAAGAGATGCAGCTGATAGACCTGATTAGCTGCTATTTGTGACGACAATGTGTTTTGGCTATGGAGTGGATATGGGAGATGAAGGTATTTTCAACAAAAAGATATGAGCTAGATAGACGGTTCCCTGTATGGATTGCCCTCATTGGGAGCTCCATTGGAAACTCAACTGATAGAGCATAGGGAAGGATAACATCTACAAATCTTGATGCACTGATATCCGCTATAATCCAGGAAAAAATTAAGAGGATGATAAATTTATCTCTGACCTATTACTTCCGCGTGATTATTTTTCCCTTTTAATCCTAGAGAGAAAAATCTACTAAAAAGAAGATCTTCGATAGGGATTTTTTTGCTCCTATGTTGTCTCGTTATACGAGCAAAGGGCTTTAGTGAGCGACACCAAACATGGGTAGTTAAAGTAAAAGACGATGATTTGAACTTTTTGACTTCTTCGCCGAAGATCGCCGCCTTCAAAAATGGCATGGTAGTTAGACTCCATAGAGACCATAGAGCGCTCAATGTATCCAAACAGGCAAGAGGCAAGAGGTCGATAGGGATTGAAGATGTTTGATAGGCGCTCATTAATAAAAAAACATGCTATCAATCTACCTCCTGCTAACTGCATTGATGACGTTAAAACATAGAAGAAGACACAAACGAAAGCCTGGCAGTTTTACAGCGGACCGACTGAATGTGACTGCGGCGTGGAGCAGGCCCTCACACCTCTGGAGTGTGCGCTGTGTAGCTGCACCCAGGAAGAACTGATGATGGCAGGGAGTAACGCCATCGACGTCGCCCACTATTGGGCAAACAGGATCTAACCCTGTTGTTTCCGACACGATTATATATTTAGAAGAATCGTAGAAGGCATGTGGATTGCGAATTGTATGGTACATTGTTGTGCCAATGACTTCCAGCAAGGTGTGACGCTGCCCGCTCACCTTTTTACCTCCGCCAAAAAAACGACACTTGGCTAAAAATAATCTCTGGCGGCTCTCGTCCGTTTGTTCGGAAATTATCACCATATTTGTGAGCACAGCTCCGGCACTCGCGACCGGTTCCGAGCTTGAACGATCACCTTCGGTCTGCAGCCGGCTGCTCCATCTTGGCAAATCTTACAAGAGATTATCCGTTCATTGGCGACGCCATTCATGCTATTGCGAAAATTATTGTTTATGCCCGGCGTTCAAATGCTGACTGACATTTAGAATAAAATTACACTCTTATAAGCTTCAAATGTGATAGTCGCACTTGTTAGATAAACTTCTTACTGATGTGACGCATAGAACAGCAATTGGAAAGCAATGTACGTTTTTCCGAAATTTATGAAATTGCGGCAATGTAAACATTATTTAAAAAAAATAAAGGTTACGATTATGGCATTCGAAAGATTCCCGTTCGGTACGATCTTTTGATTTCAATGGCTAAGGGAAGCCATTGAAATCAAAAGACATCCCATCAACATCAACAGGGATGACGGCTTGATTTTCAAAACAGCATGGCTTCCGCCTTTAGCACATACTTAAAAACTATACAGACAAGCAATGACAACCACAGTCCGACATGACGTTCGTGGAGGTACTTTTCTTAGAACATACCCACCGTACACGATTATCCGACATGACGCTCGTGGAGGTACATTAGGCTGACGGCTAAACTACCTCCTGACACCAACTCACAACTAAGTCATCAACTCTGAAGAAGACTCCTGCAATGGCGGTTGAAATATTGGATAAAATAAATTCGCCACACACGGCTAAACCCAAAAGCCACAATATCATAATACAATTTCTCTATTATATATTAGATAAATTCATTAGGCGTAAAAAAAACAAATCCAATTATACTCGAAACCACTATAAATAAGTAATTAGTTAAATTTACTTTAGACGTCTGCAAAAGTTCATTATCAAGTGTTAATTGCCTGTTATTTTTATAAACACCTAGAAGTGCATCATATTTAAGCAATGCTCGTCGTTGAAAATGATCAGCGATGTTTCTTTCTATTGTTCGCTTGAAATGGTCCTAGTATGCAGCCCTGTGGCGCTCCCAATAAGAAGCCGCGTTTCTTCTGGCGTGGTCCACATTGAACCGAGATGTCTCGACGGAATATTTCCATAATAAGTGTGTCAGGCGGTGTATTATGTTCCTTTTGCGGGAACATGGCGACCTCAGACGCGCCCGTATCGTAAATCCATTAAAATAATGCAACCATGTACAAACTGTGAGCATAATCAATGCAGCTATGGACGTCATCATAACAGGGCTGACACACTTTGAGAAACAATATTCATTTTAAATTTACATAATCATTCCAGATATGGGCGGAAACGAGAATCCGTGACCATCTATAATAAACTGACATCAGCATCATGTAGTCCTTGCTTACTGTTACCGAAAACCTGGATATACAATATTTCATCTCTTATTTCGGGTCGCTTGTCGTGCATTTAGGTGCGTCTTCATATTGTCATTTTTGAACAGGTCCGCTCACGGGTGTGTTGATAAACATCACCGCTCGTGGCGCGGAGCAAGATCCTTCGCTCCGGCGGGACCACACGAGAGTCGGTCCCCACCCGTTGGCTTGGCAAGGCCGTACTGTGAAAAATGTTACGTTCTGTTCGCACATATGCATTAACATTCGAGCGCGAGCGAGTCCGATCGTGCGTTTGTATGTACTAATTTGTCCACACTCCCGTCTGACTTCGATACGTTTAATTTTGCGTCAGCGCACGGATGGGTACATTGTTCTGCGAGTTTTGTTTCAAACCCGTTATACCATGAGTGAGAAACGAAGAAAATGCGAAGTAGATATGGCTTTAAAAAATCAATACAATCGAAACGAAGATGGATATAATAAAACGGTCTGAAAATAGAGAGTCCTATGCTTCAATCGGACGTTCGTATGATATAAGAAGGTCTACGATATGTTCGATATTAAATAATAAAGATAAAGTTAAAAAATATGTAAAAAAAAATTAAAATATAACATCAAAAATTATTTCCAAAAGGCACGGCATAGTGATGGATGAAATGGAGAAATCTTTGTGTTATTGGATAAGTAATCAAAATCAAGAAAACATCCTTATGAGTACTTCAATGATTCAAGCTAAGGCACTTGGTTTGCATAAAGATTGGAAGGCTAGACTAAACGAAGATTCTAACACGGAGTTTCATGCAAGTAACGGCTGGTTTTCAAAATTTAAAACAAGGTATTCCTTACACAATATTAAATTCACTGGAGAATTAGCTGATGCAGATGAAGATGCTGCAGAAGACTTTATTTCGTCATTGTCCAAAATTATTGAAGATGGAGAATATACCTCTAGTCAAATATTCAATGCAGATGAGACTAGTTTATTTTGGAAGAAGATGCCTAATCGTAAATTCTTATCAAAAGGACGAATCAGTTGCCCCGGGTCATAAACATTCTAAAAACCCATTTGACATTGCTTCTTAGTGGAAATTACGCTAGTGATTTAAAATTTAAGCCAATGTTAGTTTATCAAGCTTAATCAAATCCTAGAGCATTGAAAGGGAAAGATAAAAAATTGCTTCCAGTCATTTGGAAATCCAATAAAAAAAAGCCTGGATTACTGTTTAAATATTTACAGATTGGTTCACTTCACATTTCGTAACAGCAGTAAAACGTTATTGTGAAGTAAATAATTTACCAATTAAAGCATTATTAATCTTAGATAATGCTTCCAGGACACCCAAAATCTCTACAAAATTTATACCCAGAAATCAATGTTGTGTTTCTTCCCCCCAATACTACATGTCTCATACAACCCATGGACCAAACGGTGATATCTAGGTTAAAACGATATTATATGCTGTCGATAATGAATCAGGCCATCAAGGCAACTGACATGGAAGGTGGGGCCACATTAAAACATTTCTGGAAGAATTATAACATATGGAACGCAATAAACAATATTGGAGACGCATGGGCTGAAATAAAAGAGTCAACAATGAAAGGTTCATGGAAGAAACTGCGCCCACAAATGATGAGTGATTTCATAAATTTTGATGAAACTCCCGAAACCCTCACACTTGAAATAGTTCACCTAATGAACGAACTAAACCTAGATGTTAACAGTGAAGATGTTAATGAGATGATTGAATCTCATTCTGAACCCTTGACTAATGAATTTCTAATGGTCCGACAAGAGAACAAAAATAGTATACAAATTGAAAGTCAGGAAGAAGAACCAGAAGAAATCATCAAGACCTTAACAATAAAAAACATGAACGAAGCTTTTACGCATCTCGAGACATTTTTGAATATTATGGAAGAATGTGATCCCAATGGAGAACGCATATCTCAAGTGCGTAGGGCGATCCATAATAGTACTGCATGGTACAGAACTCTCTATGAAGAAAAGAAAAAAGTAGTAAAATACAACTAACCCTTGACAAGTTTATTAAGAGAATATAATTTTTATTTAATATGTACTTAGTTTGTAATTTTTGATAAATAAACATTTTAAAGTACATTTTTTTTACATCCCTCTACTTTCGGACATTTAACTTTCGTACACATTTTCAGGAACCAATCATGTACGAAAGTCGAGGTCCGCCTGTATATATATATGAAAATATACATATAATTGAAGTACACACGAGTAAATTATTATATTTATGTAATTAGTTAATGACAGACTCAATGACTTCTAAATAAATAGCTTAGTAAGTAAAATATTTCGTGTCAACAAGGCTGGCCCCTATACCTGAAAAGATACGGGAAAACCGCCTAAGACGGTATGGGCATGTGACACGGAGAGGTGAGGACCAAATGGTGAAGAAAGCCCTCAAGATACCCCACGCTGAAGAGCAGATCTGGATGACCACAGGCAACCTGGACTATAACTGTAGACAAGGATCTGAAAACTCTGGGCTTGACCGAGAATGCAGAGCAAGACAAGCAGACATGGCGAATGTGTATAAGGAGAGCCGACCCCAGATGATGGGAAATGGCGAGGCTAATTGACGAAAAAACTAGCACCAATTATTTATTTTAAAACCTTGATGTTTCAATCCCGAGTAAGAAAATAGATTTGTTAATAAATATATGATTACGATAAATGCACAAATAATTAATATCCAGGATTAGAATATTTGCTTCTTCATGATGAAACATAAAATAAAATAATTGGTAATGTCTAACAGTCACATTGAATTTGTTAGTTCAGAAATTCAAAATAAAAAATTGAAGTAGGTAAAGGTATTATTAACACATGTGTTGACATTGCATTATGTCATAAGCGCATAGAGACATAACAAATGTGTTTGAACCCTCTAAACTCCAGTTTTCTGTCAATATTATTGTCATAAAGCTAAAAACTTACGTGCTTAACCATATACCTAATTATGTACATAACTTAGTGAACATTGGCAATGACTATTCGCATTTGTAATCCACCACTGTTAGGTATAATTGTATTTTACAAGTATATAAATATACTACATCGAAATAACGGTAAAAGAATCTTATCTGTGAATTCAACAACACGTGTAATTTTAAAAAAGCACGTTTTTACACGTGGAATGAGAGTCCTTGTAAAGTCCACGAAACAAGGTAAACTAACTACTTCTAGGGATTCACTGCAAACTTTCGTGTTAGTAGTATATAGTGTTCTACTACAAAAGCACATAATAAAAGGTTTTTATTTAGATAAATTAAAAATGTAGAAAAGGGAACAATACTACTCGTAACGTAAATGGTTACCTGACGTCCTCTTTTTGCCAGGCCATCCTATTTTTAAAGCAAAAATAGAAGGACCCGTGCGGAATCCCTAAATCATTCAATTATTCACGAGTTTTCGGAATGGATTTTAGCCGAAAAAGGTTTGCCAAATTCCCGTCCTGTACAAATTTTTAACTTCGAAGCTAGCTAAAAAAAGGTTTCTATAAAAAACAACTTGCCGTGGGCGTGGTTTTAGATCTAAATTCGGCCATCCCGTTTTGTTCTTAAAATCCCCATTTAATTTATTTCATAAGCTAAAAATCCTGAAAGGTGAGATATTTTTGGCGACCCTGGTAACATATTGAAAACACAAGCTACTTGAATGCGTTTTAAGCGGCGAAGAGTTTGGTTTCAATTTCTTAGAAAGATGGCAGGTGCTAGTTCTTTATCCCTCCAAATTTATCAACGGCTGGTTGGTTTGAGGGGGAAAAACAATTAAGGAATTTTGTGTGTCAGCTGGTCATCAATATAAAATGCAGCTTCACACTACTGTGAAATATAGGTACAAAACTAACTAGTCATCAGTCTTATATAAACTCAATTTTATATGGAAGATCTTGCTTTTACCCCATATCCGATTTGAACCATATGACCACTGTATTTTTTAATCATATATCAACGATATGCATAGTTTAAGCTTGTAAAGTTTTATCGTAAATATAGTATATAGAAGATTATTTAGTGGTACAATCGTCAAGATATTACAATTAAATGATGTCATTAAATCATTATTAAAGTTTATAAGTTAACATTTCCTTTAAGACATATTTAAAATATTAAATAAATATTACCATTTTATATTGTTTTTAACACAGATTATGTAGAGTCCTTCAATTCCTTCTAGTTCTGTTATAAGCCCCACTTTCTTTGTTTGTCTTATTCCTTTGTAATTAGCAATTAATATGTTATTTTTATTGTTTGTCTCGGTGATTATTTACTGTCCGTGATTATGAACAGCTGCTAAACGTAATGCATCTTAAAACAAGGCATATTATCGTTATCTAGTTTAATATTATGAGAGCTGGTATAGCACATCTCCACTGGGATAAGGCGAGGTTACAGAAGAAGCCGAAGAGTTGTCATGGATGATGATATGATCATTCATTTATGAATCACTTCAAGTGGTTTGCTAATGCCATGCAGCGATGACCTCACTGTTAAAAATGTCTGGCATAGCATATTAAACTCGAGAACGGTTCAAATACCGTCTCGACTTGTAATCCAGTGATTCTGGTAAACGCGCGTTATGAGTCACGTGGCTTTCACTGCGTTTTATAATCAGTGCAGATGCCGGTCTGTGTGTTGATGACATAAGTGGATCACTAAGTACGTGCTATTTGATGATCTTGCGTTGAATCATTGATCAGTTGGTTCAGAGGCGAAGATGGACCTGCCTAAGAAGTGTACATAGATGCCAAAAGAGAACATATTAAGCTGTATTTTATTTACTACTTCGATAATTCGCCCTATCTTAGGATAACATAGAGGCAAACAACCTAGCAGCTAACAGAAATTTATGGAGGTGATTCTTGGTGACTAAATACTTTAACTACAGAGGAGGGTAGAAAAAGTCGATAACAATTTTGCAAACAATGTTCTTGATAGCAATAAAATGATATAAAGAGATTTGACATAAGCGAGACAGAGTTATACGTAAGAACATAGAGAGAATAAAAATATAATTTCTTCTATGGTACACAAACGTGAAGCTAGCTGCTAAACACTAAATATCAAAAGCTATTAAATGAACGACTAAAACGTTAGTGTGGTAGGTAATTAGATTTTTTCTATTAAAATATTGCCGCGAAATTTTAACGAATGTAACAGTAATGGAATAATAAATATTTAAAATATTATACTATACATATTACAGTATTTGTATATACAGCGTTAAGCAATTACATAAAACACAGATATTTGCTAAGATGTTTCAAAAGAATCTAAAACGTGAATATTTTGCGAGAAGAGAGCGAAAGCGTGACTAATCGAACACACACTTAATTATGTCCTTAGTAAAAGATACAAGAATTTCTTCACAACCAGTTAAAAATATTTATTTTGGATTTTTGTGGACGTGAAATAATTTACGAGCTTGTAACTTAAAAATAGATGATAATAATAATATTAAACTCTCCTTATCGATAGGACACGATAAAGAGAATTCCAACAGCGTGTTACAAGAAATTGATAAGATCATTTTTTATGAAAACGCACGTATGAGAGCACCACCAGAGGGATTTAATAAAATTTAAATATTATAATGATTATTTTTAGTTATAAATTTTGACAGGGTATAAACGAGTCTTTTAAATCGCGATTAAATCTTAAAATATTATATCCTGCATTTAAAGGACATAGCAGGCAATTAGAATGTATCATCTGTCATCTATCTCACTGCCAACGTTGACAGATGGATGGATGACAGTTCGAATCCAATATTGGAATTAGAGTAAAAAAAATTTTTTTTTAACACTATCCAGTCCGATTACACAATATGTGTGTAATCACCAGGCCGAACGTTAAAGGCGGGTCACACAACATGTGTGTGATCGTTCCTCGAACGCTTAGTGGACGACTATACACAGCTTGTGATGTTTTTTCAAACTTTCGACCATAATTCAAAGAATTCAAACATTTTCAGTGAGGGTCATATTTAATTTTAATTGTACACATGACGATAGATTTAGAAATTCTTTAAAAAAAACAGTCGGCCTCCAGCGTAAGTTTAATCGCGTAATGCGCGTACTGGATAGTGTTAATGTACGTTAGTTATTATAAAAAAGATTTTTTTCCTGTGACAAATGTGATTTAATATCGTAAAATACAAGATAACTAACAATTAGTGATGAAATAATAGTAATTTAATAAATTAAATAATGTGAAATATATGTAGTTTATTTATTTTATTATGTTTAAAATATTACATATTATAATTATGAAATATGTTTATCAAATACTAGCAGTCATTTAAAAAAAAAGAAAATTATTATGTGATCTTCAGTCTCAAAATATGCACCTTTAACGTCTTTAATTTTTAGCGATGGTATTTTAGTTTCGTCATTGCTCTTGGGATATAAAAATGATTGATGTGCAACACAGTATGAACACTGTATTGTATACCAAGTTAATAAGTAACGGTTATGTGCTTCATTCAGTCAGCCAAACAAACTCGACGATAAACCTGAAATGGCTCCAACACCCAATCTGTTCTATAAGGCTGCGTTTGGCTTTGTGACCGGCTACGAGGAATAATAATAATCGGTAGACAGGTGGGCTAGTAACTGCCTGATACTAAACATGTGCCTTCAATATTATATTTGAACGTATAATACTAGACGAAACTGTTTAAAAAAACTTGTAGACGCTTGTAAAATAAATGGAACGTGCAACAAATTTGAGGTTATAATTTCAAAAAATTCCATTATGCGGGCGATACCTACTCGCGAATCATCGTTAAATTACACAGCTTTTACTAACGATTTATTCTACATTTTATATTATTTATGCATTAATGATAACAATCATGCTTGTTTTAATATTTAAAAATATACATTTATCTTATTCTCTTACAAATGAATACGATAAGTGAAATTTGTGTTTGCATGTTTATTGATTTATAAGCCGGATTAGTGGCATCTATTTTATTTCATTTGAAGAAGTTTATCTGTTGCGCAATGAAATATTTGAAGGGATTAACGTTCGAATATAATACGCTTTTACTACAGCAGACATAGTAGTGCATTACGAATTTATACATTATAAAATAATGTAGTGGCAAGAGATAAAAATGGTAATTGATGCATCATCATCAGCCTGTATCCGTCCACTGTTGAACGTAAGCCTCCCGCATGAGTTTACATCGTCTTCGATCCTTTGCCTTCTGCATCCAGCCACTCCCGTTATTCTTCTTATGTCGTCAGTCCATCTTTCAGGGGTCGGCCAATGATTCGTTTGCCTAATACTTTTTTTCTTCTGTCCTGCACATTGCCACTTGAGTGTACCTATTCGTTGGGTAGCCTCCACTACTTTAGTTCTTCTGCGGATATCTTCGTTTCGGATTCTATCTTTTAGCGACACTCCGAGCACGGATCTCTCCATAGCACGCTAGGTGACCTTTATTTTATGGGTGAAACTTGCTGTTAGATTCCACGTCTCTACGCCATAAGTGAATACAGAGAGGATGCATTGGTAAAAATTTCGCTTTAAAAATGTACTTAAGTTTTACAAATGTTGCTCATCCCATTTGTATACGCCTGTCGATTTCTTTTAAGAAGTTATTTCGTCCTAGTTGTATTACTTGTCCCAGATAAGTAAGTAATTGATTATATAATAACTATCTTAATAGATTAAGAAATCTACAAATAGAGCTCCGTTCGTGAATGAGCTCATATCTCTAAATACTCGTATGACGAATAAATTTCTATATAAAAAAGAGTTCTAGAATCAAAAAACCTACCGGTCTAAAGAAAATCGATTGTACATTAAAAAAAACTCGTAAGTAGAGGTTTTACTCTTCTTCGAATATACACACTAGTAGTAGAGGTAGACATATAATGTCATTAATCTATCATTTGTTTGAAGTATAAAGCTTAATAGAATGTTTTCAATGCAAGTTCGCGAATCGTAGAATCTTGAATGGCAAAAAACATAGTATAATAATAAAATTAACCGTTAAGGTAATTCCACTCTGGCGTTATTCTCTTGCATGCGTTATCGTATTTTTTTTATGTAAACGCGTAAGACCAGTGCACTCTATGACGCTGCATGCAATCTATCATTTGTTTGGGAGATTGCAGTGTATATTTATCTGTTTCTTGAAGAGATCCAGATTGTAGGAAGGAGGAAACACAGACGCTGGAAGAGCATTTCATAGCTTACCGGTGGCATTAAGGAAGGCACTTTGGAAGCTGCCAGTTCTTGGTCGACATATATTAACCGTGTATGGATGTTCGGCAAGTGTAAGACGAGTTTGTCGGCTGTGTTAAAGGAATTCCACTCTTTAAGTTCTCTTGCATGCGTTAATAACGGTAATAATACAACATCATTATAAAAAGTAAAGAAAAAAAAACATTTTAATAATTATGTTCTATGTATGTATATAAACCTTTTAAATTTGTTATTTTGTAATATTAACATTAATAAAAATAATTATATGACATTATTATTTACCTACTGACTGTCGTGTTATCACCTACGCAAATGTGCTCTTGACAATACCTACCTACATACACGGAATAATAAATTATTGAATTAATTTAAATATAAAAATAAAACTCCATTTTGGACCATTTGGATCGGCTTCATTAATTATGCTGGTTATGTCATAAAATTACTTTTGTTTGTGACCAGTGGGAGAATATACGAGTATGTACGGCGATAATGTCTGTCTATGACATATCCGTTACCAATATGGAGCTTATGGACACAAAAAAATCATTTAACCTTTTGGTAACTCGCTTGGTGAAAACCCTCCCTGTCCCATCCTGTTTTTGGAGACCCAGATGGGGTTACTGGACGCACGCAAAAAGCTTCTTGTTAGCGAATGGCTGAAGGCCTTCCCGTGATTCTAGGTGCATCAGTTAAATGTCAAATAGACCTCAGTCTATGGCTGCGAAATTAGTATACTATAGCGAGTCTCGAATTGCCTTCTTTGGTAACACGTTGCTAACCACGAAGTACGTGGAAAACCTTTTGGTAAATGCCATATCCTCCTTTTCGTCTGCTTGAACTTTATATATATGTGTCAGATTTTGTAATATAGTCGATGGTTCTGTATGATAGGTTCCGCCGCATTTCGTCCCCAGACAATTCGTTTAACGACTCAACGGTAACAACGTGGGGCGCACTGGAAGTCAGGTGCACGAGACATTTGGTGCACGGGAAAACTGGTGCATGAGATGTCTCGCTAACCTAACTTAACTTATTTCGTTAACGAGACCTATGGATCGCTGGACTCTATGATCACTGGAAAAATCCTTAGGTTAGGTTAGCGAAACAGCCAGTGCATAAGTTGTCCCGTGCAGAAATGTCCCGTGCACCAGGCGTCCAGTGCGCCTTAAGTAGTTACCGATGAGTCGTTGAACGAATTGTCTGGGGACGATACGTCGTGACACCATATGCTAAGAGCCAGAGATAGTTGCGGTTTATGTTCTGTTAAAATTAACATTGCACTTCAAAACTATGTGCGAAACTTGTTAAGAGTTTTCTTGGAATTTTTGATGGTCGAATGCAGTACCGGCTTTAGACCCTACGGCGCCCTAGGGCATTTTTTTGCTGGCACCCCATATTGTATACATTTTTCAAAATCTAAGCAAGATTGGTTGCCCTCGGCGCCCCTAGCTTATTCGAGCCCTAAAACCGGTGCTGGCCGAATACTACATTTTTGAAGCGGTTTTCAGCAGCGCAAAAATTAAATCTTTGGCTTTCGTTATGGTAGACTTAGATCGCGAAAAAATTATTTAAAAAATTATGAATTCGTGTAAATTTTAAATGGCGGAGAAAACGAATGATGCTTTAGGCTGCAGGAAGTTTATGCTATGGCATATAAATGTGACATTAAATGAACATTACTCACGTAAATATCTAATACAAACACATTTAAATAATACATTATCTTGAAATATGTTGTAATTTTCATCGTTTACAGAGCAGTGAAGTAATCAGAAATACAATAACACTCAAATACAATCAATTCAGTGAAATTGTTTATTTTAAACATGAAAACAATACCTATTATATTCATGAATATCTGTTTTGAAACAGTCAGCTTAGAGGACGACGGAAAGGACGTGTTGCTCATAATAATAACATTATTAACTCTTCACTGACCAATACCCAGATAGAAGATACGACGGTCCTTGTGGAAGAAAGATCAAGGAGTGGCGCTCAATAACCGGCGACTGACGGCATCGTGCAAATAGTGGAAGGAGGCTGGAAGTGAATGACGGAGTATAGGGAGGGATGGAGACTTATGCGGAAGGACTTTCAGGATACACACAGAAGATGATTTGCAATAGTGAATCGAAACGTATGTAGCGAACGGCGAACTTATTTACTTTAATTTTAATCATGAGTATCGGCATCGGCCTAAAAGTCTCGAAAAACGATCTTTTGTCTCTTATTTTTGTTCGCTCGCCTGACATGCACATCTAATATTGTTAGTTTTAATTATATAATATTACATGGCGTTTGCATACGTCATTTTATTTGTTATGACAGTTGCTCCATTTCATGTTGGTGCAACTGTCATCATTAATTTGTTTTTTGCCGTGATTATCTTGGCGGCTCTGGATGTCACAGTGTTCCGGCAGTCGTCAACCTCTCGTCAGGCCGGCGAAATCTCATGTACCGGTCGGACGAGGAAATCAAGTCTTTATTTAACATAAATGCGAATTGTGCTTCAAAAACAAGTTCTTTTGTGCTGTTAATCTGCTTCTGCGTCCTTCCTCCACGCGGCCACGTGACGAACCGGGGGATGTCACAATACAAGAGAAATAAATAATTATGTTAAGCCGATAGAGAATAAACGACGAAGTAAAAACATACAATTAATTATGAAATTGAAGTAAATTATTGACAATGATGTTAACATTATGCTTACAAATATTATTATAAAATGGTTTTTATATATGTTTCTTGCTTGTGGACAAATCTTGAATGAAAAATAAACACATTCTATCGAACGGAAATTTTGCACCTCAACTTGATGTCGATAACAAATACGTTTATAATATTACTGCTTAGCTGCACCCAGGAAGACCTGATGATGGCCAGAAGTAACGCCATCGACGTCGCCCACTTCTGGGCAGACAGGATCTGACCCTGTTGTTTCCGAGACGATTATATATATTTACTTTATTACTTTTTTTCTTGTGCATTTGCTTGATGGGATAAAATAACAACAAAAACACCTCGGTTGATAATAAATAATAAAAAAAAACAATTTTATGTTTTCGTGTAATGCATAAAACTAAATAGGTAAATTTAATCTTAGTAAGTACGATGATTTTGTATTTTATTTAGTATACATATTCGGTACGTTTATACCTGAGTATTTGATTAAATAATTTATATTTAATAGAATTTGCAATGCTCTACATGTTTACCCCAAATAACTAATACGTACTTTGCACCTATTTTTAGTAATTTCAAGTATTTTAACTTTTATATAACCTCGAATACTAGTAAATTATAATTTATTATGTCAAATAGTCGGGCATAATGCTAAATTTTCTTCAGTATAATTGACTAATTTTATTTAAATACATATTCTCTTGAATATAATATTTTTAGTTAAATAATCATAGATCATGCATTTTTTTAAATATAATTATTGTTTTTTTATAGCGTCATGAGTATTTGGTAAAGTTCATTCCGAAATAATATACGATTGAATTGTTTATAAATTAACATAAAATAACACAGTATAAAGCTTTCACTGCTCGAATCTGTCCGTTAAATAGGTCAGGGGTTTTGACCCAGTGAGATCGCAGCCTCCGAACCTGAGAGAAATCGATAAAAGCGCCGGGTGGCAATAACACTGTAATAAAAATATGACAGAATTCGGTGTATTTACCTTTCTCTGAGCCTCGGCGGCAAATCCTGATTTGGTCGCTCTGTTGTTGGCCATTTTGTGATTATTCAAATTTTGTTCGAAACGGAGCACAAAGGTTTGTTTCTGAATGAACAGGAGGAGCACGGAAACACTTCACGGAGCGCGCACGTCCTACACGGATGAAGGTTCTAGAGAGAGTGACATCACCGCGTGCTCAGTGCTGGCCCGTGACAGACAAACTTGAAAAAAAATGCTTCAACACACAGAAATAATGTATACGTACAGTAATAAACACACCGGCATTGAGGACTTTCAAAAAGTACGACTCAACATCTTCGAGTGCCGAATAAAATAATGAATAATAATATAATATGAGCATACACGGTACGATATTCAAAATTCTTGTTGTAATTTGTAGAAACAAAGTTGTATATGTATTCACGTACTTTTATTTAAGTGATATGACTCTATGACAAAATAATAATTGTTAACACTTGAAAATGATTCTCGTCTAAGTTGACAGACAATTAAATAGTGAAATAAATACTAATAAATCAATATGTTGTTATTGTTTCATTTTTGTATGTACTTACATTGAAATTGTACAATATTATAAAAAAATATGTTCTCATTGCTACATTAATTTATGAGGTAAAAAGAACTGAGGATTCTAATGAAAAATGAAATTGTTACAACTATTACACTCTACTTCGTCGTCTATAATGTCCGATCTTTAGCTGGATCATATGATCGGCACAAATGGCCGCAGAAAGTTCCTTAAGTTGCCAAGATATTCATCTCAATTATTGCATATTGTGCAAGATACTATAATAATTTAGATAGGTGTCATTTTTTAAATTAAACCTCTTAACTTTCATCCACAATAATAAAGTATGATTTAATAAATTGACAGCAATATTGCACGTGTATATAACTTTATTAAATAAACACACAGATGAGCACCTGTGGAGGGTTTTACTACGGTATACAGGGAACTGTCGGATTAATTTGAGTTATGCAAACAAACCCCTTGCTTTATAGGGAAAATAATGGAGGGGAATTTACTGGTGGTTTCAATTGAGAAAGCTTGAAGGAATAGTGTCAGTGGTACTCATAGAGATGATAAAATAGGCTTGTGTACTCGTAAGTGACTGATTTTTTTTGTGTTCCATAGATTAGAGATCAAATGTTAAGCTACCATTGTTCATCAGACACTCTGCTCTTCTTTGATAGATAATTTTGGTGATCACTACCATTTGTAGACAAACATGTTGTTGAGTCTTGCCGTCTGTATCGGTATCACACATCAAGTTACGTTTTTTGTAATATATTTTTTAAAGAGTTATAAAAATAAATTACTTGTTAAAGTGTTAAAAGAATAAAACCATTTTCGCATAGATATAGTAGAGGCACTACTCGTATTTCAATATTAATTATCGCATAGTGTGTTGCCCACCAGATGTTATTCGCGGTCAGTCCAGATTTCGCAGATGGCAGTGAATGGTTGAGATTTAACAACATTTACGATGACGACTGTATAATAACTCGGGAACACACTCTTAATTTGTTATTATTATGGATTAATTTGATTCTATGAATAATAATATAAAGCAGGACCGCACTTAGGTATTACTTTACTTGTCTTCCGGAACCGAGGTCGCGGCCCCGAAATTACAGCATCAGCTAACTGGTTATGCCGGAATACCAAGGTTCCGGCACTGAGGATAAATCCAAAGACCGGACTTGAGTTGATACTAATTTATTTAATACGAGTCCCCTTTTTATTCCCTAATTTACAACATGAGTAAGCAGTTATAAAAGTAATATTAATACATTGAATGTCAAACACTGCACATAAATCCCAGATACCGTTTTGTGGACCTTGATTCCTTCAATCCACATAGAGTGGCAGATTATTGAGATGGTCCATGCTCCATATCGATGCATAAGCATTCCTTATTAATATTAATATTACTAATACATAGAATTTCGTACACCGAAAATTCCTCGATACTTGTTGTTTTGGACATTGATCGTACCTGACTGTATGAATCTAAGATAAAGAGTTTGATTATAACAATTACTTAGACTTTAGGATGTTTAATACAAAATAACGTTTTGAACAACTTGTTAATTAAACAGCGTAAACTCCACAATTTTTTAAAAATATAAGATAAATCTACATACTCGTACATACAGTGATGAGTAGTTAGTACACGAAAGGGATGTATGAAATTTTGAAAACAAAAGCATTATTTTTATTGTCAATTGTTTTTACATACATTAAACAGCTATGTTTAAAATTACAAAGGGAGTTTAGTGTACTTTCTTCGTTTTGCTATAGCAGTGTGTTCCAATTATGCAGCAAGATAGCCATAAATGTAGCGGTTTTTTAAATTCATATCCATTATTATCTCATTGTCCTGAAAAGTCAGTCTTTCAGGACAATGTTGAGTTGTTAAGTGTATAACTAAATTATTTGATCTCTCTAAAATTTTGTATGTGCTTCCAACATACTTGTACTATAAATGTGGTGTAGTGGTAAATATAAACCAAATCGATCATTGATTTCTTCATTATTTTTGTTTTGTTATTTACGTGTATGCATACGTACATAAAAATGTATTTATTAATTTTATTCTAATTTCCTCTAATATATATTTTTTTGAAATTTACTAAAAAAAAACTTACGTGTTTGTTGCTTATTTTCACTTAGTATCAAATATACGGTGTAATGTTGAGAAGCAATTGCCATAGAATAAAATATCAAAGCAGGCTAAATATGCAATCGTTTTTTTTATTTATCTAAATATAATCATACAGGTATATATAAAATAGTATCTTCTGTGGAACATCACGAATAGCTTAAATCCGAGTGTCATGTTAACATATTAACAGCCTACTGTTAAAAGCAAACCGTTCTTCTAGCCCCGGAGCTCTTACCTTTGTGTTAGCGATAGGCCGCGCATAATATTTTTGAATTGTTCCAAATACGGTTCTGACAATAAGACATACAATATCGTTTGCTTTTGAAGAAGGAGGGGGGTGTCCATTAAAAACGTTACCGTTAACGATTTTTTCCGTCGGAATGCTTTTTAGGGGCGCCATGATTAATCGCCGGCTTGTAATTAGGTTGCTGAAACCATTACAAAAATAAGGCAACTTCAAGATTTGCGCTTAGATTTAGGAATCATTACTTCACACCGTTTGCAGATTTGAAGATTACTAAATTATATCGGCGATTAAGCACTTATTTAGCAGATGGTTTTAAAAAAGTGTAATCCTATATATTTTATATTGAATTGTTATATTTTGTATCGGTAATTCTTTGTTGAATTGCGTAATTACGATGTTAAAATTAACGAAGTATTTTAGTCTAAAATATTTAAAAAAAAGTGGAATTGAATTTAAAATATCTTTAATTTACACATTTTATGCATAAACATCAATGCTGCCATACCGTTCATCCGTTTGCGATGAAATTTAAAAAAATATTACGTGCAATAGTTTCTGTAAAATAAAATCTGTAACAGGAAAACAAGAATTGGTTCAGATATAATATGTATTAAAAGATATGATATAATATGTAATTACATATTAAACTGGAAAATAAACTTGCAGTGTAAAAGACAATGGAAGAAGTTGAACTCATTTTTCTTTTAAGCTCTTATCAACAGAAAAGAAATTGAAAAATTATTAAGGAATAACTTACACAATTTTTCTATGGCTCTGTTCAAGGATTAAATTGAATATTAATGAAAGGGTTCCTGGAACGAAACTCCACAGTAACTCAAAAAACAGCTGTAAGATAATTGTGTTAACATCCTTAAAATACTTATATCTACTTATAAAACTTATAATATTCTAGGTAGTAGGTAAATATGTACTACCTAATACGAGTATGTAGTATTGTGAGTTCATTGCCTTACGCAGAAGGCAAGGTATCGTAAATCGTTTTATTGCCAAAGCGAACACTTGCGATTTAACAATAACATTCCGACTAAAGCCTTAAACATGTCTTGTTCATTTATAATGTTGCATTTTTAGATGCGATTCAGCATTCAATTAATGCGCATACACACTGTCGCGTATCTTCGTACTGTGGCAGCGTTCTATTCAAGTGTAGACGAGAAAATGTTGTAACGTGTCAAATGTGATACAAACAGTGCCGGCTTTAGCCCTTGTGGCGCCCTGGGCAAATATGGGGAAATCTTCAGAAAACACGCCCTGTAGGAGCTAAGGCCAAACTTAGCGCCCTTAGTTCATTCGGCGCCCTGGGCAGCCGACCCACTGCGCCACCCCCTAAAACCGGCACTGGATACAAAAATACAGAACAAGCCCGAAATGTCATATGGTATGTTGCATTTTTTTCTCATCTACACTTGAATCATAAGTGACACGATATGCGGTTACGTTATAAAGCGTATGATGCTTTATAATATTCACTTACGTCCCGTGTGACTAGTGGGAAATACCATTTTTGTTTTATATAAAATATAACACTTTATTTAGTAAACTTTTAGAGTAGGAGATCAGACTTTCTGGGTTTATAAGCAGTGCCGGTTTTAGGTGGTGGCGAAATAGACCGGTGCTCTTGGGCGTTGATTTAGCTAAGGGCGCCGATGGCAGTCTATCTTGCTTAGATTTTTTAAAGTATATATACAGCCAAAAAATAAATTTACTATAATTATAGGACGCTGCGTAGTCTAAAGCTGACTTTGTTTATGATTAAATATGTACTTATATATTGAAGCATGCATTGAAAATTAGCGTTTTTTATAAAAATCAACAGTTTATTTTGAGAAGACTATCAGACTCAGATCATTCAAAATACTGTTCATCGGCAGCTACGACCTTCTCCCATCTTTCATGTAGCATGCAGATTCCACGCTGGAAAAGTCTTGGTCTTTTGAGGCAATCCAGTCATCGACCCATTTATTTGGTATCGTCATAAGAAGAAAATCGCTGGTCAGCCAGGCCATGTGTCATCAACCGGAACAAATGGTAATCGGAGGGGGTATGTCTGGCATGGATCTTCATCAAGTAATGCCTTCAATTCGGGATCTTCAAACTTTTTCTCAGCACCAGGATGTTCTTCATCTTCGAGGTCAAAATCACCACCCTTGAATTGTTGAAACCATCTTCTGCATGTTTGTTCTCAAAGAGCATTGTCGCCGTATGCTTTTACTAATATTCTATGCGCCTTAGCTGTTGTTATATTTCGGTGGAAATAATGTAAAAGAATTCTCGCAAAAACGGTTTTGTAGGCACGAACTCAGCCATGTTTAGAATTTGTATAAATATAAAAATAAAAACGTCTTTACACTCCGGCAGTTGAAATTTGGCTGAAGTTTGCAACCTAGTGCTTAAGCTTTCAGGTAAAAATTATTTCAGCGCGATCGGATATATACCTGCCGAATTATGAGCCTAAATACTTACATACAAGTGGGAAAGTACAGCATTTTGTCTCCGATAATGAATATTAAAGTCAGGTTAAATATTGATTACTCTTCTTAAGTCACTATGCTAACACATTTTAATTGGTGCGGTGTTGTAGTTTTGAGAACGAAATATATTAAGAATATTCAAATAACTGTGTTTAATTATAGTGATGCAATTAAAAAATGCAAGCACACAACCTCATTAAATTTAGCAAACATAAAAAATCTAGATCGCGCGTTGCATATTCATGTTTGGATAAATAAACATCAAAACAGCATTAAAAATATGCCACGCAGCGAAAAATAATTAGATTTGGGCAATAAAATATTTTTTTCTACAAATAGATTTAAATTATACAGATTTTTTTTATGAATTCAGGATTTAAAGTTATATATTATTATAACGGAATTGCAGATTAATCATCCAACCACCTTAAAAAATACTATTACACTTGATTTTCAGATATGAACGACAATTATGACAATTCCAACATATAGGACAATTCCATGAACAAATAAAAAAAGGGATACTGCTATAAAATGGTTTTGTTATAGAATGAATTAAAAATTCCTTTAATATATTATATAATGGACTAGGTCTGGGAAGCATTGGAATAAACATCCAATTTTGTTAAAATGTTGATTTATAAACACTCAAATATATATCGAATACTGCAGCTGTCTTCTGTTCAAGCCTAATCTTGGATTTGGGATCTAAGCATAGTATATATGCAATCTGTGGCGACCATATATGTACCAAGGTGTTTAGCTAATATAGAGAATTAGATTTTTTTAATACTCACATTAATGCAAAAAATAGCATTCAAAATTTTTAGCTGTGAACAGTTTTTTTTTCCTTTTGTTAAAATAATATTACAGTAGTTGCGAACTGATGAATGTTAACTTTACCTATATCAAACAGCATTTAAAAATAATTCCTAAAAATCTTACGTTAGCAGCACACAGTTCACAGGCCAAGGATTAAGGACCACTGGCTCCAAAATGGATTTGCATTGATGTTAGCAAAAAAGTTTTTCTAGTAATATGTATTTTATTTATTATTGTTTTAATATTGTATTTGATTGTACATATATATATTTTTTTATATGATTAAATTATTTCATAACAACCTCAATCACTTCACGAAGTATTAGTACCTCAAGCAGTGGCGCATCTATCATCCAAGTGCAAGACTCGAGGTGGCACTATGTTTTTTATTTCCATCCACCAACGTTTTTTTTAAATTGTGTATGTAAATTGAAGAAGAATGGTCAATTTAGTACAAAGAAGGTGATATCAGCTCGATATAACCCTTGCAGGCTGGTGCCGAAAAGCCTCGATATACAATCTCTTGTCTCTTATTTTTGTTCGCTCGTCAGACACGCATGTATCGCCACATTGCTTGTTTGACAGGTATAGTTCTGTGGATCGTCACTGGATAAATGATGGCGCTGGGTGTCACCGACCACGAACGTTCAGTGGCCAGTAAACAGTTGTGCGCCGACTGCGACCACTAACGAGTTGTGATCGGTCTGGGGCCTGAAGCAAGCAAATTCCGCCCCGGACCGAAAGTTTGTCAAGTTTACTGAAATATATATGTCAATGTGCTTCCGAAAAAGTGTTTGTGTTTTTTCAATTCATTTTTTTTCTTTCAGAAACATTACAAATACAAATATATTTAATACGATCCTGAAATAAGATATAATACAAGAGAAACAATCAGGTATAAACAACAATTATTGTAGACGACCAGTCGACCTCGACTGGTAACTCGCTCTACTTGCGACTGCGGTCCTCCGCCTTCGAAGTCCTAACTTCCTTCAGCTGGTTGTAAGGCAGCTGTGTCCCGGTCGGCTTCCTGGGCTGTGATGTTTGGCAGCTTCCAGTTCTACGTCCAAGTAGTAGTCCGTGTAGAGCAGTAGGCCGGGGGCGCCGTGAAGTCCAGAGGCCCAGGGAGGGAGATAGTAAAACTCGCAAGTGTTTTCAAGTGACTGACTTTATTCCGAGTCGCGCTCGGTATTTATACAATTTCGTTCAAGAGGGGGTCGTGCGCAAAGCTCGCAGCTGTTGTCTTCTCTTTCGCGCGAACCTTGTCTTTCGCTCGAACCTTGTCTTTCGCGCTAACCTTGTCTTTCGCTCGAACCTTGTCTTTCGCTTCTTGGCGTGGCTGTCCGCAAGAGCGGGACAGCTCTACTTATTTCATACTAATTATCGCTAAGGGGGGCGTGTCGGCTTTCTCACTCTTTTGCCAGTGAGAGAGCCGAAACACCAATTTCGAAATCGCAATGCACCTCGCGGAATGTCATAATATTTACATCGGAGAATATAATAATAAATAACATTATAAACAATATTGACGTAACAGATGTATATGAAACTAAATAAGGTCAAATGAAGCTAAACAGAGTCAAATGAAGCTAAATAAGAGCAAATGAAGCTAAATATTTTATCAGTGC
Organism: Glossosoma conforme; assembly: GCA_022606575.1. Lineage (NCBI taxonomy): Eukaryota > Metazoa > Arthropoda > Insecta > Trichoptera > Glossosomatidae > Glossosoma > Glossosoma conforme. Next base: position 3,123,547 of record JAGTXR010000082.1, on the reverse strand, counting down.
TTTATCAGTATTTTATTAATGTTTTATTAGTCATCAGCCGTCCGTAACAATTATTATAAAGTCCCGAAGCTCGCTAAACAGAAGATTCATGAAGCTCATGTCGAAACTGGGCTTCTCTCAAGCGGAATATATCAATATTCGAGGCGACATGGATGAATAGTGTGATCACTCTCCCAAGAGGCATAGTCTCTGGCAGGTTAGTATTACTCCTAGGAATTACAAACAATCTGTGCCTCCTTATCTTTAAATAATTGTTAGAGAGAAACAAACCGATTTCCAACAAAATATCAGGATTTCTGAACACGCCGCGCACTATAGTCCATCCAATATAGGAAGAACCCTATGACACATTTATTGCCCTGTGCTAAATATCGTACGATATAACGTTGTAAAAACGTTCGCTACCTATACTAATTTTATCAACATAAACAAAAGCCTCTCTTCTTATATATAATAAGTTATTTAGGTAAATATATCACAATAAAAACAAAATAATAAAAATATATGCATATTGTTACAAATTAGAAAAAAATACGGCAATTTGTAACTATAATACTATAATATCTGACGCACGTAGAAGGCCATGTCACATTACTGCGAAAACCAGTGTTGGGGTATAAATAATCGTATTTTCGATTGTTTTTGTAAATACCTACTAAAATTAAATATTAGAATTATTATCAATTATAAGTGAATATTAATAGGTTTTAAGAGACATGTAAAATAAACTATAAATAATAATATTAGTAATATGAAAATGATGAAGAAAAGCAAGTGTAGAGATAAATATTAGCACATAACCTTAAAAACACATATTTTAGTCGGAACTGATAAAGCAGTACATTCTAAATTGTCTTCGTCACTATCGGAATCAGAACTACAACTTTCACACACATTTATAATCAGGTTCTGTTCACTTAAATTGTCAAAGCGTACATCGCGATCCCAATCTGCATAATATTCTCTACAAATTAACCAATCGGAGCAGCTCATTTTTTAACATTGCCTCATTACTTGGCACTCCTTTGTCACGAAGCCAACTTATAATTTCATTTTTATTGTTTGCCGTAGTAGGAACTTTGTTGATTTGGACAGAATGGTACGAAGCGTTGTCCATTACTATGGCGTGAGGCTCATGTAAATTTGACAATAAGGTCATAAACCATTGTCTGAAATGATCAAAATTCATCTCTTCGTGATATTCTGTCGTTTTAACTGACTTAAACGCCAGAAGACAATTGGGCACAAAACCTTTTGACGTTCCGGCATGACAAATAATGAGGCGCTGGCCTTTTACTTCAGGAGTTTTCGTCCTGGATTTAGCCGTGTCGTCGGTCCATATTTTACCAACAGTATGATTAGCATTGAGCCAAGTTTCGTCGAGAAAAACGACTGTCTCCCAATTCCTAATACTCTTCATTTGCCTCAAAAAATCGCATCTTTTCAAGGAAATATCCGTGCGCTCCATTATAAACTTTCTTTTTTCACATTTTTTATATTTGAAGCCAATGTTTTTCAATACCTTACTATAGTCCATCCAATATATGAAGAACCCTATGACACATTTATTGCCCCTTGTAAAAGGGATGGGGCAAAAATATTTATTTCGATTAGGTCGATTTTTTTTCTCTTCTTCTTCGAAAAAAAATCGAATTTGAATTCGAAGTGAATCGTATATAAACATCTCTATTTCCGCATGGCGGCTTCATGGCGGATCAGTACAAATGTTTGACTTTCAGTAGCGTGTTGTTCTTCGATCGATTCGTGTTTTTTGTTGTTGTAATTATTATATTTATTGTTAGTATTGTTAAAGTTGTTTCATTGAATCATATTTTTGTGTTTTTACAATGCCGAAGAGACAGAAAAGAACTGTTCTCAGCAGTGAATCACGTGAATTTGTCGTACGCTTGCGTGATTATTTTCATCCAGAAAACAAAATGGTGGACCATTGCTGTCTGTTGAAAACATTCGAGATCGGGTCGCGGATTCCCTAGAATCAGTAAATCTACAGTGTCTCGGATCACAGAGGAGAAATACGGTGAATCTTCGTTAGAAGAGAAAAAATATTAACACCAAATAAGAAACGACAGAAGAAATGCTCAATAACAAAACCCGATAGCTTTGATTTGGCAGCAATTCGGAATCACGTGTATGCATACTATGACCGCAACGAAATACCAACACTTCTTAAACTGGTAGGTTCTCTAAAGTCAGTCGGATTATTTCAAGGCAGTGCGACGTCTCTTAGTAAGGTATTGAAAACATTGGCTTCAAATATAAAAAATGTGAAAAAAGAAAGTTTATAATGGAGCGCACGGATATTTCCCTGAAAAGATGCGATTTTTTGAGGCAAATGAAGAGTATTAGGAATTGGGAGAAAGTCGTTTTCTGGTCTTTTTCGTCTAGAAATAACACGTCTCCACCATTCACAGCGAACAAGATGTTGACTCTATTGAACGAGGCATGTGACAATGTCACGGCAAAAGATTGGAAAAAAGTGGTGGACAAAACAAAAGAGAATATTATGCAGATTGGGATCGCGATGTACGCTTTGACAATTTAAGTGAACAGAACCTGATTATAAATGTGTGTGAAAGTTGTAGTTCTGATTCCGATAGTGACGAAGACAATTTAGAATGTACTGCTTTATCGGATTCCGACTAAAATATGTGTTTTTAAGGTTATGTGCTAATATTTATCTCTACACTTGCTTTTCTTCATCATTTTCATATTACTAATATTATTATTTATAGTTTATTTTACATGTCTCTTAAAACCTATTAATATTCACTTATAATTGATAATAATTCTAATATTTAATTTTAGTAGGTATTTACAAAAACAATCGAAAATACGATTATTTATACCCCAACGCTGGTTTTCGCAGTAATGTGACATGGCCTTCTACGTGCGTCAGATATTATAGTATTATAGTTACAAATTGCCGTATTTTTTCTAATTTGTAACAATATGCATATATTTTTTATTATTTTGTTATTATTGTGATATATTTACCTAAATAACTTATTATATATAAGAAGAGAGGCTTTTGTTTATGTTGATAAAATTAGTATAGGTAGCGAACGTTTTTACAACGTTATATCGGACGATATTTAGCACAGGGCAATAAATGTGTCATAGGGTTCTTCCTATATTGGATGGACTATAAGAGACGTCGCACTGCCTTGAAATAATCCGACTGACTTTAGAGAACCTACCAGTTTAAGAAGTGTTGGTATTTCGTTGCGGTATAGTGTGCATACACGTGATTCCGAATTGCCGCCAAATCAAAGCTATCGTGTTTTGTTATTGAGCATTTCTGTCTGTCGTTTCTTATTTGGTGTTAATAATTTTTCTCTTCTAATGAAGATTCACCGTATTTCTCTTCTGTGATCCGAGATACTGTAGATTTACTGATTCCTAGGGCATCCGCGACCCGATCTCGAATGTTTTCAACAGACAGCAATGGTCCACCATTTTGTTTTTCTTGATGAAAATAATCACGCAAGCTTACAAATTCACGTGATTCACTGCTGAGAATAGTTCTTTTCTGTCTCTTCGGCATTGTAAAAACACAAAAATATGATTCAATGAAACAACTTTAACAATACTAACAATAAATATAATAATTACAACAACAAAAAACACGAATCGATCGAAGAACAACACGCTACTGAAAGTCAAACATTTGTACTGATCCGCCATGAAGCCGCCATGCGGAAATAGAGATGTTTATATACGATTCACTTCGAATTCAAATTCGATTTTTTTTCGAAGAAGAAGAGAAAAAAAATCGACCTAATCGAAATAAATATTTTTGCCCCACCCCTTTTACAAGGGGCAATAAATGTGTCATAGGGTTCTTCATATATTGGATGGACTATAGCCGAATGGCATGCATACTCAAGCACACATCTCTTCTAGTTCTCAACTCATTGTATCCCATAAATATACCCCGTATAAAGTTAGATGTGTTGCTCATCTGCTCCTCATTCTGCCACAACGCGATCTGATAACTATCCCAGCGATGTGAAGTCTTTCCTTAAGTTAAGGGGATGTTAAAGTCTAACATAAAATAAAACACAAGGTGAATTTTAATAAATCTTTAATACAGGCATCTTTTATACAATAAAGATAACATTGAAATTAAAAGTTGGATAGACCTCGAAGAGGGAAATATGGTAATTATTAATAAATAAAAATCCTATAATTTATTACATCTTACATGAACATAGAGTGTTACCATACGTCAAATTCAGAATAAAAAAGAAATTATTAAAAAAATGCATTTCACCTAAAATTGAAATAAATAACATGTGTGCAGGACAAAAAATAATTCTTCACCAACAAGAGGTTTAAACATTATAGACCGCTGACTCCCTCTGTTATCGTAACATACATTTAAATATCTCGTAATATATTTATAATAACTGAATTCAAGCAGCAAAAGATTGACTAGCAAGCTTACTCGCGGTGACGCGGCCGCCATCTTGAAGCATCACAAAATGAAAAGTTAAACAAAATGGCGGTTGACTATAATTAAATGAAACCAAAAGTTTAACCTAAAATCACAAGTCTAAATTTATTCTTGACTTGCAAGATTTTTTTATTTTTTTTTATTACATGTTTAGGCCACCATTATTATGCATTCCTATCTAGGTACACTATGTCCTTTAGCACCATTTTATTCCGTTTCATATTCACCGCCTTACTTGTTACCCTTCCCAGAAATGCTATGTCTATGATGTTCTTTATAACAACAGTTATCAAGTGGCTATTTTATTTTTCTATTATACGATTCCATTGAATAAATCTAGACTTTTCTAACATCAGATTGTTTCATATTCATTACAATTATTATAAAACATCTAAGCTTATTTTGTATTATCAATAAACTACAAGAATCAAAACCATTTAAGCGATAACTTCATTAAAACATTAATGTTTTTTTAAAATAAAAATTGATATGACTTGTGTCATTTAGTTATTTTTATAAGTTACATGAATAAAGCTTTTTAAAGACTTTCCATAAACTTTTGAAAAATAAATAAAATACGATATTTATTTAAACTCAATTATCATTTACTCTATCATGCTAATTGTAAAATGATTATGTTATACAAAAATGCCACGTAGAGCAACATAACCTCAAACATTTATCTATACAGAGCTCATAAGTTAATAACTATACTTAAAGATTGCAACATTCTCGGTTATACAGCGGTTTCATTTAATTGTCAACTATTTACAACAAATATTACAAAAAAAAAAAAACGGAGTATCAACTGTCCATACTAAAAAGACTACACAACAAATGGGAATTCAATCTGTTGAGTTAGCTTCAAGGAAAGAGAATGATATGACATTTCTTATTATCAATCTGTGATGGCGTTATGCTCCTAATTAGGAATGGGTATGGCTTAGAGAGAGAAGGTTGAAGTAATTATTGTACTCGCGCCGCGTCACCGCTTAATTGTGAGGTCTCGGAGGCCCAGAAGTTTCCTGAGACAGGGGTCCTTGATCCCCCGCTCGAGGCTACACTTTTTACAAATAAGATAACAAAACACAATGACTCCAAACATTGCAAGCCCCACGTTTGTTTCACCTGCTAACGTAATGCACACCTCCGTATCTTATTATTTGGTCGCGAGATTCTGGTACCGTAACGGGTCAATACGGTAACTAAGGCAAGAATCCCCACTGCCAAACTCGCTACACACCTAGCGCATATATTGTCTATGAATTATGTCGCCTTTTGATACCGATATATTTCAATTAATCACATGATTCATGGAACACAACTCAAAAAATAAAATCCACTGAAAAAATGACTTTTTATGTACCGAATGAAACTGATTTTGACAGTTTTTCAAGCACAGTAACTGAAAAAAAATATGTTAAAATAGACTTAAAAATAGTGTAAAATCATCTAGAAAGTTGTAAAAAATATACATATATTTAATAATAAAAGTTATTTTTAGTAGCAAAAATTTAATTTTAATAAAAATGATGTAAAAAAGAAGTTGGTATTTATTTACTTCCCCCCGTTAAAAAATGTTTAAAATAAAAACATTATGTATAAAGAAAAGTATAAAAAATATCCTATTATATAATTCATTATCAATCTTACAATAATCATTAAAAAAAAAACTTGTAATCTATTAAATAACATAATTTCAAAGTTTCTATCTTTTTTTTGTTTAAGTTATTTTAATAATGAAGTAAAAATTAAATTTTTACAAATGTATGTTCTGGTGAATATTCATAATAATTGTTAATCATTTACTTTTATTTGATGATTACATCACTTATTTGCTCATGCATTTACGACTTTGTAGGCAATAAAAATATTATTATTGATAACAAATATAAGACAAAGAACATTTTCAATGTCTTCAGTAAAAGTTATTATCCATTGTGGTAAGTTAAAGAAAAATCAAAATGGTGGAAATCATAACAATAATTACAATAAGAAGAAAAACAACAATGCATTTGAATTAGTAACATTTTAAAATCAATTAGTTTTTTGTCAATTTTTTGATAACATTGAACCACTATCAATGTAATTAAATTCATTAAAATTAATCAATTATACATGTAATTCATATAAAAAAGTAATTACAGTCAATTCAATACACAATGGTTGATTAAATTATATCGGTATCCCCTTTATCATTCAGTCACATTCACTTTTAAAAAGCTAAAAATGCGCATTAAATATGAATTCATAATATGTTACATATTTTTTTTGTTTAGATTTCACCTCTAAACTGTCTAATCATATTTAATATTTTTTTAATTTGGGATAAAATAAGTTAATATGACTCCCGCGTCTCGTGATGGTTTGCAGGGAACGCGACACAAGACTTGGTAGTTATTACGTAATGATAATATTATAATTTTAACAATAGAAAAAGATAATTTCTTTTATTATTCAGTTTGTGCACTGGTGGCTGGGGTTCAGTCGACTGGAACAATGGCCTTCATACACCTCGAGAACGACTCTCCAAAAAATTGTTCAGAAAACTAACAAAATTATAAATAATAAAAAAAGAATATTTTAAATTAAATTCCACTGTACTACAAGTAAATAGTATCTAATGGTTTGTCAGAATGTTTGTATTCAATATCGTGACGTAAATATCTCAAAAAATATAATTGCCAGTAACAATAAAAATAGTCTTGAAAGGTATTCTTAATAATACAATATCAACATTGTGATAAATGTATTAAATAATTATGAAACTAAAAGCTACGCTTATCATATTCTGACTTCTGACTAATCTACGATGTTTTTAACATCATCATCGATAAATGTAAAATATTAGATTATATATTTATATTATTTTCTCTGCTTAGTTTTCTGTAATTATATCTGATTGGTGTGTGTTTGGAGTTACTCTCTCTTGGTGTGCTCCGGCCTGGTGATGCTGGATTGTTGTTAGTTTGTTAGATCTGTTCCTCTTCGTCGCACCGAGGGAGCGCCGACCACTTTAAACTATGTAAGTCTCCTGACCTCCTCCAGTCTGGAGATGAACCTCAAAGTAGGGACACATCTGAAAGGAAAAATTCAATAAAATAATTTATAAACTCTCATTACGATGATAAGGGGATTATTCAACATTTGAATACGTGAATGAAAAGATCAGACATTGTTTTAAAACAAATGAGTTAAAATTAATTTAAAAAAAAAAACGAAATATGTGTGCATGGTGTAATGTAAATTCCTATTATTCCATTCATAGTAAATTCCTGTAATAATAGGGATGATTCGTGAATCTCAGGCTGTAGTTAATTACGTTGCCGGATCAACACTCTACATGCAGCGCTTAGCCATATGCATCATGGTAAGTGTCATAGAATTCCACAGATGAGACTTCAGAATTGCGGTAGGTCTTACGAAAGTTTTTAGTAACATTTACTCAAGAAGCCCATAGCCATTATGAGCTTTACCCAAATGTTGAGCCTCATATTACAGCTATATACAACTGTTCAAATGTTCAAAATTAGCTGAATATATTACTGAATATATAATCAATTGGAATTTAGTTGTAGACTATTCATGAAAACTGACATGTTTGTTTATTGCAGAAAATATATTTTACGTAATTTTTCTGATTTGACTTGGTTTTAGAAGATTTTTACACGCTTAACGCCACGTAATGTTTTTAATGCATTCGACTCAGAGGTGCCACATTAGTACTCATATGTCACATTCAATGTTAAAATTTCATTGAAATGTAACCGCTTGCGTACAGGGACTGTTTGTTTGAGGAAAAAAAACGTAGGTCACCGGTAACCTACGTGGCGCCCTTTTTAACAACAGCGTAGGTCACCGGTGACCTACGTGGCGTGAAAGGTGTTAATTACCCTAAGTCTTTTTTATTTCTAAATATTTACTTTTATTCCTAAAAACATTGACAAAGAATTTTAATGTGTAATTTAGATCTAGAGTATGTCTAATTATTATATACATATTGTTATATTTATGTGATGAGATATGACCATACGATAAATAAAATTAACTTCTAAATACATTTTAAGTTTTGACCTAGGTTTAAGGAGTCTTAGGCCTCACCTACTAAATATATAGGAACGTAGAAAAAAAAAGGCGATCTTAGGCATAATTCCTTTAAAAACAAATCTCTTAACTTATGTAAGTTTGGCCACCACTGATCAATTAAAAAAAATATCAAAACGTTAAAAGAAGCATACACACCTCTGTTTTCCTGGTTATCTTGGAATGATGTGATGAATGGAGAGTTACTGGACTGGTTGGAATTGACCGAGTCCTGGTTGACTAAGTTCTTTGTGAGACTGTCGGCTGCCAGGTCCAGCATCTGGCTGACAGTCGAGTCTCCGGATTGTTGACTCAGCGGCTGCAGGGACGTCCCGTTAGTGTTGACGTCAATCAGGAAGGGATTGTTGCTGTTGACAGTGTTCAACATGTCCAAGTCTGATATGTCCAAGAGGTTATTGGTTACATTGTTTTGTTTTCTGAAACAAATATCATCACGATTAATATCATAGTATATTTACTACATGATAGTTTCATGTTTTTTGATAATTTTTTCGACGTAAAATTAACTAACAATTATTATGCTGAAAAATACCCTAGGAAATATTACTATAAATATATATTATTTCATTAAAATGAGATTTTATTAGAGCACAAATAAACTCATTATCCTCTTAATTAATGTTACTCAACAATACATATTTTAAAAAAAGGCTCAAATTTACTTCAATTAATTTTATAAAAATTGAATCAAAATGTTCAATTTATTACTATTTATAAATATATATTAATTTATAATATTTAATAGGACATTTTTATAAGAACATAAATATTGGCTAAGTATTTTTAAAAATTCTATGAGAGACATTATATCAGCTCTAGGGTATTTTGTAATGGATTTTATATAGAATTTAGAAATTTATAATCACAATAATCAAACATACACAAATACATTTTTAACACGTTCCACGCCACATAGGTCACCGGTGACCTACGCTGTTGTTGAAAAGAGCGTCCTGTAGGTTACCGGTGACCTACGTTTTTTTTTTCGAACAAAGTCCCTGTACGCCAGCGGTTACATTTCGATGGAATTTTAACATTGAATGTGACCTATATGGCGCCTCTGGAGTCGAATGCATTAAAAACATTACGTTGGCGTTAAACGTGTTAATCAAGAAAAAGGGGTTTATATATAGTATCACTTTAAATATTATATATATTACTAATCTTATCTAACAGTTTTTCTATTAAACATTGACTAATAGTAGAATAGGTATATTTTACAACTATTATAATATTATATTAGGCACATTCTTAAAACACATCTGTGTTTAATGTATAATATCTAGATTATTAATAATAATTATAAATAAACATATTTTTACATATAAATTAAAAGTACTAATTGCTACTGTTTAAAAAAGAAATTATGTCTTTATTATATAAATCTCCATTATAAAAAAGTAAGCCTTTATTTAAACTTAATGATTATTCAACATGATTTTCGAATTTAACCTATTGTTTTAGTATAACATGACTTCAGTATTTCACTAAATGTGTAGGAAATAAAATAAGGTATTTACAATATTTTAAGGTGTATTTTAGTATATCTTTAATAATACAACATGCCTTTATTCAACACTTTAATCTACATTTTTGAGGGTATTTCAATTTCCAGGTGAAACTACAAAAATAAAATGGTGATTTTTCAAATGATTGATTTATGGATATTTTCGTGGAATATAAAATATAAACTACAAATCAGACAATTTCGACATGGTTCTTTAAAATCTAAATCAGACTGAACGTAATATTTTGCATGCAAATAAATGCAAAAAAACTAGTAAATAAACATTAACTAGAATACAATAAAACATACAATTAACGATAAATATCTACTTTAATTTTTTTTCAAATGAAAAAATCATGCCAATTTTCACGAAATTTTAAACATACATTAATTAGAATAAAATAGTAAAAACAATTTTCATAATAGTCATTTTTAAAGATTTGAAATAAACTAAGGGATGTTAATCTTTAATAGAAATCTATTGGAAAAATGGCATCTAAACGTAAATTATGGCCAAAACATGATGTACATGACGAGTACAATTGCTTAAAAACAATTCCTTTGGTAGGAGGAGACATGTAAAAAGGTCATGAATATTTTCTTGAATTTATTTTAATATTCAAAATATTTTAAATATAATTATAATTATGCAATTTTCATTTAAAGCAAATGAAAAACTATCAATGCTTATATTCAGATGCTAATACATGCAGAGTGTGGATTTCGAAACAAATATATAAAAAAGCGCATTCCTTATAGTGAAAAATAAATAAAATCAATAAAGTACTCACACAAAAAAGATCCGTGATGCATTATGAAACAGTGCATTAAAGAAAATTGCAACTTATTAAAGTGAAACGATGACCATCTTATATCTCGAGAAAATGTAGTGAAATGTGAGCCAAATATGTCAAAAAAAACCTTTATAAATTCCTAGGCTAAATATTCTTTGAATTTTTACCTATTAGCAACACTGTACCTATAGCAGTTTTTAACACAGCATATTACTTGTCCTTGTCAGATTTTTAACACTGTAAGTTTATTGTTAAATTAATGAAATAACTACTTTTTTAATGTACATATTCTTTTGTTGTTTGTATATAAGTATCCAATAATTAGTTATTATATTAGTAAAACCAAAATTATAATATTGTAATACAGGCATTTTTAAGTAAAGTAGGTGAATACGTAATGGATATTACAGAAAATTAGTAAAACACAACAAGAGAAGAATTAAATTAGAATCAATGTAATATCTGAACATATTATGGTTATAGAAAATATTTATTTCAAGGGATATTTATTCTAAATGTGACATATTGATGCTGTAACAATGTTATTTATTTATACGTATTTTATGTTGCTATGGGCAAGTTAAAGTTACAGAAAAAAATAGCTAAAACAGTGATCTTAAAATACCCACAGTAATTGTAAAACCTTTAATGAGGGCGGCGTTTATGGTACAAAATATAGTTGAAAATTATTATATGATTCCTCTTAATAGTAGAATGGACCACAATGCCCAGGTGTGAGCTATAAGATGGAGAAAGTAAATAATGGCAGACAAAAATAATAATAAAACAGTTTCACTTATTTAGAATATCTTTTTAATCACTGCCATAAGATTTAATTCATTCTGAAAGCATTATTATTTTTTACATGGGATCAATTCAAAATTCAAATCAAAATGATTTGGATATTTTCTATTCACATCGAATGACACTTGTCATAATTGAATATATAACTAATGTATATATAGTATATTGAAATCATTATCACTTTCATAATAAGTCCATAAAATATTTATAAAATGTAACCTTTAATAATCTCTTTTATACATTTATGAAAAAATGGCATAGGAATATGTACATACACAAAACCCAGAGTTGTTTTAAGAAAACAGTATTTTTTAAACTTGCAACTTAAGAATGATGATACATAAAAAAGATAGTCTAGAGACGCTTCATATCCATTGAATTGACGTTAATAACATGACATTTTAAAGTAAGATTGGTTGATTAAACAAAATAAGTAACAAGTCCTCCTTTATTCAGCTGTTATTCAGCATTGTAGAGCACAACTGGAAGGGGAAATGAAGATAAATTATGCAGAGGCATTTCAGAATACTCAAAACATTTAGGAAAGGAATGGAAGCTTGAAAGACTTCATTGGACATATTCTCAAAGGTTTACGGCAGAAATTATCCCAGTCTCTTACTAGCCAAACACTAAAGTTGTTGTCTTGATCAATGTATTGTAATTTAAATTTCATAATTCTTTAGTAGTGACTGCAGCCAATTAGGAAGCTTCAGAGACTGAAGAAGCAGCGATGTTGAACCAAATACAGAGCCAAGCGGTGCATGATGTTGAGCATTGATTAATAATAAACATGACGCATGCAAACAGAAACAATTGAAAGTGTAAAAATAACATATATGTAACATTGATGAAGAATTATAAGAATGAACAGAAAATACATAGAGTTATTCTTTGTTGACTAAATGTAATTAATTTTAACCATTCACATTTTGAGGAGAATTTTTCGAACAATTTCAAACAGAAATAATTGAATAAAAACAAGATAAATTAAATTTAATTACAATTATAGGTTAGTATTTGATATTCAGTAGATATTATTTTTAAAATATATACTCAATATAACTATGTGTTTTCTGCCATTTTCATTATCTCATAACACAACACATTATTTGAGCAACATAACCTAACTTATTTCCTAACAGAATATAACATTATAACAGTAAATACGAGGCATTTAATGCTTTTCATTATCAAACACATATAAGGGCATAAAGATGTGGATTACTTTAATGGTAATATTCAGAACTTTAATGTAATTTAATTACTTTAGATGTCTTTTGTGGCTCTGATATGATTGACATTCATACAATACACAAATGACTGTCCATTTTGAGATATTATATCCTAATTACTATAATAAAAGCATTATTTGAATAATTAAATATATACTAATTGCATGTTTTAGCATCTCATCGATGGCTGTTAAAAAATTAATACAAAATTTTCTAGTAAGGCAATTTTACCCCTAATAAATTCAGTAATGACATTAAAACAAACTACCCTCATAGAAAAATAAATAGCTGTACACCTATTACTTTAGCAGACTATCAAATCTTACAAATTCCTAGCCAATAGATGGACTTGAGTAACTTAAAGCACCCTTAAACAAGGATCTTCATATACAAGTAACTTCGGCTCCACTACCATTTATAAAATTACATTTTTAAGATTACAATTTCAGACATTATTATTTGGTTAATTATACTCCTTACCTAGAAGGATCTACCTTTATCATAATTCAATTTAAACATTTTTAATTAGATTATATTCACAAAAAAGTATACTACTTCCATGGCAGGAGGATTTATGGATATACGATAATATTTTCAGATGGTTAAAAATTTAGGACAGATGGAAAAATTACATATCTATATACAGAATGGGGCAGGGAAGTATCCCTACTTTTTTTATGGCGTTGTGAGTAGTGGTGACGTGATGGAGGTGTGGGGAAAGCTCGAATGACGCTGTGACCATGTAATTTTCTGTTAATACCACCGTCAGTTGTAGACATGGCTTGGTCGAATGAGCAACGGAAGGGAAATGTTCCCCGGGCGATTGATCTCCCAGTTTGGTGACATTCCATGGCCCACGCGCTCGCCGGATTTAACTCCGTGTGATTACTTTTTATTACCTCAAGAGTGAAGTTTTTAAGCATAGACCCAGGACTTTAGAAGGCTTGAAGCATGCAATTCGCCTTGAAGTTGGCCGCGTTCCACAAAAAATGCTTTGCAGATTTATGCAGAACTTCAGAACCAGATTACAGCACTGCATTGTGGTAATGGAATAGCGGGAGTGACCTGGATGCAGAAGGCAGAGGATCGAAGAGGATGGAGACTCATGCGGGAGGCTTACGTTCAACAGTGGACGGATACAGGCTGATGATGATTGTGACAATGAGCGACATCTCGTGCATATGTTGTTTAAAACAAAGTAAAATTATTATAACATTTTTTTTTCAGTTGTACCCTTTTGATGCCATAATAAAGATTTGTTCAAACCTATTGTCATGTTTTAATTTACCTTCAAAATAAGGGACACTTCCTTGCCCCACCCTGTATAAGTGCAGAACTGGGTATTGATATATTATAATTCTACACCTAAAACACTATAAAAAAGTTCGAAACCTCTACTATAAACTGAATTTACATCACTCATAAGTCTTCCCACCATAGATTTAGATTTGTCATTTTTATGAATGTTCATGAAATTCAATTATTCATAATGTTCTCGTGATATTATTTATTAGTAAGCAAATTATAAAAACATTTAAAGCATTTAACAACATGTGATTATTTCCTTGTTAAAAATTAATGTATATATATGGACATAATTTTTTGCAGGAATTTCAACCTTTGCACAATCACGATGTATTGTCTATATTTTGAAACTTAATATTGAAAGTAGTAATAATTATTTATTAAACAACAAATTAACCATCAAACAAGGTGTATTGTGCATTTTTTCTTCTAAAATCACACACAGACCGTAAAAAATTAAAAGCAATCATTAGAGACCCGTATTTTAAGCATCTATTTTTTCATTTTTAGCATTTTGGAGCATTTAAGCGTGGATTTTAGCGTTTTAGAGCATTAAAAGCTGATTTTAGGATTTATTTAATATCTTTTTAGCATTTTATAAGATGCAAATAATTAATAATTCCAATACATTTTGTAAATTTATTTATAATACTTACAAATATATAAAAAACAAAATAATCTTAAAGAAGGGCAAGGAATTCAGGAATTGTCTAAGTTACAGCTACAAAGTTCATTTACAGAAAAAATTAGGAAAAACCTACCCAATGATAATCTAGTTTAATCAAGTTGACTGATTATTAATAATAATCATTCAACATAGTTAAACTTAATGAAAAGTTATTTACAAAAACATAAAAGTTCGTAAATAATGATGATTTTAGCATGTATTTGCATATTTTCAGAAATTCGCATTTATTAGCATCTATTCCGAATTTTAGCA
The DNA here is from genome assembly GCA_022606575.1 of Glossosoma conforme. Taxonomy (NCBI): domain Eukaryota; kingdom Metazoa; phylum Arthropoda; class Insecta; order Trichoptera; family Glossosomatidae; genus Glossosoma; species Glossosoma conforme. Next base: position 3,108,384 of record JAGTXR010000082.1, on the reverse strand, counting down.
TCTATTTCGCATCTATTGCAAAATGCTAAAAATACGGGTCTCTAGCAACTATAATTGCGATGATTTAAGAGTAAGTTTTCTTAACTACATTTTTTAGTTTATTAATTATGCTTCAAAATAGTAATTAATATATAATGAAATAGGTTATGAACTGTTTGTTAAATAATTAACCACAAATGCATGTTTTTAGATTGAGTCAAAACTTGTATATACAATTAGTATTTTACCTAGTAAATAAAATTGCTAAGTTAGAGGCAGTAATAATGTTAATTCTGAATAAAAGTCACATTTAAGAAGAGTGCAGACACCAGAGTGATTTATTCTTTAACGAAATCAAGATGATGAAAAGCAAAACCTTTTTATATTATTATTCCTTGTGAAATATAATGTGTTACTTGAATTACCGTAATCGCACGCTTGAACTACGGAATTGTTGCCCCTTGGGAGCATAACTCATCACCCTTGTTCGTCAGACATTTGACAAAGAATCTTAAATTAGACAGTGTTGAGTAGAAATTCAGGATGCTGAGCTGACTTTGAACAATGCAAGTGTTCTGCCAGATGTCACAATGCAGATGTGTGGTGGCCATAAGCTCCTCGAAGATAGGTGATATGGTAAATATATCATAATGATAATACGTAATCACGACATGGAAAAAAGAGGATAGGATAGAATGTTTATATACTTACACGGCATTATCCACCGCTACACTGTTATACGCATTCTCACTAACGTTAATAAAGTTATTCAGTTCATTGATTTGATTTTTACTGTGGCCGTTTTGCACCGGGAAGCCGTTCTCCGGGTGGGAAGAGTCTCCGTTTGAAGACGTTCCGTTCTGGAAGGGGTTCACCCCGTTGTCCTTCTGAGGAGCTTCAGGAGCCTCGGCCGGCTTGGCAAAGCTCTGAGGGACGGCGGGGAGCACAGTTGCTGCCGTCTGGTTGTGTGGGGCGGCGTGATTGAACAGATCGGCTTCTCTGTCTCTGACGGACTGTTCGTAGGAAGACTCTTGTGTCTGCGGGTCGTCCTGGACCATCATCTGTTGGTCGCTCGGCTCCTTATCGGTCATCTTTGCATCCTCGGCTTTCTGTTCGGCCTCGTCCAAACTTTTGCTCTCTTCCGTAGGACTCTTGTCTCCATCCTGAAAAATTAATAAATACAAGTTTATAATTGTTTAATCGATACTGCGATAATGAATCCTATGATCCGGTTGAAGCTGAAAGCAGAATAAGAAACCTCAAAAGGAATACAACTTTGAATGAAGAAGAATACCACCTTTCGGTAATGATGATTTATTTTTATGTTTGTTTAATTTATAAACAAAGTATTTTTAATGTTTATAAATGTAGAAATAAAGAATAAATAAGAAAATAAAAAGAAACATATGCATCTTGGAAGACGGCTATGTGTTAATATATATAATCATTTGATCTATCTGAAACCTCGGTCCTAATTTTTTCAGCAGGAAGGAAAGAAAGATATTAGGAAAATTGTTGATCCACTTGACCGTTTGACTAAAAAAAACTCAGTGTATAGTATGCAAGTTCACGGACTCATGCTTTGGAGGCTTTTGGGAACCATCTATGTTCCCATGTGGACCTCTAGGTATACAGGTGTTCTGGGACAAAGAGCATAGAAAATCTGAGCTTACAAAACTATGAAACGAAAATTCGTGGTGTGCATATGCTCCAAATATGGAATGGATGTGGTAAAAGAAAGTGAATAGTGATGAATGTGGAGGGTGTTGGTGGTTCACCTTCTTGCCCCGGGCCTGGCGGGTGCGCAGCATGATGGCCTCCACGCGGCGCCGACGCGCCTCGCGCTCCTCCCCCTCGCGCTGCAGGCGCAGCGCCGTCTCCTTGCGCTGGCGCTCCGCCTCCTCGCGAACGCGCGCCTCGGAAGCTTCTCGCTCCAGCTTGGCTCGCGCTTCTCCTTCACGACGAGCGATTTCTTCTTCCGTTCGCTTTTGTGCCTCCTGAAATGATTCAACAAACAATAAGAAACAATTTATTAACACTTCCCTGTCGGGGGATTTTTCCATTTTTTTTAAACAGATTGTTTACTTATAGGATATTTGTTGTAATATGAACCGTGCAAAAAAAATACTACAAGTGTTACCAGTATGGCCTGCTGGAGCCTCTCTTCCTCTGCTTGTCTCTGCAACTCTGACAGGCGGATGGTTTCTTCTTCAAGACGGCGCTGCCTTTCATCTTCTTGTCGCTGCCTTTCCAGCTCCTCCTCCGCCTCACGCTCCAATCTAGAAACAAATATTTTAATATCATTTTCAAACAATTACATCACACCATGCTATTATATATAAACATATTGATGATTTAATCAAATTATACGCCTGTTCATTTTATGAACTAATCATCGATGGCGGAGATGTAGCGAGATTCGTCACCGGTTCGTGGGGCCTTTTGGTGTCGAGGACTGTAGCTTATCCACGTGTGCCGGATTCTGGAGAATGATTGGCCTGTTGGCAGCCTTTTTTGACACGGATCCTCTTGGTTGGTTGCGTGTCAGCATGGTGTTGCCACACACCCTATATGCATTTAACCCTTTCATTACGGCTCGGTGTATTATAAATTAATCTGTCAGTTAAAAACTAGTATTTGAAGCATAAATGTATTTATCTGGTCTATTTTCATACATCACATTGGTTCATGTATCCTTTAGCTATCAGATGATGCACAAAAAACTATTCTAAGAAAGTAGCAAAACGATATATCAAGGCTATCAATGTCAACGGTAGGGGAATCTTAGACGGCATATATCGGCTATCGATGCGAAAGGGTTAATAAACTTCTAAGAGATTTTATAATATAATGAAGAAAAGGCGCAGCTATGACTTTCGATATTAAATGACTCTTATATAAGTGAGTAATTGGATACCTTAATCTCTCTCGTTCAGCATTCCTCTCGGCTTCTTCCCGAGCAAAGCGTCGGCGCTCGGCCAGCGCGGCCTTGGCTTCCTCCTCAGTGCTGATGACTCCGCGACTGCGAGACATCAGGGATCCTGAAAATCATGTTAATGAAGCCCTTTAAAGTCAAATTATTGCCAGTTTTCAAATGATGAGAATGGAAGAGGATTCTTCTGGAGGACTGGAACTGCAATACAAATTATTATAGTAGTTTATAGTCTATTGACAAATCTAAAAGTAACAATTAACCTGTTAACCGAGGAATTTAATTTTGCTAATCTTAAAAAGAAAAGACGCGGCGAGTCCGTGCAACTCGATGCCTAGATGTACATGGTATATGATGAACAAACAAAATAAGGTAGCTCGTCACGCCTGTTAGAGTGAAATTAAAATTTTAATCGTTTAAGCATGACGAGATATGTCGTCATACCCGGTTAACAGGTTAACTAACTAATTAATCAAGCCAAGAAAAGCAAACATAAATATGACATAATGAAATAATGGACAATTTAATATCACATAACTTAAATATATTTTATATAAATATAATCTAAATATTTACCTGTCATATCAGCACCTTCCAAGGGATCTACGACCAACTCCTGCGGCTTGCTCTCTTCCTTGCTGACAATCTCCACTTCTTCCTTGGGCTTCACGCTCTTAACCTCTTCCTCTTTTTTTACATCCTCCTTAATTTTCATCTCCTTCATCTCCTCCGCGATCTGCTCCTCAACAGCTTTGCTAACGATCCCGTTTGTTTCAACAAGAATCTGGTCCACAGAAGATTCTGGTTCGTTGATAGTGGTTGTGAAACTTTCCGTGATGATCTGTTGCGTTTGTACGAGACCGTTTTCGTTTATCGTCTCGTTTGTTGTGGTTGTGGTTTCGGTTATTTGATGATCCATCTCTTCTTTGGTGCGGAGGATCATCTGTGTTGTGGTGACGCCGTCTTCGCCGGTGATCATCTCGCAGGAGAAGATCTGGTTGCTGGACGTGTCCATGACAGAGCCTTCTTCAAGGGTCTGCATCTGTGTGGCCTCCAGCGCCTCCTTCAGTGTGGAGGGCGGCAGGTCCGTGGCCGGAGACTGCAGCGGGGTGGCCCTCGGAGTCACGCGAGGCGAAGCCTACACAAATAAATATAACAGGTTATGTAAAGCACATAGACTATCTAACGATGAGAAGAAAGCTGGCAGTTGATCAGCAGTCTATAGAAGTGGTTGCCAAATAAGATAATAATTCACACTAAATTATTTTTAGATTTTTTTTTAATATATGTCAATATTATAATAGTTGACAGATCTTTACTAATATTGTTTAACAAATTAATGCTTAAAGCGGAGGCATCCTTCAGAAGCAGACTCAAGACCCACCTTTTTGCTCAGAGAGGCAAAGAAGCGCTTTTGGAATGATCATTCGGTCATAAAAGAGCGCTATACAAATACTAATATAATAATAATAATAATGCACACTACAGCAAATATCATCTCCAATGACATTTCTCTTGTCAATATCGGAGAAAAAGAAATGGCAGAAGAAGCATTTCTTTTTCTTCCATATTGACGAGAGATTTCATTGGAGAAATTTTTTTCTGTAGATTTGTATGTGTATATAAATTTATTAAAAATGGTATAAGAATGTAACAGTTTCAAAGGGTATAAGTTAGTTTTATTTATTATTATAATTAGTTTTTAGATTTTTTTCGAGGTAAAAAGGAATAAGAATCCTTTTTAAAGGAAAAATTGAAACGCAAAATCGTTTCATTTTATCATGTCCTAATTTGTAGATGTATAATTAGCTTCTAAAATGTGCTCAAGAAGAAATGGACCAGTAAAAATCAGAAAAACTACTGTAAATACAATTTCAAAATGCAATTTCTTCATCATCTTTTCATTGTTGTGTACATGTTGGTATAAAACATAATCCGGTAAATGTTCGTCAGGGAACATTGTACCTTTACTGAGGAGGCCTTGTGTGTGCGCCGGGGAACCTCCGGCTTGTCGCTGGTGGGCGTGGCTGTAGGCTGGCGCTTGTTGCTCAGCCCGGCCGAGTGCACGCGCGGCAGCGGAGGCTTCTCGGCTCTCACGCCGATGGGTTTACCATCGGCTCCCACTGCATCTGTAATGTTAGAGAAACAAATCAATCAAATATCTACATCATCTATAAAACTACAAGCAACGAAGCCCTTCATTCCAGATGTTTTATATGTTTGTACTTAACAGTTCATCCCCAAGAATAAGATCTTTTACTGCGGACTTAATTTGCTAGAGCAACCGAAGCCACATAGTTAGTTGCTCTCGACCTCTTCTAAAGTGTCTGTCAAAATTGTGTTCAAATATGGTGGTGAGCAAGAGGAACGTTATGATATAACCAAAATAACGATGTCCAAAGATCTCAAAACGTGGATGCTACAGAAAGAATAGGCACAATTATGATGATTATAATAAAACATGTCACAGAAACACATCACAAAAGATGATAAAACACATCAGATCATTAAGAGAAAGTTTTGAACTTCCAGTGGACTCTAGTAAGTTAGATAAGGTCCTTAATCTTTTTCTACATACCTTCATCGTATTTATCGTTCCCTATATAAGAAATCGAAGTATGTATATATATTTTTTAATTGATTAAATCAAATCTCTGTAAGCTGTAATACATGCCCTCGGTATGGTAGAACCATCCTTTAGAATAAAAAAAATGTACAAGCCTCGGTAGCGTCAAGCTTATTATATGATCTCCTTAATAAACCCAGATTATTGAAAAACCATAAATTTCTCTGGTACTAAAGCCGCAGTTTACGTAAGTTTGCAGATTCTTGTTCTGGAGGCTCCCAGGAACCATGTATGTCCTCATGTAGACCTCTGGCTATAAAGGTGTTTATTCTGGCACAAGGCATAAACAATCTGAGCTTACAAAATTGTGCAATGTCAATTTGTGGTACTAAATTCTGAAATGAATATGGTAAATATATCCTAAATGTTCTTTTAGCATATTATGTATATGTTCATCGTTTAATATTACGAGAACCCTATATGATCCAGTGTGGACCTCTGAGTTTACGGGTGTTCTGGGACAATACATAGACAATTTAAGGTTATAGAACTGTGGAATGGCAATTTTGAGTGTCCATATATATATATTTATATCGTCATGTGCAGAGCGCAACCGGATCCTAGTGCAGTTATAACGTTCAGCCATGGTGGCTGGACATGATATTAAGAAGGGTGATATTATAATAAGTGTTTTTACTGTTCTTGACATGCGGCGGTGTGGTGACTCCCGTGCCGGCGATGGAGGCCGGGCGGGGTCGGCGCGGTGCGGCGCGGGGCCGACGGTTGACAAGCGCCACGCCCGTCACTGACGTGATCATGGCCGTGTTGACAGTCGAGGCCGATGACAGCGAACTTCCTGGCCGTGACGGGCTTCCGGGCGTCACTTCGCCGGAGCGCAAACCTGACGCTGCACAACAAACAACACGTCAGTTTCAACATTTAATCGCTTTACTTTTTTTTAATCCCTTAACCGAAATGCGACATAAGATAATCAAAAAATTACATCTTTTACCACAAGAACGTTAGGGTTATCATTAGAGTTTAACCATTACTGTAGATGGACTCGAGAGAGTCTGAAACATGTAATCTTTTACCACTTTTAAATTATTTAAAATTAAATAAATTATTGACAATGTCTCTTCAAGAAGATTGAACGCAGCTATTTTAAAGAGTGTAAAAAATAACAATATATTGTTATTACTAATATAGGAATATTTTGTTGATTGTAATAATACAAAGTTACATTTCATATTAAATAATATATTAATCTTTGAGTTTATTTCATTTAAAAAGTAATGATGTTTAGTAAGGCTCCGTGGAATGGTAAAAGATTCATTTATGAATGAAATATTCTAAGAAGAAAAACTGTTTTAAAGAAAAATTTAAAGATAGTATTTTTATATTACGGCAATGATTGAAGAAGTGCAGTATTAGTATAATATATATTATGAATCGGGAGTATTTATTTAAATTAATGTTGAGCTGAAAAGAGGCTATGTGACATTAAAAAGAGGTTTTAATAAACAAAAAAATCTTAGGTTATAACATTTTTTTAGAGAAAAATAGCAGCAAGTAGGTCTTATATAATATATGGTTTTGATACAAATAATATTTATTATTGACAAGTATAGTTTGATTGGCAAGATTTGTTTTTATATTATTTACATTGCAGTGGTTTTTTTTAGACACACTAGGTTATGAAAAAAAGAGGGGGAAGGTAAAATAAAAATAAAAACATAAGGATAAATTCAAAGGTTATAAACAAAGCCATGTACTTTACTTCCACCACCTGCTGTCCACCTGGAGAATGATTAGCAGATATTAAAAGTCCTGCAGATATTTACTGTACCATTTATATACTCTAATATAATACATTTTGATTATTAAAAAAAAAATTAAGTAACTATTTTTTACTTAAATATTTAAACAATTCTGAAGTGAAATAATTTTGATCCACAAAAATATTTTTAAGATTTTAAAATGAAGTTACATTTATTGTGATATCAGCTTGATAGCTCTTTTAGACTGATGCCCAAAAGCCTCGAAAAATGTTATTTTGTCTCTTATTTTTGTTTGCTCGCCACATCTAATAATGTAAGTCTTAATTTTATATAAAAATACAGGGCGTTCGCATACGCCTTTAAATTATTTTGACAGTTGCTCCATTTCACGTTGGTTCAACTGTCAACTTTAGTTTCTGACATAGCCGCGACAATCTTTGGGGCGCTACATGTTAATGTGCCCGTCTGGCAGCTCGTGCCCGCACACCGTCACAGTCCGACTGAGGCCCACAATACAACATATAAGGTCAGGCGAGGAAACCGAAGTCTTAAATTGAAAATAAACGTGAATTGTGCTTCGAAATAAGTTCATTGCTTTGCAACCTGCTCCTGCATCCTTCCTCCACGATAAAATGTCAATCGATATAAGATATAAAAACAAGACTATTTAAATTTACTAATTAAATTCAATTGGTTTCATTAACCTAGTCGGACAAGAGAGATTTAAGCATATATTGTTATATTTTCTATAAGCAATAATTCAATTGTTGGATCCTAACTGAGCACAGCAAATATCTGGATATTAAGACATAATAAAGAAGACCTTACCTTGAAGCTTGCAACTGTCACCAGACCCAACACCTTTACAGATCCTCCGACACTAGGTTTGTACATAGAAAGTGTGAAAAAGTATAGTGTAGGCCTAAATCAACTATATGTAATAATAAATAATGAAATAATAGTACAATTGTTAATTAAAGACATTATTGAAATTCATTGTGAATTATTTTTTAGTTACATTATAGTAGCACTTCAAAATAGTCTCATTACTTTTGCTGCCAAAATGGTATTCTATCAGCAACGTTTATTTTAATAAAAAAAGTGGTGTTTTCTTATAAAAAAAAATGAACAAGTATTTCTTTATAAAGATTGATAGCTGGAAAAACATCAGTGAAACAGTTTTTGGTAAGTCAAGGTTTTTTAACCCTTTCATTACGGCTCGGTGGAATACAAATTATACTGTCAATTATAAAACTAGTATTTGAAGCATAAATGTACTTATCTGGTCTATTTTCATATATCACATTGGTTCTTGTATCCTTTAGCTATCAGATGATGCAGAAAAAACTATTCTAAGAAAGTAGCAAAACGATATATCATGGCTACTGATGTTAACGGTAGGGGAATCTTACATGGCATATATTGGATGCCAACAAGTTAAAAATAATCTCACCATTTTTGTACCTACCCCCATCATGGATGGAATGAGAATGCCAAACTTAACACACTTCATTTCATTTTAAATAAGTTAAACAACGAAATCAGGAAAGTGGGTAAACAAAACAGCATTTTGAAAGCAATAACACCACTTAAAATTAAAACATCACTGTTGCCAACAAGACCATATTATTTGCAAAAATAACACAAATATATAAAGATTTTGTTAAGAGTGAAGAAAAAGTGCAAGTGAAGAATTTGAGTGCATTAAAAACAAACAAAAACAAAAAATGTGTTCTATTTAATAAAATAAATAAAAAAATCATGCTGAATTAAATCAAATGTCTGATGTTTTATTATATATATTGATATAATTGTCAATATATTAGATTATATTAAAAAAAAATTAAATATAAATTATTTTCAGAGAGCTAAAATAATATGAAGAGGCGATAGTGTAGAAAAATTGAATTAATTAAAAAAATATAGTATTTAATATGTTATATAAACTCATACATCTCGACCATACAAAAGTGCAAAGTATCATTAATTTTCTTGTCTATTTCTTTGCTTGTCACTTCAGACAAGGGGTTAGTCTTACAGAGATGACAAGATGATTTATAATACTAACTAATACAAGGCAACATAATAATACATCATAACGTTCATATTCTTGTTAAAACATACAATGACATTGCAGTTTTTATTCCCGGTTTGACAGGATTAATTAATGATTTGGGTCAAAAACCTAAATCCAATAATTGAATATTTAAAAATGGAATGCTTTCTTAAATAGAATTTATGAGATATCTATTTTAAATTATTGCAGCTAGTTTTGAATAATGTAAACTGTTATTACTTATTATTCTTCAAATCATTTACACTGGACCTTGCTTATAATGATGTCACTATAATTTATCAAAAGTGATAATGATATCACTTAATTATTTCATATTTTAAGTTAGCACTTAGTCATCTTGTTATTATATTTTTAGACATAACAATCATAAACCTATCTCAAGATTGGTTATTATAAGATTATAATACTGACATCATAATATATTATTACCATTCATTACACTATATATTACAATCCTCATTACTATTGAAACTCCACTATTCTTAATGCTAATGTACTAATTGATTCCATCAGTTCAAAACCTAGCTTAATTTAAAATAAAAAAAGATTTTATACAATCTAAGCTCTATACATATGCCATCAGTGGGGTTGAGCTATCATTTAATGGCAAAAAAATGTCAAGGCCTTGGGAGCATCAGAGTCATCATCCGATCTCCTTAAAAAAATGCTGATTATTGACCATCTAAATATTTCTTTGGTACTAGTACTATAACCGCAGTCTATGCAAGTTTGCGGTCTATTACCCTGGAGGCTCTCATGAACATCTATAATGCCGTGTGTGGACCTCCAGGTATACACATGTTTTGGGACAAGGCATAGACAATTTGAGCTTACAGAACTGTGAAATGGCAATTTTCGGTGGAAATATACTCCAAATATACAGTAGATATATATTTTTTTTAAGATATTACGAGCCACCTTTGTGATAGAGAAAACCTCCTTATTTGGCGACTGCATAGTGGAATCACATTTTTAGAAAGCGCTGCACATATAGCTCAGTGGAGGTGGGGCTTAACGTCTCTCCTTGTAGATTGTATGAAGGTAATTCACAGTGCATATATATATATATTTGAAATCTTTAAGTCGTGCCTTTAGTCAATTTATTAATTGATATGTTTTGTGAGTGTTTTGTGTTGTGTGGAGCACTGACCTGAAGGCGGCTGCTTTGAGTGCTTCCTCGGTGGAGGTGAAGGTCCTCCGACCCCGGCGAGGTTCCCCATGGAGCGGTGAGCGGCCATGTTCCCGGCGAGACTGCCGGCGGAGCGGTGGCGCGGGGGGCGCGAGGGGGGCGCCAGAGTGGGTGGCATCACCAGTACGGGGGGACGTAGGCGGGGGCGCGCCAGCTGGTCCAGGCGGGACATGGAGTGAGCCCTACCTGGGGAGCGCTGGGGGAGCGGCCCGGCCTCACGGGCGGGAATCGTAGGAACCAGATCTGTGCGGCGCCGAGCCACGCGAGACCAAGGAGCTCCTTCTCCACCGCCGTCTTCTACACACAACAGAAAATCAATATTAAAACCACATTCGAGAATAAGAAATGAAGTAATGTCTAAAAAAATACAAGTATTTTTTTACTTTTAACGCTTAGCCCGGTTCTTAATATGTTTCCTGTAAATTCGCTCTGTTCAACTGTTCCATCAAAAGATGTCTCTAAAACTTCGTCTCTCCAAGCCATATTTGTAACCTTGATTAACTGTTCTGTATTTATGTTTAGTCTTTATCAAGTAGCTTCTGAGGAAGGTGTGGTGACACCGAGACCAGTCAAGTGATTTTTAGAAACTCAGTAGTTTTATACTAACTGTATATGTTTTATTCTTTAAATATAACAGACCACAAAGTTACTGCGTTTTACGAGTATGAATAAATGCCAAATGTATTTTATTTTAATTTAAAAAAAATATTGAAATCGCGTTTAACAACTTCTAAAGATTCCAGGCTTCGGGAGCGTCAGGCTAACCATTAGATCTCGTCAAAAAAATGCCATATCTTTATGTTCCCTTGGGAATCCTTGGAAACCATTTATGTTCCTAGGTGGACTTACAGTTGCAGATATATTTGGAGGTTAGGCATGGACAGTGGTAACTGACAACACTAAATGGTGACAATTTGTGATAACATATGTTCCGAATATGAATACGTTTGTGGGAAAATGATAATAATATAGATTGATGTAAAGATTACATGTTATATAAAATACAATGTGAAAAGGAAAAACACACTTTTAACATAAAAACTAATGGACACATATGTACAGTGAGATACAGTTTTCAGTGATGTATCCTGGAACCATAAGAATTTATATATATATATATAATTTGAAATTTAAATAATATTTTGATCAATTGTATTGTAATTGCAGTTATCACAGCCATAATTTTAAAAATCACACAGTAGTTAGACATATATTTTTTTAGTATTCAATATAAAAATGGTTATCACTTTCAAAAAATAACCATGCTAGTGTTAGTCACAAAAAAAAATGTAAAAAGAAACATTAACTACTGTTTGGGAGAATTATTCCATTCATAAACCAAACTAAAAATGTATTAATCGATCGTTATCATTCACATTCGGATATTATTATATATAGTTTATAATAAAATCGATTGGCATCATAGCTTAAAATAAACTATAAATAACAAAACCAAAAATTTAATTAGTTTATAAAAAAAACTGTTGTAAGTCGAGAAAAGTTGTTGTACTGTAAATGTAAGACATACTTTTAATATTAAAATAATATCTAATAATACTCTACAATGTTATATCCGTACAGAAATATAATAATTCCGAAGAGAGCTTTTTCATGACGACATACACAAAGAAGAATTAGGCCAAAATATTTGTTTGCCTTTGGTGATGATAGTCCAATATTATTATTAAATTATAAATTGTATTAACCGTATGGATGCCATGAGCCCAAATATGGGTCCGTTGTGGGAAGCCCGTCAGTGCCGTGAGCACACCGGTGTGTTATAAAACTATATATTTTCAGTCAATTTTATAGCTTGGGTCTTTAGCGACATCTATCGTCTGCCCAGGAAAAAAATGGTTAAAATTGGACACTATTTAGGGATTCAAATCTTTGATAATCCACGAGGCGTTGCATAGATCTATTTAGTGTCATGGCATACAAAAGATTAAATAATGTTTACAGATATTCATAACTATCATATTCCACCAGTTTTATTGTTAAAAACAATCTGATTCCAGCAAATATGAATTTACGGGCAAAAAACTGTAAGTTAAGTCGTCATACAAAAACGCTCATCGGTAAAATAAATCAGAAGAAGAAAATACATCAGTGGAAGAAAGAACGGATGAGTCGCTACAGAAATACAAGAAGTGAACGAAAGCCGATTGCGGACAGACTTCCGGAACAAATAGAGTCTCCTCATGCCAGGTGGTGATCTCTGATCGGTCGATGCAAGACAAAACCACGTTTTCAGCAGACGACCTTGAAGCGGCAAGCAGTTGCGGCCAATTGACCTCAAAACTTCACGACGTTTACCATTACAATGTTACGAATGATGCCCGATCATAAAAGCAACAATCTGCACGGTACGATGGAATAAAAAAAAAGTGTAATGCTGTAAATCAAATTCAAAAATTTGAAATTGTAAAAATAGAATTATAGTATACCTATGTTAACCTGAGTTTATTTTAATAACTACGATATAATATAGAAAGGAAGAAAAGAAACCAACTAAAAAGATGAGAAATAAGTATTCTAATAGATGAGAGTAAATTAAAGCGGTGCTGTACAAATCTTGTCATAAAAATTTAAAATATTACAATTGATATATCAATTGTCTGTTTACTAAGTATACAGTTTTCTTCTGGAAACTTTTATAACACAAATTATTTGATTGAATATATTTTCTTATAAAATAAGTCTTTTCAATTATGCCTCAAATAAAAAAAAAGACATTGCTGTATAGATACTTGTCATCTGTATGATATACATAACTTATATAAAGTATGGATTTATACATTATTTTCACAATGATCAAATTGAATTTTACATTTTAAAAATGTTAATAAATTAATATGCAAAAACCATGAAGCTCAATTTGGTATTTCTTGCCGTGCAGTTTGCCGCGTTTATCATGTGACATGCATTCGTTAGGAGCAAGAGTAACATCTACGGCAATCGCCGGCCCATAAAGCCAGTTCCCTCGGATGCAACGAGCAAGACACGCCCGCCGGTTCTGCGCCTCACCGTAGTTCCTGGACCTTTCCACCGCGTACACCATCGTCGGGCGAATGTCAGCGCCACAGGCCTCGCCCCAGTGGAACACTTCATACATCGACGAAGACACGTGGAAATCTGCAATTATTTGTCACTGTACCATTCGCCAACCATTCCGATCCTTCAATCTTCACACAAACATGTGCGTGCAACTGTCAAATCCTTTCGAAACATGTTACAACTATAAAATACACCTCAATTAAATATTCTCCGATTTAAATCATATTTTTTTTCCATTTATGATATTCCACTTTAGTACATTTGATACTCTTTCAAAAAACAATGTTTTTGATCTAAATTTAACTTAATTTTACTTGCTTTTACGATACACTAGAACGAACATGGATCATAAGCCATTCTCTTTAACACTTGAACCAAATTACACAAATCTACATTCTCAGATAATGCATATTTAACGTAAAATAATCAAGGCGATTGCAAAAGTAACTGAAGAATATGAATCATTGCTGAAAGAGGATGCAATTTAACAATGCTTGGAAAAGAAAAGAAAAAAAACTTGAATCTAAACTATTTGTTTAAAGAGTCAAAAAATTATGTTTATCCAATTACTTTTCTAACAATATTATAATATATATAAACAATTGTATGAATTGTTCATAAAAAGCAGCTAGTAATATAAATACAGCAATGTGTCAACAATATTGTTTACATAACCTACAAAATAGAACCATACACTAAAACAACAATTTTCCCCATATTGAATACTAAGCATTTACAAAATAATTAATTTACATTTAATTAAACTGGAATATAAAGAGTTCAGCATTTAATTGCTCAAAAAAATTTAAATGCCTCATCATTCAAAATCTATAATTAATTAATATTACAAACCAAAAGAATATGGATTTTCCTTAATTAAAAAAAGTCATTGAAAATTAGGTGTTGGAAACAATTAAATATTCAACCTACTTTGTCTCTATTTTTTAAATATGTTTTTACAAGACAACATAATACCAGCAAATAAAAAAGTACTGCAAAAAATATACAGTATTTAAAACACATTGAAATATGAAATGAGAAACAGTAATTTGCTGTGCAATAATCTTGTGATTCAATTTGTAAAGTGTGGAACAAATAAAAAATAGGGCAGTGCTAACAAATATATCAAAAACACAGAAAATCCTACTTCGGTACTCACAAGATAAGCTTTATACATCTCAAGTAATACATATTTGGCCTATAATTATGTGTCCTTATTAGTAATAGAAAAATGAATTACTTAGTAGATTTTATAATTGAATATTCAAATTGAATGGCCAATATATAATTATCCTACAGAATATGTATAATATATTCATGATTACTCAAGAATTGCGAAGGGCTTCTCGTATTAATTATTAGTTTTCAAAATTTCTTTACATAATTGTTATCGAAACCTTTCAAAACGCAAAATAAATCATTTATAAACTCGAGTTTCACTCTCTGAAAATAATATGCTTTAATTTTAGTTGTGATTGAACGGAACTGTATATTTGAATTACAGATACTGCGTATAAAGCTTATTTTCTAAGTGCCGGTACTTTGATAGATTAGACACGGTGATAAACGTACAAGATTGATGACTAATGCTCTTACCTTCTCCGGGTTGGCGGTCCAGTCCACTGGCTGAGGTGGCCCTCTTCTTGTTGGGGTCCAGCTCGCGCTCTGAAGACCTCCTGGACAGCGGCAACGCAGCAAACATCACATTTGATGTAGAGGTAGCCCTAAAAGTAACAAAATATTGTGTTCATCAACATGCTAGGTCAGATTGATGTTGATATATTCCACGCAAGAGAGGCCCAGTTCAGACACGAACTCCACGAATTCGTTTGGAAAAGTAATTTGTTGGAGTCTGTTTAATAAGCGTTGGGACTTTCTGTTGCTTGTCATATTTCCAATTCGGACATGTCAGTTATTCTCATGCATAAAGAGGTACAAAAAAGTAAATTGTGGATGTAAAAGACTCAAGAGAAATGCAATCTACCTGCGGTGTCCCCAGAAGGTGCCGCCGGTGTCAGCGGGCTCCAGCATGCGAGGTGTGGAAGATCCAAAAGCAAAGACTCCGGCCCCGCCGCCTCCCCGCCGCCGAGTCTCCAGCCGAGCGTCTCGTTCCTCGTTGCGCCTCACGATGGCCTCGCGGCGCTCCCTCTCGGCCTCCCATATGGCCCGTTTACGTTCCTCAACCTGAAATACACAACAGACAGGTTAATGTGACAATCATTGCAAAAAAAATATCTCCTTTGATAGCAATTTACGACAACTAGAGCAAAAATTTTAATGTTTATAATATATCTTCATAATTAGACAGCAACTGACCAATGACATTTATATTGTTAGCATCTTCTTTGAGATTCACGTTAATATCAAATACATACGAATTTCATACTTTATTTTAGTATGGATCACACTCAGCACTGTTTCACTTGATGAAAGACTGCAGTTTTGCAATCTATGAAAGCTTCATCAGTTGCAACGTGCACAAACATACATTCATAGATCGCGAAAGTGCAGTCTTCCATCAAATGAAACAGTGCTCTGTGTGATCCATGTATTAAAACAAGGTATGAAAGTAATTTCTATTTGAGAGTAGCTGACCAGTTTCAAAAATCAATTTCATCTCAAATTACCTTTGTTTTAATATAGATGTTAATGAAATTCTCAAAAATATACCATGTGTTAAAAATTTCGTAATATTAAAGACCATTGGAGCCCAGTTTACTGTGTTTCATTCATCTAATTACTAAGTAAAGTTTTTTAAGTAAAAATGAATAGTCAAGGTATATATTAAGCATCAAATATAAATGTATTTTCCCAAAAAGCTCCAAACCTCTCCTCTTGTTTGAAGTACACATTTTGTTGTATTTGCTAGAAGAGGAGAAGGTATAGAAATAAGAAAGTGATAACCCATGTAATGAATGGAAGCACCAATTGAATGGAATGACGTTGAACGATAACCTAAACTAAATGCTTTGATCTTTTATATTATGGAGTAATGAGATTTCTTGATGGTATATGTAGTGCAGCAATAATCGGAAATACTGAATTCATTGAGGCTGTGCCATAAAGATGACCAATATTTTCAATTTACAAACATGGATTTAAATATGTTGACATCAGCATGATGTAGTCCTTGCTGACTGTTACCGAAAACCTTGATATACAATCTTTCGTCTCTTATTCCTTGTCGTGCATTTATGTGTGCCATGTTGTCATTTTGGACGGTCCGCTAACCAAGAGACCAAGCGCGGATATCGGTAGTTGGTCCCCACCCTTTAGCGAGAGAAGGGCGCATTACGGCCATAGCGGCATGACATCCCGCTTGGCCGGAAGCTTGTAAAGTTTTAAGTTAATATAATATATGTGCTTCTTAAAGAAAGTCTTTGTTTGCTGACCTGCTCCTCATCCTGCCCTCACGCGACGTAATAACTCCCCTTTTTAAAGAGAGGAGGATGTTAATATTTAATGACTGTTATACTCGGTATAAAAGTCAAGAGGAAACTGATGTATCATTTCCAAATACATGTAATAAAATCAAATGGAAAATTAAATTCCAGCATACTACAATTCTATTAAAACCAAGAACAAATTGTAAAATTCTAACAAGTAATTTTTGATTAGGATATAATAATTCAGAATAATGATATATGGATAATGTACAAGAATACATGTAATTAATAAAAATAAATCAAACGGGAGGCAATATGAGTTTCCAGTGTAAAGGTGTCAAGTCAGTCTTAACGAAACTTTGAGGTTAAGTTTTTTGTTCTTAATAATAATAAGTGTAAACTATTAAATTATAATATTACATAATTATGAACAGCCAACTACAAACGTAATGTACTAAGAAGATTGCTAAGAAGATGTGCCAGCTATGATCAAATAAAAATACAACACTAAACAATATCATAAGTGGTATTTTATTTTGATGATGAAATAAAAAAATATAATCTCAGCAAAACAAGATTCTGGAGAAAATACTACATAAACGATGGAAGGACTTATGAATGAGTTAACCCTTTAGATGCGAGGTGCGGATATATGTGCACCAACTTGCACTGCTCTTAAGTGCGAGGTGCGGATTTATTCCACGTCCTGAAAAAAAAGACGTCGCTTCAGTGCGAGATGCGGATTTATCCGAATACTATGTTGAATATAATTTTGTTTCGTATTCCGATATTCCATCGTCAAATATTTTTTTGTACGATATGTATTGAGTTGTGGGTCATTCTACACATGGTTCAAATTTGCCCTTTTTTAAAGTAATAATGCATTTATTTAATTTAATTCTGAAGGTGAATATAAATGCAGCACTGACCAATCAAAACACATAAAAAAATCGTCCTTAAATATTCAACTTTATTTTTCATGGACTAATTGACTTATTTCGTGACTTTTTTTGAAATCTTATTCCGCACGTAAAGGGTTAATGTATATATATTTTTAGCAAAGAAAATTTGATCTGACCAAGACTGTTCCAGTTGGAGAAACGTCACGTTCAAGATGCTTTTTTACCTTAATCAGTTAAAAATAAACTACTAAAATATTTAATTCCGTATCGGTTAGTTAAAAAAATCACACCCATGAATGAAAATGGATCTTATATTTTGTAACTATCTTATGTTTATCTTCAAGAAATGTGTTTAGTATTTATTGATTCATTAGTTGATCATAAATATTGACTGATATAATACAGACATGTTATACATAATTTATGTCATTATAAGCTAATATTTCTAATACATAATCGGTGTCTATGTGTTGTCGAAAAAATAAAAAATGGCTTTAATATATTGATTGAACAGGTTATGTTGGAATTCATGACAATTGGGTTGAAGTGACTGCAGCAAATTGTTTCTTACAATTTTAAATCAACTTTTTGTCGGCGGGTAAAGCCCAATGGTCAAACCGTTTGCTTTGCAAGCCAAAAGGTCGTGGGTTCGATCCCTGATGGAGATTGAAAAAAGAAAGGATTTCGAATCGATTTCTGAGCTCTAAAGAATTTGATCCTTCACCCGTAAAATGCCAGTGATAGCATATCAATTAAAAATTATGGTAGAAGAAAGGCGTCCCGTGAAGACCACCCATTCATAGTAAATTTCTGTAATAATAAGGATGATGCGTGAATCTTGGGCTGTTTACTATGACGTTGGCGGATCAACACTCCACAAGCACCATGGTAAGCGTCATAGAATTCCACAGATGAGATATCAGAATTACTATCACCATCTGTCGGTATTGTCCTGTATGTGTTTACATATAAAAAGAAGAAAGAAAAATATATCAGAAAACGTGTTGATTCAATGAGATTCCATAAGGCGGCTAATAAACATAGGAATATAATTGATCATTTATGAATTACATACAATTTCCTGTAAATCAAACTATCAAAAAGCCACAAAATTTTATAATGCATCCGAATTAGAACATTAACATATAACATACCAAATTCTGAACAAGTAATAATGAGAAACTATTTTATCAATTTGGGTCAAATACAGGAGAATACCAACAGTTGCTGATAGTTATTCTGAATTCTCATCTGTGGAATTCTATGACGCTTACCATGATGCATATGGCTAAGCGCTGCATGTGGAGTGTTGATCCGCCAATGTCATAGACTACAGCCCGAGATTCATGCATCATCCTTTATTATTACAGGAATTTACTATGAATGGGTGGTCTTCACGGGACGACTTTTGTCTACCACCAATTCTAATTAATAGGCTATGACTGGCATTTTACAGGTGAGGGATCAAATTCACGCCAATCGGGGGTATTTTAGAGCTCAGAAATCAATTAAAAAACCTCTTTTTTTTTTAATCTCCTTCGGGTATCGAATCAACGACCTTTGGCTTGCAAAGCAAACGCTTTAACCATTGAGCTATACCCGCCAGCAGATATATATAAAGAAACTAGATGATTTGTCATTTTTTTACGAAATTTGACACAAATTCTAAAGTTTTTCATACACAAGTGTTCATAATTTGATGCATTATATGCAAACGCACTAAATGCAGACTCCCAATGAAAAAGAAAAACTTAAGAGTTATACTATGTAAAATAGTCTTCAGGTATTCACGAACGATCACAAGCACCTAACAACCACATCACAACAACACAAACAGTATATCGATGATGAGAGAGAGAGAGAGAGAGAGACGGATGTCGTATCTGATGATTTGTGAGGATGCTGGATGAGTGGGTCACCTGAGTGCGGCGGTCGTAGTCTTTGGATCGCATCTCTTCCATGCGCCTCCGTTTGTCTTCATCTTTCTGCTCGAATATCTGCGGCCGACGGATTAACGGTAACAGGTTAGGTTAGGCATCAAGGCGGTCACGAGTCGGGTTCATCAATCATCGAATAACATACGTTGTCTTTTTATTTATATGATTTGTTAAATTTGAAAAGTTTTAGCAATGACATATATTTTTTTTGTGAGAATATATTTTTCCAGAATGTTTAGCTTAGTAAAATTTTATAATAATAAAGTATGTCTTAGTATAAAAGTAACCAAATTTAATTGTAATTAGAAAAACAATGATGGACATTTGTGCATTACTCGAAAAATATTGTTTGTAGGTTATGATTGGGACATTGAACTGATAAAATATTATCATTAATTTCTAACGATGGTTAGTAAAGGTGTGTAAGAGGATTATCAGGAAAGAAAGGATGCATGCATTTATCATGATGTTCTTCAAAATAGTTTAATAGAACAATGAAGTTAGGTTAGGTTAAAAGGATAATCAGAAATGTTAGGTCACTTTATTTTATAATGGTGTTCGACGAGGATTTTACAGGATAGTATGATAAGGTTAGAACATTCGGCGAGATCGTTTTGCAAGATCATAAGGTTAGGTTAGGTTGGGGTCGTGTTCCAGGATCGTACGATTAGGTTAGGTTAGATTGGGATCGTCTTGCAGGATCGAGAGATAAGGTTGGTGAGGTTATGTTAGGTCGGGGTCACTGACCTGGCTGCGGCGATCGTTGTCCCTCAGGCGCATCTCATCGATGCGCCTCCTGCGCTCCTCCTCCTTCTGCTCGCGGAAGCGCTGCGCGGCCAGCGCCTGCGCGCGCAGCTCTTCCAGCTTGCGCTGGCGCTCGCCCTGCTGGCGCTCGCGGGCAGCGCGCGCGCGCTCCTCGCGCTCGCCGACAGGACCGCCAGCGCGACCTGAAACACGACAGCACGACTTTGAGACTTTGACCTCCCATAATTGGAAATGTCTAAACTAATAAGACCGGGTTAGAACATTCAGAGGGTTGAAAGTTGAGACCGGTGGCCCGTAGAAGAAGCTCGCTTCCAGCCTTGGGAACACTGGATCTTTCAATACCATGCGCAATATCTGGGACTTAACTTGATCAAATCAAAATACCACATATACAGCGCCTCATCGACTTCATTTATTGCGATTAGGAATCTGGCATTTCACCAAAAGCCAATGTAGCTGAATAATGGGTTTCGAAAACAGATATCTACGTAAAATACTGGGATTACGTGGTTTGACTTCGTGTGTAATGACGAGGTGAGAGATTGGACGAGGCAGCCTTCCATATTACAGTGTGTCAAGAGACGAAGGTGACCTGGCTGGTACATATGTCACGAATGTCGCAGGAGAGCATTAACTACGACTGTCTTTTCTTCAAGTCCTCGGTCTCTCGCCGTCCTGGAAAACCGGGAACTATATACAGAATGTACTCGGCGAAGCAATGAGAGGCGGAGCTGACAAGGATGAGGCGAGCACCAAGGCGGCTGTCAGAGCTTTGTGCCGGCGGCTCGTGATGTCGTGAACATAATCATATATAACCTAAAAAAACATTACCGTCAAAAACGAGAAAACCATACACGCACTACGGTTGACAAATGAAAGAAAACGAATATTTTTAGTGTCCTGCTCATTTTTTAACTACAAATGCAGGTTATGACATGCTTTCTTAGCAATTACGATTCCCTCCCGAAAATTTCATCTGACACATAACACGTGGTACATAAGTATATTATCAGGTAATTAACAATCAACAACAGACAATATCTAAAATTACGAGTATATTCAGATCCAATAACTTCTCCACACTATGCCTTAGTAACTATAAACCTTACGGCAAATAATATAGTATAATGCGAATATCAGAAAAGCTTGAAAGCAAGCCGCCTAAAGGTGAAGCTACACTGGATCCATAATAGGACCAATAAGACAAGTCATGGGTTATTGATGTCAATCGCTCTTCACCTAGACTAGAAAAAACTTTACTTAAAGAAGAAGAATAATAATGGATCATTAATAATATAAAGTATTGAATGTTTTTACACACAATCCATTTAGTTTGGATTTCCACGAAGAATTTTCAGAAGAAAATCTTCAATACGAGTATTACGTACTAGTGCTTAAAACTACGTGAGAAATTGTGATCGCTAAAGACTTGGCCGTAAGAAGCAAAGTACTTACACGTATATTTATTAAAATAAACTTTTATTTAAATATTTTATAAACGTAAAGGCACTACGTTCAAAACCCATGAAAATGATACGACAGCTAACATCAGACATGCAAATTTTAATCATATCCGAAAGACGAAAATAGTTTTTCGTATTTCAAGTAAAAAACGTCATACGCTGTGTTTCTAACATCTAACATGTCCGTTTCTTGACATGTTAGATTCATGCATGAAAGCAACGTAATACATTATATTTTTACAAACATGTCCGTTTTTGTGACATGTGTTCGTACCAAAATTGAATTTTTAATCATCTAACTTGCCGGCGGGTATAGCTCAATAGTCAAAGCGTTTGCTTTGCAAGCCAGAGGTCGTGGGTTCGATCCCCGACGAAAGGATTTTTAATCGATTTCTGAGCTCTAAAATACCCACGGTTGGTGTGAATTTGATCCCTCGCCCGTAAAATGAAAGTCATAGCCTATTAATAAAAATTGGTGGTAAACGAAAGTCGTCCCGTGAAGACCACCCATTCATAGTAAAATCATGTAACAATAAGGATGATGCGTGAATCTCGGGCTCTATTCTATGACGTTGGTGGATCAACACTCCACATGCAGCGCTTAGCCATATGCACTATGGTAAGCGTCATAGAATTCCACAGATGAGACGTCAGAATCACCATCACTATCTGTCGGTATTCTCCTATATGTCTTAACATAAAAAATAAAAAAAATGAATGTAAAATAGGAATTACTGCTGTATCACTGACGTATATAATAATAGTGGTGACATTTTTTTTTCATGCCAAGCTAAATATTCGTGCACAGCCTGACAGAATTCACGACGAAGTATATTCGAATTTTGCGGAAATCTGCGACACGTGAAGAATTTACATTTCAGCGAATAATGTACAAAACAAGTATAGTATAGCTTTTAATCGTCGTGTGTGCGCTGTATCCTGAAAATGGTGACATGAATCGAAAATTTGAAATATTCCATTTTTATTCCGTGAAAATATTCAATGGTAATTTACAAACTGAGATAGTGTCGGTGTGTATTTTGTGAACTGAAGGTTAAAGAAATGGCGATAATATGACACATCTTGAAAGTCGTAAAGATTTTTTAAATATGCTTTTTCCACAAAATGTAATTCAAACAAAACTATTAACATTTTTTGAGTGATAATTAGGCATTTTTACGGATGAGGGATCAAATTCACATTAACCAAGGGTATTTTAGAGCTCAGAAATCGATAAAAATCATTGTTTTTAAATCTACGTCGGGGATCGAACCCACGCTTTCAAAGCAAACGCTTTGACCATTGAGCTATCTATATTCGCCGGCCAGTTTAGTAATAGTGTTTCTTGTTGGAATATTTACCATCTAAAATGACATTTTCACAAATTTAAGCTACTACGTAAAAAATAAAAATGATTTGTTGTAATTAAATGTAGTAAACGTAAAATAAATTTGGTGTAGAATATATGGAAAAATAATATTTAGAATATATTCACAAACTTTACCGAAAAAGCCATTTCAGAAATTCTGTGTAACAAATCATTTAAATACAGGTACATATATACAAATACATACTAATGGAAGTAAGGTCTTATAAAAATAATTTCACAAATAAAATCGGACAAAACATATTGGATGCACAGGAAAAGAAAGATAAAAGAAAAGTGATTGAAATTGTGAGAACCTGAGTCAGCTGATCGAGAGTCCTGGTCGGTGTCCAAGTTGAGGGTCAGTCCGCCTGATGGAAACAGAGAAAATATGTTTATGTTTAAGGTCAATGGGGTCGTTAACGAGGTTAAGGGGTCATGACAAAGGTCAATGCAGAGGTGACAAAGCAATAAAGGTGAAATGGCAATGTGCTCCAGAATTCAAAATAAATTCTACTGATGCAAGATAGACACGGCCATTTTACATTGATTTATGCTGCATATTTTATTATAGTAATTTAAGTGTTATAAAGTGAGAAGAAATGTGAAATTTGATTGTTTTTAGTTTGTATTTAGCTCTCGTATATTATCATAGCCTGTATATAGAGCAAACAAACATTCACAAATTTGCTAAGTGTAAATAGTAAATTTAATCTACAATCACTGTTTTTTTTCGATGTTGGTATAAATGCCAAATATTTAACAAGATATAAAAAAATATTTTACTGTAAATAAACATTCTTACCCGTGTTCTATTGCTAAAATATTTAAGTCTCAATACAGCCTAAGATAGGTGAGATACTTTCTAGATTTTTCAAGATAATTCCATTTCTTCTAGATCCATCCAGCCTAGGTCTTCGTCATGTATTACTTAGTAGTTGTGTAGTTATTTTTTTTTGTACCATTCCAAGGAAATATATATATTAAACTGTATAAAAGAACTCAGTTATTATTGTGACGGAGTCTTATTCAAATATTAATTTAGCAAGCAAATACAGTGTAAAAGGGTATAACATTACATTACAGTATAAACTGGATGCAGGTTCAGTTTATCTGAATATGCACTGTAAATGAAATGAAAATCTATTTAAAGGATGATAGTATACATTGTGTATATCTACATGAAAAAATCAGTAGCTAAGGCTAATTGTAAGGATAAAATAAATATATACGGATTTGATGAATAAATCCTGAATACTGATTGAATATACTGAATGTAATGCCTTTGTAATGTTAATATTGTTAGAAAATGTGTAAATATTTCTAAGACTTCCGCTACGGTTAAACAATTAACATCAATTAACTTAAATATTTAAAAATAACTTTGAGTAATAACTAATTTTTAAGGTCGCTTCTTGAATACCATCATTTTGTCTCTCTTAATAGTCAGGGCTCGACAAATTATGCAAAACCCTTTTCCGTCGCAATCCACGTCTAGTGTTGGCACACTTAATATTTTTTGAGTAGGTAGATTATGCAGCTTAATGCTTCGTGAAGGTGTTGCCAGGGATAATAATGCCCGACACGTGACGAGAATGAATCACGAGGTGTTTCGACAAAAATACCTAAGTGAAGCTTAAGCGTGAAGTAATTCGTTTATTTATTTAATAACGATCTCAACATTGACAAAAAGTTAGTAGGTGAATGAAAAAAAAACGTTTAAATTAATTATCAAATCACACAGCAAAAAATGGTTCCGCCGCATTTCATTCCCAGACAATTCGTTCAACGACTTATTGGTAACGACGGGGCGCAGTGTACATCTGGTGCACGGGACATTTAGTGCACGGAACAACTGGTGCAGTGGATGTCACGCTAACCCAATCTAAGTTATTTCGTTAATGAGACCTACGGATCTCTGTACTCTACGATCACTGTAAAAATGCTTATGTTAGATTAGATTAGGTTAGCGAGACAGACAGTGCACCAGTTGTCCCGTGCGCAAAATGTTCCGTACACCAGAAGTCCAGTGAATGTCCCGTCGTTACCGATGAGTCGTTGAACGAATTGTCTGGGGACGATAGGTGGTGACACCGAAAAAAAATACAGTAAGTACGCGTATATTGACGGATTATTTATTATTATATAAATAAATATATATAGTTATTAATTAGTTCAGATCTAAGTAAACATTTATTGTAAACTTCAAACTTGGAAGATGCCAATTATAACTTACACAGAGAGTCGTAAGGTAACGATACTTCTTATTATTGTATACATTCAGGTATATAAATGTTATTAAATTTAAGGAACTTTTATAATATTGTACGAATTATATTTTTTACATTAAAATTATTTTATAAAAAAAATCATTATAAAAAACTATTAATCACAAAACAATTAAATATTTATTTATAGTTTATTTAAAAATATACATAGGAGTATGCCCACACTAAAACGTATGTACTAGCGAATTTGATTGAGATTTGGCACCTTTTCAAGCATTCAAATTAGAAAGTTGTCCATTTCGAATAAATTGCGCAATACCTTCATTCTTCTCTGTAGGCGTCTTGTTATAATATATGTAAGTAATAATAAATTAATATGCCTATTTCGTAACCTTGTTACCTCTTTCAATTATTCATGTACATTGACATTAAAAAGTGTGTCAATAAATAATAAACGGATTAATTAACATTTTTTATTATGCAATATTTTCAATACGCCTTCACAATTAAAAAAAAATATATTTATTTTTAGTAAAATCTATCTTTTTTAATATTATATTGTTCTTAAAAAATAAATTCTAATTAATGCAACATGTATTTAAATTATTAATTAATACGTGCAGATTTTTTTTTCGGAAGCACTAATTTTCGTATGTAGTTAAATTAATTTTAAAGATGCTGGTAAATACTTGTAAAAATGTTAGTTACAAATAAATAACACGTGTTATTAAAAATGAATAATTATCCAAAATTATTTTATTCACAAGTCGTAAAATATTATTTTATTTTTAATATGGATGCCATGGTTAATGCAAATTATATGATGTATATATTGTTAATAAATATTATATAATATTATGTATACATAAATATTCTTTATGTTTGGAATATTATTACAGTTTTAAATTCAGAATGAACATGGGAAGTGTCATTGGTTTTTTTAAAGACTAAGCAATGAACTCATAAAAAGGTGTGTAAAAGTTATACTATATATATATATGTATTTAAATTGGTTGAGGCGATTATGTGTATATTTATAATATATAGTTAATATATGATAAATAATACAATAAACAATGTCTACCCTGCAGTTTTTTCGACAAGTACGCAGAGAAAATCTTCATAAATATTACAATTACATATTGATGTAAATATAAATAAAATTCATACGTAACATGTAATAAAAAATATTGGTCAAAAAATCATTAGAATACGTTAACAAAATCGATGCCGAAAATAAATAAATTTATACTTATATAAATCCATATGAATTACATTTTGATATAATAAATAATATATATATGCGCATCACTCGAAGTCCATGCTTTTTTAATCCGTCACTCTAGCTTCTCCGAAATCGCCAATCAAAAGATAACCATCAGTCAATTGACAAACTGTTAGCGGTTATCTTTCAGTTGGGGTTTCGTGAAACCTTTCTTTACCTTCGTCGTAATCATCGTAATCGTAAATGGTCGGTTCGAATTCGGGTTCTTGTCCAATGCAAGCGAACCAATGCAGCGTTGGACCCATGGATTTGGGTCTCTCTCGTCCTGGATAATCCAAATAACAAAATTTAACCAAAAAGAAAAAAAAACACTGCCAGAAAATACAATATATATTTTCGCATTCGATACAGCATCCTTAGGGAGTTTCGAGGTATTGTCACAAAGATAAGAGATGAAAATAAAATTCCCCGGCATTCCGGGAAATAAGAACTGTAATAATAATTAAATGTGAGGCTTTTATTATTTTCCTTATTCCACAGAAATGTGTAGAGGTAGCAGCAGCCGGGGGAATAGATTAAGCAAACAGTAATTCGGCGGTGTTGCCACTGGAAGTGAGGAAATTCCCTGAAGCGTTGCCTCCCGAAAATTGGTTATAGAATCACTGGCGTAACAAAATAATATTACATTAACAGAAATTATCATTAAATATTACATAAAAACAAGTTGACTATACAATATAAAAACCTATTGTAATAATATAACTTATTTCGAAATCGATCGATAAATCAATTTCCCGCGGGTATAGCTCAATGGTCAAAGCGTTTGCTTTGCAAGCCAAAGGTCGTGGGTTCGATCCCGACGGAAATGAAAAAAAAAAGGCTTTTTAATCGATTTTTGAGCTCTAAAATACTCCCGGTTGGTGTGAATTACATCCATCACCCGTAAAATGTCAGTCATAGTATATTAATTAAAATTGGTTGTAGATGAAAGTCGTGCCATGTAGACCACCCATTAATAGTAAATTCCTATAATAATAAGGATATATACGTGAATCTCAGACTGTAGTCTTTGACGTTGGCGGATCAACACTCCACATGCAGCGCTTAGCCATATGCACTATGGTCCGTCATGGAATTCCACAGATGAGACTTCAAATTACTATCACCAACTGTCGGAATTATCCTGTATGTTATAACAATGAAAGCCCGTACTACCATTTTTGGTGGTTAAAAATTCCAATTATGGAGTGGATACTACAGAAGAGCGTGTGTATGTGTTTTATTACATTTTTAGTCAACAAGCTAACTATAACATACATGATTTAGTTATTAATGAACTGTATTTCGACATAATTTGCAATAAACTTTGGATGCTAAATGGGAATTGCGTATTGGGCACATGCTCCAAATACGAAGTTCGTTAAAAATATTTTTTACCGAGCATAAAAGAACATTAAAAGTATTTAAATGAAAGGAAAACATGAATTGTTGTGCGCTGCACAATGCTCTTGAACAGCACTTTGCTGATCCCTATGAAACCTTTTAAAAGTACTATTTTTTTTTGTAAAATGTACGTTATTTATATTTCGCGCCGCCTCTGCTCTTTGTCCGCTTGGATTACGAGATAAAGCCTTGCCACGAGCCGCTCCTGGGCAGAGGGATGCTCAATTTAATCTGGTGTGGACCAAGCTGCGAACATTCGCATTTCAATTTCCAATCTCGTGGCGAATACACTAATACAGTACTAACCGCGTCCTGATTCTACGTGGCGACAACTTATGAATAAATCAATTGTGCGAATTGTAAACTTTGATGTTGAGAAACTTTGTTGTAATCTAGATATTATCTATAGGGATGTTACCCATATTACAAGAACTATACCAGCAATCTTGAACCGTACTCTCGCAGAAAGTTTTGCGGAGTTCTAATTATTTAATCAAACATTTATTAACTACCCCAATTATTTAAATTTTAAGTTTAGTAACAAACAAATCAATGAATTCTTAATCAAGGGTAATGCTAGTTTTTTTAGATGAAACAATTGAATTTCACGTAGATAAAAGATTTTAGAAAACATCAAAAATACATGGAGCGGCTAAAAAAAAGTGACGGTTTTCGTCGTTGTTTTGATTTAAAACCATCAGCTTTTTTTGCCGCTTTTTTTTTCGAAGATAAAATTTTCAACCGCACTCAATGAGACCGAAGATATACTAATAGTAGTATAACTACAGTGGTATATTCTTATGTATTCATATTTAATAAATAAAAAATACTATGTTATTTGAAACATGTGATCTTTCTATAAAAAATAAGGTCTTAAAACCGAAATATATCAATTACTTAAAAGAAATATTAGACTAAGAGTATACGAGTATTTTGAAAGTTTTATAATGTCGTAATTCGCAAAAATTTAGTGAATAAATACATATAAAAAGTTATTTCTTTTACGTAGTAGTTTAAGAGATAAGTTATTTTTGGAAGTAAAAATGTTGAGATGATAAAATAAAAATGATTGATTACCCCTGGTGCGGTCGCAGAATGAACCTTTCGGAGAGAAAAATACCGCCGGGAAAAACTGAGAAGAAAACTCAAGCAGAAGATATTTCCGAGAGATTTTTCCGAGTGCTTCAAATTGGTTTAGGTAACGCGAAATGAGCACAAAAATTAACGGAAACTCGGGAATTTACAAAGAATATAAAATATAATTAAAAGAGAAATTGTTTAATTTCAATTTAAATCATCCACTTTGGAATGCTTTGGAAGTTTGTAAGAGTTGTTCACATACGAAAATGTTTATTTATTATGTAAACCCATTATTTTTAGAATATATTTTGTGGAATATGTATATATTTTACATCTACAAATATTACGACATGTTCTTACAGGCTCTCTAAAGATAATAAATATTTTCGATTTGTATTGACTTGTATGAATCTATGAAATCATATACAAAACTATAAAAGAAAACATTTCAAAAACAGAAAATTAAGCCTTTTGAAAAAAAACCCCTGCGACACGTTCTCTGCATTTATGTCGCTCAGTTTTAGTTAAGAAGTGTCTCCACCACAGTTATTCTGCAGCCGCGGCAACGGAAACAGTTACCAAGTACCCTTGTGAGTTATTTTATTTCGGGTTGAATTTTTTTTCTACAAAATGCATACTTCAAAAGAGTAAAAACGTTTTTTTTTTATTATTTACGTATTTTACTAATTCATTTCGTATAACAATATGTTGATCTAAGAAGACAATATCATAAATATTTTTAAATATTTTCGGTGCAGCTGTATTTCAACCCCAAGGTTAGAATCCATACAAAAAACAAAATTAAGAATAATGTTTCATACAAAATAAGTTTTCAATGGTATGGACTAGCGTGACCATACGGTCACATAGCTTTTCTATAATAAAGCATCGTGTATTTTTTTTAAATTTATTTTTGCTAGATGAAGAAAACTACATGCTGATAAAATATAGCTTAAAACTTCAGTTTTTATCAAAAAAAAAACTTTCGTCTCTGGAGCGTTACGTAATATCTACGCCTGAAGGTCCACCTGGTAACATAAGTGGTTCTCCAAATCTTCTAGAGCAGAATCTCGAGGACTCCGAGGCATAATTTTGAGTGATTTTTAGAGGAGATCGGATATTTAGTTTGACGCTTCCGAGGCCCGGTCCATTCATTTCAAAGGACCTCCTCATCCCTGTATATTTAGGTCATATATATATATTCTCAAATAATTCGTTCGAGGAATTTTAATTTTAATTTTAATTTTAATTTTTTGCAAAATGCACGATATAATAAGTTTGTAGGTTAGCTTTCTCGCATCACTGGCTCGGCGAGTAATTCTCCGAGGTTCGCTCGATAAGTTATCCCCGGCCCTCGGTCGCTATCGGAAGCGGCCGATTGGAAATGATTATTATTATTTGCCGCCGATCTCTGAACTTATTACCCGGTAAATCGCCCAGATAGCAAATAATGAGACCGTAAATTGATATCACAAAGTCGGGACCGAAGCCACTTTTTTTGTTCCAATCTATAATATCGTTTAGTCACCGTTTGGAGCATCGAGTTAATCATCCGATATATCTATGCACAATACATTCATTACACAAGTATTCACCACAATTTTACTGATTTCAAAGACATTAATATGCCTTCATATATTATGTTTCCTACAGAAGAGCATAAACGAAAAAAAAATTGTTCAAGCTACACATTCTATTGGATATAAATAAAATAGTTTTTGAATTTATTTTACAATTTATTTAATTTTTTTGACATGTTTCAGCCAGGTCGAATGGCCATTTTCAAGTCAGTTAGTAAAGTGAGTGTCGGCTTTATATACAGCAAATAGTGAGTGAAAAGGTGGATATGAATTATGAATGTATTTTTTTTATATATATTGTGGAATAAATTCTAAAAATAATTTTATTTATATCTGATATTATGGAATTCCACCAAGAATTATCGATCGATAAAATCTAAATAATAGTCTATTGGGTTGAGCCTGAAGTTAGGACCCCCTAACCCGATGTTAAAAGAAATAACAAATGGTCAAGACCATGGGAGCATCAGGCTAATAATCCAATCTTCTTATGAATGTAAATTAAAAAACACCCAATTGTGCATTGGATGCTTCTATTATTCCTGATTAAGTTTTACAAGAAAATAAACAAATATTGATAAAGGTGACTCATTTACGTTACGTCAATACTTTAAAATCAGAATATATTCCTTAAATTGTTCCTTTGAATCAAATTTTTTCATAAAAGTAAAAATATCCACGTAGACAAACATAAAGTAAAAGTAGTAAAACGTTGTCAGTAGCTGTCAATATAGATTTCCAATTCTCGATCACAGGAGTAAAACATTATTAGGGCTACACTCTAGGGTCCGTGGCTTTTCGCGAGAAGCACTTTTCTCCTTTTACCTGTGGGTTTTCGCGTGAAAAATGAGATTGGCGCGAAAACGAAGCATTTGCCCGCGCAATTTTGGCGTGAAATATATAAATTGCACAAAAACATCTTGCGAGACTTGTTTTATTGCACGCTACAACAATAAGAAGAAGTTTTGGGCGAGTGAAGTGTCATCATCATCAGCCTGTGTCCGTCCACTGTTGAACGTAGGCCTCCCGCATGAGTAAGTGTAGGGTACATAAATATTTTAGAGCGTCGGGGTAATAACCTAGCAATCAAATTGTACTCGTATACGAATCATGACTGTAAATATTTATATATATATATATATTTATATTTATATATATATATATATTTATATATATATATATATATATTAATATATATTTATATATATATTTAAGTGACGCATCTCATTCAAAGGGGTAGGTCTACCGATGTCATAAACCACCTATTATTAATACACCAAAACACAACATGTAGCCTCATGGGACTAACTTTGAACAATGGTGTTTCACAACATGGCTGTACATTTATTACTGTGTAACTGAAATATATTTACAATAATTTATTTGCAAGATAAGCATTCTCGTATAAACCCGAGAGTATTTATGAATAAAAACGGTTTTAAATACATAAAAATATGTGAACAATCTCGAAGTTCATCGGCACTCGAACCCAACTCGTGTGACTATGGAGCGTAGTGCGTTTAAAGTACAGAGATCATGTCCTTAACCCTGAACTGTTTTTAATGAGACGAACTTTCAAGTCTAGACACGGTAATTTTCCATGGGTTATTTAAGGAAGTAATCTGCATGGTAACTGCTTCATTAAGAGGGATAAACAGTGACTCGTGTGCCCAGCTGCGTAGGTAATTTGGGGCACTCCCTAATTATCTGACGCACTGGCAAACAGGACAAATATGTATGATTGGGGACCACTGGACTACTGTTTTTTTTTCTTCGTAAAACAAGTCAAAACTTGATAATGACCTACCAAACGACTTGAAAATGCGGATTTTAAAATATGTATTTTTATATATTTTTTCATATAATTACTATGATAATATTAAGGTAGTTTAATACAGTTCCAGTATAAATGCCCTAAGAAGGTCGTTATACTCTAACCAACTCCAAGTGCATGTAAAAACAAATACATGTTTCTATAAGTGTAAATTATTTTTGAAATGCACAAGGTTGTAGTGAAATTTATCTCTGTAAAATTGAATATAAATCCAATTGATAAAAGTTAACTGTTTAATTAAAATATTATTATATTTGCAATGTAAAAAATCGGCGATGTTTATTACTGAATTATTTTGTATGAAGCCGCATTTTAGTAGATTTATGAAAAAAAATCTTACATCAGGATTACCGAAAAAAAAACACTGAAAGAAACTATTTGCAATATGTAATGATCGATATATATATGTATATATAGTATTGTACACTATTTAATTATATTTGAATGAATTGTTTGATGTTTTTTCTCACCTTTATTGACGGAGGACGGCCGGCTCTGCTGCCTGTGGTTGACATCCACTGGAGCAGCGCCCGCTGGAAGAAAAGAAAAATAAAATATAAGAAAATGGTACAAATAGAAACTTCATTCAGCAGTGGAAAATGTGCTAGTATTACTAAAAAAATACGCAAAGTACGTAGCTCAACATAAATGATATAATGCGTGAATCTCGGACTTTAGTCTATGACGTTGGCGGATCAACACTCCACATGCAGCGCTTAGCCATATGCAGCATGGTAAGCGCCATAGAATTCCACAGATGAGTCTTCAGAATTACTATGACCATATTGTCGGTATTCTTATATGTTTACATAAAAAAAAATGGAGTACCATATGTATTTGTAAATCTCAAGTTTTTCAAATATATTTTTGAAGTCCTTTGTGTATTGCGGGTCTGATGTTTGAACAAAAGATATGAGGAGAGCCGGGGAAAGAGGGTCCATTTGTACAATGGAGGGATTAGCAGATAAATTCATTTGAAAAACAACATAATTCATTTCGCCGCTCGTTTTGCTTTAAAGCATACGATAAACTTTGGGAAGCTCTGATTAATGAACGTGTTTCTATGCGGGTAGGGTGCGTAATTGTTTGGATGGGCACCGAGGACTCTTCGTGTGTTGACTAAATGGGTTAAACTGAAAGAGCTTACAAGAATAGCCAAGTTTTTAAAATAATACGTAAAAATTATATCTATAACATTTTTTTAATACCAGCATATCTCCAACACAATTATGACATGATTGATATATTTCGATAATAAATACAAATTTATTTACCTTCTTTTTACATGGATCACGTAAGATATGACCTCTTTTTAGGAAATTGCAGTTTCGGCTGACTCGTAGCCTTTCTCAATCTATCAATGTCAAGAGAGAGATGGTCATATCTTACGTGATCCATGTATAAGCAAGGTAAATAAATAAATATGTTTTATTTATAATGGATCTCAAATTGAATGCTGAAAGCATTGAAAAAAATATATATTTCAAATTTGATTTTTGCATTTTCGACACAACATGCTACTTTTAGCAATGCGAGATTTTTGCAGAACAAAAACAATCATTTATTATAGTTAATAGGTTTTATCCTGAATGATACTCGTACAACACAAAATATTTCGTACAACTTAAGCATACAAAACTACCATAGTCTTAGTTTACTGGCGGATGCTTGTAAGGACCATAAGCTTCACATACCTGTACTCGTATAGTGATAATATACCCTGAAAGGTATGTAACACTTAAAATATATTTAATTCAGGAAACACTATTAGGCGACAGGTTAAAAGTCTTTTTATAGCTTCTATAAACAGTTCTCTTTCAGTGCCATAAATTAAACGCCTTTTAGTCGGACTGCCATTTGTTTCAGTAGTTGAACCTGCGTTCTCCACTTGCGTATAAATATTTAAGGTTAGAATAATTCTCGAGGCGTCCATACACTTAAATTATTGAAAAGAACCCTTTTTATTTGGGGATGGCTTTCAGGCCTTAAGGAATATTGAATTATAAATGCGAAAAGTGGTTCGGAGAATCTATTATTCAGCCAACTACTGCGGTGAAAGATTACCCTACTAACTTATTCGTCAAATGTTAAAATGTATACATATCTAATCATGGTATTCTTTTTTTCTGTAAGCACTTTGTATATGAATGATAAGTTGTGAGAATAATATAAGTGGTTTGATTTAAAAGAGAGGTTTATGGTTTAAGATGTGACATACCAAAGATTTACCAGAATTTTTCGAACTACTAAATGCGTAAATCGAAATCATTGTTCAAAAATGCAGCGTTCGTAGCAATGTAAATCACAAATGAAAAAAATCACATTAAACTGTTTCAAAGTGTCAAAAATGCCCATAGTAGACGTGAAAAATATTGAACAGTATAAGGATTGAAGGACGGAAGACCATGATACTATTTGAACCTATAGAGAGTGCTGAAACAAGGAGACTTTCTGCTTTGCGACTGCGAAGACCTTCTAAAGACATCACATCTACGATCCTGCTTTTAATCGAGTAGCATAATCATTTGATGAGGAACTGACGAGCTACCAATTTTGTCAGACACTGGGCGGAATCAATTTGATGTCGTTGAAACGCAGAAACTGAAGGATAAGGCCGATTTGATAAAAATATAAACAATACAAAAAGTGGTTATTATGAAATGAACACACAATTTACATGTCGGTAAATATGCATTTAGTTGTTAGGTGGCAGAGTTTCCGAGCATTAAAATAGTATTTCAAAACAGGTTAAAACAAGTTGAACGAACTTGTCTAGCAACATTAAATTTTCGTCATTGTTAACAGCCCTATGTGTAGGGATGGGTGATGGAATTGCCCCAATTTAGGATGTTACCCAAGTTCATAAATACTAATTAGGCCTGTACTGGGAAAGTTTTGAGACAGAGAGAGAGAGTGACCCGTCCATTCTCATTTTGTTGTTGGGAAGTTGTGCGTCGCCGGTACTGAGACGGCAAATAAGGTCGAGCTCCCATAACCTAAATATTTACCGCGACACAATGGGGGTGAAATATTTAAACTAGTTTTCCTTTATCACTGAAGTGTAAAGAACTAGTTTCCCCCGTCTGTAAAGAGTGCTTTGCTGTGTGACTACCGACAAATTAATCCCATATCTCTAATAAAATTTCAGAACAATTGCAAATTGTTTTGATTTAATAGATAGTAAGAGTAAATGGTAGGATTCTGAAAGTAATTGCTAGATTAAGGAACGGACCCAGAATATTTCCTTTCTAAAGTATTTCAACAAACGATGGTAGACTTAGATCCGACATAAGTATTACTCTGGGTTGCCTAAGGATAACATAGACCAAAGCTACCTTGCCTTCCATTCAGACAGTCAAGAATTAATACAGATTCAATCTTACCGGCGGGTATAGCTCAATGGTCAAAGCGTTTGCTTTGCAAGCCAAAGGTCGTAAGTTCAATCCCCGACGGATATTAAAAAAATGATTTTTCATAGATTTCTGAGCTCTAAAATACCCCGGTTGGTGTGAATTTGATGCCACACCCGTAAACTGCCAGTCATAGCATATTAATCAAAATTGGTAGTAGACGAAAGTCGTCTCGTAAAGACCACCCATTCATGGTAAATTCCTGTAATAATTAAGAATGATGCGTGAATCTCGGGCTGTAGTCTATGGCATTGGCGGATCAACACTCCACATGCAGCGCTTAGCCATGTGCACCGTGGTAAGGGTCATAGAATTACACAGATGAGACTTCAGCATCACTATCACCATCTGTCGGTATTCTCTTGTATGTGTTTACATAAAAAAATGGCATGGCTTCAGGTGTAGAGGTTCCCTGGAACGATGCAAATATTACGT
This sequence comes from Glossosoma conforme, assembly GCA_022606575.1. NCBI lineage: Eukaryota > Metazoa > Arthropoda > Insecta > Trichoptera > Glossosomatidae > Glossosoma > Glossosoma conforme. The sequence continues at coordinate 3,071,749 of JAGTXR010000082.1, read as the reverse complement.
CAGATGACAGTTTTTTTTGGAATTTGTGCTTTAACAATATAGCTAGTGAAAATGATGATACGCTGCATCAAAGGAGCGGATAGGGCGAAAGGATCCGACCACTCTTATTTCACCATTACTACGGTGTTATCTAATAAGGTCGAGTTCCCATAACCTAAATATTTACCTCTACACAATGGAGTTGGACTACATAGCATACTCCCCTACTTCTGTGTCGGGCACGTGAGGCATCACCATCGGTAGAGGGACGAGCGAAGAATTTTAAGCGAGGTTTCTTGAGGTTACGTTTAGCAGTCTACCCACGCAGCGTGGTATTAGAGGCACCGGGATATCTAGCCCATTACTTAAGAGATTTTTTTAACTGTACGATAAGATGTTTATATTACTACTAAAACACTAAGATATGTAAATATCGGAAATTAAAAATGCAAAATCGATAATTTAAATATAAATATAATTTATTTAAGTATTTGCGTTTTATTTAATTGTGATGTTAAGGAAACTGACAACTTGATGTCTTGTGATAATAAATCGCAACTAAAAAGGATATAGTCGTTGTTAAATCAAATATTCAAATATTTGTACTATTTCAATTATGCCTGTGCTTATTTCATTAACTCGTTTGTCCATGTTGGCTCCCTCAACTGGACATCACGAGCCGCCGCCATAAAGCTGTCACCCGCCTTGGTCCTCGCCTCTTCCCGTGTCAGCTCCGCCACCCGCAACTCCGCCGAGTACATTCTGAATATAGTTCCCGACGGCCTACCAGAACGGCGAGAGCACAGAGGCTTGAAGAAAAGACAGCCGTAGTAAATGCTCTCCTGCGGGATTCTCGGTACCCGCCAGGTTTACCTTCGTCTCTTGACATACTGCTTATAGGTGTTTATAGACACAGAAATTATATATTAGGTCATTGCCTACCTACCGTCAGCAGGAATACAGTACGAGTATATGGTATAAAATAAAAAAGATTAAATAAGATAAAATAATAAATTTATTCCAGCTGCCCTATTACTACTATGTGGTTCAAAAGTCGTATCTATAGTACCGACTATACACTTACAAATAAATTACGATCCTACGCTTTGTAATTAAAATATGTCGGTAAAGGAATTAAAATTATTTTTCTACCTTTACCAAATTTGTTATCAGTTTTCCGACCGACAGAATTATATTAAAGACTAATTCAATTACGAGATCGCTCAGGAACGCGAAATTGCAACGAATAATTGCTCGGCTGCAACGGTGCATTTTAATTAACAGTTTTTGCATGCAAGTTGAAACAAAAATTGCATGTCGACTATAAGAACTCATTTGAAATTAGTTTTTGTACTTTTGAAGAATCGTAATATTTTTTATACACGCTACACCAATTTTGTAGTACTCTTAATAGTAAAATGTTATCAATTACGAGCCTTTTATTAATTGCATTTCACATATTCAAAAATCTTCAACATCCTCTACATTGCCATTTTTACGTAAAATATTACTCCTATTGAATATGAAATAAGACCTGCACAACAATTCAATGGTCGAGATCTTTTTTCAGTCTTTCAGATAAATTGTTTCCCAATTTCTTAATAATTAAATTAAAATGATAAATTTTAGATATTTGGCATCCGCCGATAACTTATTGCAGTGAAAGCTTCTAAAAATAGACAAATAAAAGGTTGCTTTATTCTCGTCTTTGGATTCCCACGCTAAAGGGCCCGACCATGGGGCGGAGTCGTCGCCCGACCTTGACTCCTGACCTTACGGGGGCTCCGCAGCCTCGAGGGTGAGACTCCAGAGGTGGAGACAGGCAAGAAGATGGAGAGGCGCCCGGAAAAAGTTGGGGAACGCGAGGAGCGTTAATGGCGACAGGAATGGATGGTTATGCCGTTAGTGAATAATTATTTAATAGTTGAAAATACGACGCAACTTTGTTTTATTATCATGGTGATAAAAACACCTCAATATGTCTAACTCAGGTTTCAAGAAGAATTGATTTTTTATGTATTTTACGGAGAAAAGGGATTATTAACATTCTGTTTGAGTCCCTAACATTAGAACTCTTTTTTCTCCAAAGAGATGTTTTTCTTTAAACCTTAACGATTTCACATTTCTTTTATGATAAGTTTAAAATAAACATAGCATACCACATATTTTTAAAACGATAATTGTGCCCATAATTATGAAAGTGGCATAAGTCAACAATTGTAAAAAACGAGTTATTCATTTATTTCAGTTCCCAATGTTGTGAAGTAATATAATCTTCATCCAACATTAATTTAAAAAATCTAAATACGGCATTTTATGCAACAAGAAGTCACTTTCATTGGTTTTCAACCAACATCAAAACACAAACCTTTAAACATCTCAGAACGAATAAAACATGACTTACACCACTTTCATAATCATGGGCACAATTTTGTCTTCAGCTTTTAAGTTATATAGATGCTAGAATAAATCTGGGATATAAAATCGGCTTCAAATCTTCTTCAGATTTCAACGTATATAAAACTTTACTACTAGCATTCCCTCGATACCCTAATTTTCACGTTATACGTATGGTAAACATACATCCACCCTAACCCAACATCACGTTTATAGGGTTTTTTGTGGGTTTCGTGTTTTTCAGTGCCGCTGAAAATCCAATCAGTCAGATGGCTCTCCCGGCTTCAAGGTACACGCACATCCCCTTTCATGTCCTCATTAAGGAATCATGTAATGATCTCGTTACGTCCCCCACACCCCACATTCCTAACCTCACTTTTTCCCACGCAACTCTCGACGTAACGACATCTGATTTTCCTGATACAGAAAACTTTCCAGCGAGAAAATATTTTTTTGCTGCGATGTTGTGAAGGCACAAGTATCAAATTAAAATTGACGGGCTTTTAAATTGGAATACGTCGAACCCTCTCACGTGGACTATGTTGACAAATTGAATAAGAGAAAAAAATGTGAGCAACAGATTAATTTTGTAGGAGTAAACAACCTCATCCTCTTTATTGGTGCTCTTTAGAGAAATCATGATTAATGTATATCATTTCATTCCACAGTAGTCTGTTGACTTATTTCAAATATTGTTTAAGCACCTTTATTGATTTGTGTCTAAAATCAGATTCATTAATGTATTAAGTTATAATCGAACACACCGCAGCTACGTAGTTATATGTATATATTTTAATTTTTCTTGACCTATTTCGTCACATTATGTATAGCCAAAACGGCTTGCATATGTGACGTGTATAAGGGATATCGATGAAGCCATAACGGTGAGTACATCTCGATTACAGCAACTAAGTACGTTGCCATCATTTAATCGGATTGGGTCGTCTATCCATCGAGAGACTTACATCGATCAGCATGCGAACATTTTGCCAATATTACACTAAAGCCCGGCAATACGAGTACAGATAGTAGTGCTTCTAATATGAATTTAAGATCTACTGATACTATTACCAAATTAATTCAAATTTGAAATCGCAGATGGCACTATTCCAGATCGTCTGCAGATCTCTGTAAAGTTGATCAATTATTTATTTGAAAATGTTATTACTGATCGAATTTAAAATACAATTATCTTATTGATTGTAATTCGAAATATCAGATGGTTGTGGATTTCAAATCTACTGAAACAATTACTCCTATCATGCTCATGAAACGAAAGTAAGTCTTTGTTACGACTTTCGTTTGGGGCCAAAATATTCAAAATTAAATATTGTTCGAAATATTTTTTTAAAAAGTCTCATGGTTTTACTACCTGCATGAATATAAAAATAATTTTCATATTACCAAACAGAGGAATTGGAAAAAATGTAACCATTGTTTAATATTAAGATTGCTTAGTCCATTAGTGAAATAGAATAAAGAGAAAAATCGTTAAGACTTTGATTAATGCAAAAGCTTTATTTTTTAATACTACGCTCACTCAGTCGTACATTTATTGAACTCCGCCGTTCACTTCATTGGCATTTTGTTCAGACATTTCCGTGCAAATCTCTCTTTAAAAACGGTTCAATTGTCTGAACACAAATGGAACGAGGATGTAGATTGTATAACTGATAACTCGGGGCCATAAAATACAGAGAGCCCCGGTAATGGCGGAGCGATAGGTTTTCCCGCCAAATAATGACAAGCGCCGCTTTCGCGCCAGAAATGACGGGCGTTTTCGCGCCAGAAAATGACAGCCGGGTTTTCGCGCGCAAATTGCAATGGCAGTTTATTCGTTTTTATTAAACGACGCGTAGTAACAAGGCTTTAAATGGAAGAGATTGACAGAGAAAAGTTTAATAACGTGATTTTAAATTACAATACTTTATTATTTATATTTTCGGTGCTAAACAGATCGGGATGGTAAATTTAATTTCCACGTCTTTAAAGTTCACTTAGGAGTCCCAATATAATTCGCAAATTGAACTTAGTTTGAAAGAGTTAAAGTTTGTATACTCGTAAGTTCGCTAGGTCTAAATTCGGCTCATTTGTATACTTATTGAAGAACAATATATAACACGTAGAAAATATCATTTTAATTTTGACTATGGCCAGTACTTAAAGTTGTTTGTAAACTATAATAGATTGTAAGATATTTATAGATGAATGATATCCGTAAGCATCACGAGTCCAGAATATTACAAGTATGGTTGGAACGTCTCCTAAAAATCATGATTTTATATTCAATAATATAAAGAGAACCACTATAAATAATATGATACGCAAATAAAAAAAATCCAGATGCTCATTTTAAAAACGAGCGTATACCAACCAACTCAAGCGATGTTGTATTCCTATAAGATCATCTTCTAGATTCAGTATCCCTAATATTTAATAATCTAATAATCTCCCTCTCGTAAAAATGATCATAAAAAAGCATTCAACACTCTCTCATACGAAAATAATAATTATTCGGCCCGCCATTCCCGCAGCTCAAATGGCTGGTAATAAAAAGACCGGGGGCCTCTGAAAAAAATACAATTTTGCCTTTTCTGAAAGAATTCCTGAAATTCGCCTCCAAGAGAAAAGCTTTGGTGATTTTTCCTTTTTCTCTGCGATTATTCCGGGCGCTTTTTTTATCGCAGCCTCCGGCGTTAAAAACTGCCCCAGGCTCACTCCAGTAAGGGCTACCCAATGAGTGTTAACAGTGGAATTTCGACACACTCAAATTAGAAAAGTAATCATATTAAATATAATTTTTTCTATTTTTTCGATCGATATTTCTTGGTGTAATTCCATAATATCAGATATAAATCAAATAATTTTTAGAATTTATTCCACAATATATTTTTTTGACGACAAGTTTCAGCCAGGTCGAATGGCCATTTTCAAGTCAGTTAGTAAAGTGAGTGAAGGCTCTATATAAAGCAAACAAAGGGGAGTGTATTTAAATTATAATAAATTATTTTTATTTCTGATATTTAATATAATTCACACTGATTATTACATATCAATTTACATGGATAATTTAGTTTACACACTGAAGCGCAATCTTTGGCTGGATAGTCTTAAAAAGGTTTAAAATTTGTTGACAACAATCAAAATAAATATTGTTTCATCTAATTTATTAAAAGTATACATAATACTTCCTGTGATTATAGTTCGCCTTGTTTGAAAAGGGGGTACTTTTTTTATATCAACATATTTCTTGTCATTTTGATAATTTAATTGATTTTTTTATATATTTTTAAGGTTCATGTTTTAAGTTCATGTTTTTTTTTTTTTGTTAAAGTTCATGATTTAAGCACTTCTGTGTATGCAGAAAAATTGGCTATACAAGAAAGCTACTGGATTAATCTGTTTGAAATTTACAGTTAACTGAAATATTGTTATTACTTAAATATACATATACTATACATAAAATTCCTTTTTCAACGCGTCAATCCAAGCACAAAAATAACGGCAGAAGCGGGATGCGAACCGCGGACCTTGGAAACCAACTATGCCCAGGTATTCATACCGCTCGGCGAACTGCGCCATTGCTATGCCTAGACCGACTCGCGTTGAAACTAGTATTTATATCATTGTTATCATCGTACGATAGATGTCGCTAGTATATATTCAAAGTATGTATATTTTTATTATTATTCAATCAGTCTTCATTTATTCACAAGCTTAATATTATTACTTTCCGACAGTCTATTTATTTTAGTAAGTACCACTCGGGTCTCGAACCAAACTATATACTGAATGGATGAGAAATGACTACTTATAGTTCCAACTCGGACTTTATAACCAATCATTTACCTGTGTTACTGATGGATAATTTTACTTTCTTGATATTGTCTCAAGGAGACATTATTATATGAATTTTTTTAATTTTTATTAGAATATTATTTTATTATTTCAATATTCCAATCTACTTTTATAGATCATTGACTATATTACAATATTATTATTACTTAAATATACATATACTATACATAAAATTCTTTTTTCAACGCGTCAATCGAAGCACAAAAATAACGGCAGAAGCGGGATGCGAACCGCGGACCTTGAAACCAACATACCGCTCGGCGAACTGCGCCATTGCTAAGCCTAGACCGACTCGCGTCAAAAAAAAATAAAATTTTTTTATGTATAGTATATGTATATTTAAGTAATAATAATATTGTAATATAGTCAATGATCTATAAAAGTAGATTGGAATATTGAAATAATAAAATAATATTCTAATAAAAATTAAAAAAAATCATATAATAATGTCTCCTTGAGACAATATCAAGAAAGTAAAATTATCCATCAGTAACACAGGTAAATGATTGGTTATAAAGTCCGAGTCGGAACTATAAGTAGTCATTTCTCATCCATTCAGTATATAGTTTGGTTCGAGACCCGAGTGGTACTTACTAAAATAAATAGACTGTCGGAAAGTAATAATATTAAGCTTGTGAATAAATGAAGACTGATTGAATAATAATAAAAATATACATACTTTGAATATATACTAGCGACATCTATCGTACGATGATAACAATGATATAAATACTAGTTTCAACGCGAGTCGGTCTAGGCATAGCAATGGCGCAGTTCGCCGAGCGGTATGAATACCTGGGCATAGTTGGTTTCAAGGTCCGCGGTTCGCATCCCGCTTCTGCCGTTATTTTTGTTCTTGGATTGACGCGTTGAAAAGAATTTTATGTATAGTATATGTATATTTAAGTCAATATTCACAGTCAATGATCTATAAAAGTAGATTGGAATATTGAAATAATAAAATAATATTCTAATAAAAATTAAAAAAATTCATGAAATATTGTAACAAAAAACGTATCAAAGATTATTTAATCTATTGTGCTCGTAATTTAAATAAATAAAATAATAATTTACTTAATGGAAATATGAAAATAAAAAAACGTTCATCAAGTACTTTATGTCCCTGAATAAATAAAAAATATTTACCAAAAAAAAACACAAGAAAATGCCATATCGACATTGTACCTACATCCCTGGCATTAAGGCAGTTAGTCTTCAGTATTCAAAGCCTTGATAAGCCTCCACATTTAACAACAACAAAGCCGAACTTTATTTACTGCCGAAAGAAAGTATCGAACTGGGTTTTCCTAAAGTGGATAGAACACAAACCATCACATACTTGTATTTAACCCTATGGACTGTTGTTGAAAGCTGTTGGAATTTCGTGATGTGGAGCTGCAAAGTGACGATGCAAAGACTGATGTTTACGCAGGTTTGTGGTGGCTAAGTTCTCTAAATATACAAAGTAGGACAAGTCACCACATCAGCAGACAAATGCATGAGCAGTCAGAGTCTATATAGATCATCGATACAATGAAAATTATACATTAAATTTACTTTCTATAGACTAAACCTAGAGGGTAGACTGATGTTGAAGTTTGGAGAAGATACTCATTGAAGCAAAATCAGTCCCGCAGTATTCGTTATTTGAGACACGACTAGAAAATCAGAAAAGCTTAGAAATTTCAAATAATATTATTGGAAAAAATATCTTATTTTTGGAACTGTGTCGAAATTTCAACTGTTGACAATGCTCTTTATCGAACTGGCGAATATTCCAAGTGCATCATCCATTAGTGCATTGCAGGCGGGAGAGTGTAAAAGGCAGATAAGCCATCCTTTGTTTCAGCCATTAATGGCGGAGCGGACTCTGGAACAACAGTCGTCCCAAGAATGAACTGAATAAGTGAGCACATTTTTGAGATAATATTCCGCAACAATGGAGGGTTTAAGCGCTGAAAAAAGTTCATTCGTAGTACGATTTCATTCAACAGTTTTATGGCATTCGTTAAATATTAGGTAATAAAAATAAAACCTATTTCATATTATTGTACTTACATTCCGTGATTCTATGAAATATATTATGTAATCTATCACCCTTTCAAGGATAATGAAGACACGAACTGATAAAAATAACGTTTTTAATTCAATTTCCTAGCAGTAATAAATTCCTAGTTTGATCTCATATCACATTTTTTTATACAATAACACTCCAAAACTAATCGAATTGACTTATGCATAATAAAATTAAAGCAAAAAGTTGTTAAAAAATATTAGTTTATCATTTAAACAATTATTTACATAATATCTGTATTGTACTCGTATTACACTTCAGTTATATTAAGTACATTATATAAAACTAACTTATATAGTACACTAGGTTAAATTGAGTCAGATTTGTAAGGCCGTATTCCCTTATAACAGTGAAATAAACTCCTCTCAAATTTCCATACGATTTTCCATTCAGATATTTAGTTGGGTAAGACCGCAATGCGCTAACCGATGGCTGAAACTTTAACCAAATGTTAATATCCTTGAACATGTAATTAACATATAATATACTCGTACGCACACTTTCTTGACAGGGATACTAAAATTCATATTTAACGGCTTAAAAAGCTGTAGAAAATTCGCATAACGACTAAACTCTTGGATTATTCAGCTAGAATTGTTTTCGATCTAATACAGAGCACAAATCCTGATTAGTTCTGTGATGCCGTACATTAATGTAATCGACAAATTTAATATTTTTAAGGGAATAAGGGATATGGTTCAACTAACAATAGCCAGAGAAGAAAATTAATAAAATTCGGGTTATCTTCATTGTGATATAAAATGTAACGTATTCCGTGGGAATTTGATTTGCGAAGCTATAAACAGGGCAAAAAGTGAGATTATTATTAATTTATAAGCTGCAGATTTTCGAGAAAAAAACTAATTAGATACTGATGAATTGGAAACACGTAACGATCTTTCACAAAAATCGGTAGACTTATGACAATTTAACATCAAATTAAATTCACAATTATCGATTAGAAATATAAAAATCAAAACTATTTTAATACAACAATATATTTTGTAAATTGAAATTATTTATAAACTCAATTTAAAAACACAGAAAAGTGTTACAAGCGTTTTTAAAAAGGCGGAATGCAAATGAAAACGTTTGCTCCCATTAGGCCTCAAGTGGCAATACAAGTTCGCATTAAAAAGCAGTTAGGTATAATATGCGGTTGTACTAATGCAGTTAATTAAGTGCAAGGATTTCACGAAACCGAGGTCACTTTTTACCACAAGTGAATTCGTATTATATGAATACCTGTTCGTAGCAACCCTTCAGCGGAAAATTTTCAGGAAGGCGAGGAATACAGTAGTTTTACCAGCGATATAAGTATGTGTAATGTACTTATACTTTGGCAGGGTTACACTTTAATTTTATAATTTAAAAATTATTTTTTCTCATGTTCGAAGCCTGTCGATGCAGGCAGACTACAAGCCATTGTCTGAATGATATGACTAATGACGATTATACACCTGATGCATAACTACTAGTTGAGAGTTTTGATGATTGAAGAGGAGTTGCACAGACGTCTAATAAGGCCACGGCAGTGTATGTATGAATAAAGAAATCAATATTATCTCGTAGTGAAGCCCAAAAACATTGAATAATTTATGCTTTTAAATTTAAATCAACACAATAGATACTCACTGTTGTCGTAAGACTGATCACGTGATCCCGTCGAAAGAAAATGCCTGTTAAAGGCTATCAATAAAACCACCGAAGACGATCGTTGCGTAGAACACCTTAATTTAAAGTATTGCGACACTTTACGTGGACACTAATAAATACACACATTCAGAGTGTGCAGGCATAATTGAATGATAAGTGGAAGAATCTATGTTTAGTATTACGAGTATCTCACTACAACGTAGTATATTTTTTCGACGGTAATGGCCAAGATGTAAAACGTTTGCTTACCGTGCAGAAGGTCGTGGATTAGATCCCGACCAAACTGATATTAACAAATATATTTCAAATATTGATTCTATTGTATAAGCTTTATAATTGTCTACAAATAAAATCGCAAGGCATAGCTAATTTTGGTGCTCAAACAACACCTCATCACAGTGAGTCTCCCCACAAAAGACTAGTCCAATGACGTTGACGAATAGACACCCACGTACGTTAGCCATCATTAAAATAAGATTTTACCATCAAAGTCCAATACTATTATTTTATGTGCTTATGATTATTATAAGGGAATTCTAGAAATTATATTGTGGCTTTTGGGTTTAGCCGTGTGTGGCGAACTTCCTTCAACCAATATTTCTATCGTCATTGCAGGGGTCTTCTTCAGGATTGATGATTTATTTAGTTGTGAGTTGATTTATTCAGATTATCTTTTTACGAGCGTTATTGATTTATATCTCCATGGCAACTACATACTCAAGTTTCATTCCGGACAATCGTTGGTATGTTCTAAGAATACGGTAGGTATGTTCTAAGAATTGTACCTCCACGAACGTCATATCGGACTGTGGTCGTCCTTGCTTGTCTGTACAGGTTTTAGAGTATGTGCTAGAGGTGAAGAAGACCCCTGCAATGGCGGTCGAAATATTAGTTGAAGGAAGTTCGCCACACACGGCTAAACCCAAAAGCCACAATATCAAATCTGGCAGTGAAAACCTAAGTAGTTAATTCTAGAAATGTCTTTAATTTTATATTGTATGCCCTAACCCTTATTTTTTCCTTTCGGCATTCTACCCTGGCACTATAGCCACATCGCGTTGTATCGGGCCAGTGGTGCAATGCGCTTCAGCAGGCCTCGTGGATATAACTGACGTACACGATATTATTTTTTGTTTTCACCCGCCCGTGATATTTCTTCGCTTTCGCCATTTAAAAACGGCGAAGCATTTTTCATACGCGTTCAGACTTTTTAATAATATTAAATTTACGTGTCGTTTGCTAAACCGGTGGCGCTTTACGAGTAACGAATGTTAAAGAATTCACAACATTTAATAAATTTTCCGTTTTTTTTTAATTTACATATAAACATTGTACAGTACAGATTCTAGGAAAGTGACGAAAGTTTCACAGAGATAATTGTTTAAATTTAATAAAAAGCTTTAAAATATAACATTACCCGACTATAGTTTATCTAAAGATAATATATAATATAGTAATAATGAATAAGTAATAATGAATAATAATGAATAATAATGAAATAATGAATAATATAGTAATAATTAATAATAATGAATGAGAATGAAATAAGCAAGTATTTAGCAATTTTTATTTTTGTTTGTTTGCAATGCCAAAAAAAATATATTGAAAAAACAAGGATTTTCCAGATTTTTCATGAAAAATTCGCACGTTAGAAATATTGAACCAAAATTTATAATATTTAATTTGGCACCATTGAAGCAAGTTTTTATAGTAAATTTTGTCGTCGAATGTTTGACATTTATTAAGAAATTCCAACTACATTCGACAGTACTATAATAGTATAATGCAAACAAATAAACAACTAATAAAAAGCCGTCTCAACAAAATTCAATCTCAAAGCGAAACTGCCATTTAATAAAATTAAAGCCTTTTCGAATTGGATTTGAATCTGTAAATTTTCCTGCACGTAAAAAACCTCAAACTTTGCAACGCCGACTGGTAAAAACGAAATGTTAAGTTTGTAAAGGAAAAGAGAGATTTCTAAAGGCGCCGCAAAACAGTTTCGTGATTGTTTTCTTTTTTCAAGTTGCATTTCAGTACAGGTTCCGCTAACGATCCAAGTTCAAAGGTGTGCTGCACCTCTTGACGACACCTTTAGTCTCTTCCCTGGTCTTATTCACGGATGTTCTAGCCCAGGATGTAGTAGTTATACCAGTGCTTCCAAAACATAAATAAAATGAAAAAGGTATAAAAAATGTTTATAATTTAATTCATAATATACTTAAACACTGCATGCCTCAAAATATGGAATTGAATAATTCACATCACACAGCTCCACCATAAAGAAACGAATATCATAAGTTGTTAACGTAAGTAATGTATATTAATGAGGTAGTTGAATCTGGATTTCATAAAAATTAAGCTAATTAAATTAAAATAAGTTTTAACTACTCGTTTTAAGGTTAACGTTCATTTGTTGATCTTGTGAATGCTTTAATTATTGCATCGTGAAAAAATGTTTTCGCATTTTTCATGAAGCATAAATTGATAAAGCGCAATATTCTTTTGACAGCTTCAACTTCCTGCACGTGTGAAAAACAATTAATGTACAAAATATACAAGTTAAATTAGCGGAATGAACAACATTATTACTGATAATGACCATACATGTTATTAGCTAATTTTTGACATGTTTGGAAATGATAAAAATTTATGTTTGAAAGTTGGAAAAAAGTTGGTTCAGATAGAAAGTACGTGTTGTAGAACTTGCATGGTTTAAAACTTTTTCAGCCGAGACTGAAAAAATACTGGAGTTTCAGTTGTGTAATTAAAAATTCAGCCGCCCGCAAGTGGAAGGTACAAGCAGTGCGGGAAATCGCACTCGCCCGAGAGGCTCTGAAATTCACGGGAATTTAATTAAAGGCGAAACACTCCGCTGAAAAACACCACCAACTATTCAAGAAACTTTCAGTGAGTGAGAAGCCCTCGGCGATTCAACGAATCATTAATCGGCGATGGTTCAGGTAAAAAAAAGTGCATTAACAAATAAGTATAATTTGTAATTTATAATCAAGAAATAATGACATGATTCCCGAGTATTTATCTAAATAATTATTTATTTTAATTTGCAATGTTTCACAGGTTTGCCCCAAATAAGTAATAGTTTGTACCAATTTAAGTATTTAACCTGATCGCATCGGAACCCAATATATGCCATATAAGATTCCCCTACCATTGACATCGGTAGCTGTGATATATCGTTTTGCTATTTTCTTAGAATAGTTTTTTATGCATCGATAGCTAAAGGATACAAGAACCAATGTGGTGAATATACCAGATAAGTACATTTATGATTCAAATGCTAGTTTTATAATTGACAGTTTAATTTGTATTTCACCGAGCCGTAATGAAAGAGTTAAAGGTATTTACATTATATATATAAGTTCGGATTATAGTTAATATAATTTATTTTGTAAATTACCAGGGATCGTGCTAAATTTTCTTGAGTATAGTTGTCAATTTCTATATAGCTGACTACAACATAACTTTTAAGTTGTAGAGACGGATACTAATACAGGAGACTAAATTCAGTAGTGTTCAGACAAATAATTATGATGATACGAGTACGTATGACAATACTGGAAAAAATATGTAAAATTGTATAAAATTATTAATTCTGTTCAGAGTACTCCAAACACGGGATAAATTGTGATCAGTTTAAATTAACAATATGACATATATATATAAACAATATAACATATATATTTAATCAATAGGTTGATTGGATTAATATATTCTCGTACATTTATAATATAAATCTGATACTATAGATTAGCAAACAATATATACTCGTACTATACAAATAGTAAATTGAATAAGGTTTTGTTTTGGATGCGAGCTTTATATGATCTAACTTTTAATTAGTGTTTCAAACAACATTGTAACTTTAGCTTGGCTTTATACAACGTAAAATAACGTAAAATATAACGTTACAATAACTAAGACAATAATTACACTATTGCAAAAATAATGAAAAACTATATGTTTACTTTACATTGAATACCATTCCGCCTACCGTCAGAAATGTAACAAAGAGCATAGAATTTTGCTTTTTGCTGAAAAGGATTAATACTGAAGTTCAGTAAAAGGGCGGTACTGCACGTAGAAATGCATAAATATATGCCGCATGTGCAAGGAGCGTGTTTTGTCTGCTTAAACTGGTATAATATATCTAACAAGCCAGCCGCCCATTTAAATATGTAGGAAGAAATTTCCGTGTTAGCAAAAACTGGGCGATAAATTAAAAAGCTTTAGAGGAAATGGCGGGGTTGCCAAGATTCCAGACTTGAAAAGTGGGGGAATTATGGCAAGTAGGGGAATTATTATCCCGACCGACCACACCTACGCCCAAAAAGAAAATGCTTTAGCGACGCAAGTAAACTAGTAGTTGAATTTTTTGTTCAATTTTTGAACACAGATAAATTCATAAAAATAAACGTATATACTTTATCAATTGATCACCACAATCTTTTGGAAGAAATATTGGATAATTTATTATTAGTAATAAATATGTTCATTGTAAACGAAAATAAATAACGAATTCGTTATGATTATAACGAAAACACGAAATAATATTTGATGTTTTTTCATCATGTAAATTTAAAGAGATAATTTTTAACATATGTCAATTTTAAAAAACCACGTAAAATAAGATTGTTATATTCTCGTAATAAAACCTTAATAATTTAAAAATTGTTAATTGGCGGTTTATTGAGAAATGTTATATACTATACACCCGGTAATATACACAATAAACATGTTACGAACTTTCTGTATACGGACTAAAAACATAATTAACAAAAGGTATGTTTTTCATTACTTATGTCCTTTTCTCATTAAATTCAGATACATATAAATTTGTACAAGGATAGTGGTTTTACTTTGTAATAAACAAACATTGAGAAGGGTTCTTTTTCATCATTTTCTATTTATTCGTTTAGTTTCGTAGTCTCACTAATTGAAAAAAAAACAACACAAATTTATGCCATAAAATTATTTATATTTAAAAAATATATCCACATATTTTACAATACAATAAAAGAAGTACGAAAATAATCATCAATCAATAGTCATATAAGTCAAAATTAATTTACAAAAATTACATCATAAACTTACATAAAAAAAAACAAATAGTAAGTTTAATATATGTAGTTATATTATACAAATAGTTATACAATAGAAACGTTAGCCTAATGGAAGTGTTATGAGCATGACACATTAAAATATTTCAAATACTAATTGTTTTAACACTTATTGTGAATGTTTACTAACAATGTTTTCTGGATTCTGTTCAGAATAGGTGGACGAAAAATGTCTTCCGTGTCCATCGGAGAATTCACTCATCATCACATTCCCCGAATCTCGCCTGTTCATAGCGATAATTTCGCAATCCGTGATAGCATTGAACACGTCCTTTTTAGCCTGAATCTGAAGATCCGGAGGCAGCTTTTTAACAGTTTCTGCCATGCTCAAGAAGAAGGTTGTCAAGGCATCAGACGGAAAAGCCGATGTTAGCTGTGTCTTTTCTAAATATTGACTTAAAACGCTCGCTGCAGTAGGAGGATCGTTATTTTTAAACTTTTTGCGACTTGTGTTGTATTCATTGTGTTGGTTGATGGAAGAATTCTGGTTCACGTTTAAGATGTTTGGTTTCTGAAGAGGTTCGTTATCCAAGTCGTCTGATTGGTTCTCGTCAGACGATTGCTGCGATGCTGGCATCGGATTGATGCTGCTCGGAGACTCCACTACTGGCGCAAGGAACGGGACGATGTATGCAAGTTCCTGTTGGAATTTCCATGGTTTTGTGTTCTTGCCTCCTTTGCAGAGGCGCTCGCGCTGGGCCATGGCTTTCCGGTAGCATTCGCGTAAGTTTCGCCATTTCTGCTTGCAATTGTAGGCTGCAAAACGAGTTACGTACAAATAAAGTACATCAGAACGATGATCACACATATTCGTAACGGTGATCGAAAAATTAAAACGAGGATAAATGACTTCATACGGCTACATACAAAAGTCATGAAACGCCAATAACAAAGAGTTACTTAAAACTAGTAATATAAATGGTTATATTTTTATTGACATTTTAAAATTGTAATATTACATTTTTTTTTATATTTATCTAATCAGGCTGAACGCGTTTTATCTCCCTTATTAGAAATATACCCACACTAACATTTTCTACTTAGGAGAGCGTAACACGCTTATTAAGTTCATTTAAATGTGAAATAAAATACAGTCATTTTAATTCGAATTCAAATCAGAATAATAAAAATAAAAAATTATTGTCAATTAATAAGCTTTATTCAATTAACATTTAAGACTATTTATGATAGTATAAAATTAAAAACAAGACCTACAAAATAGGTACGAAATAAATTTTATAATAAGATAATATTGTTTAAGGTCTGTGAGATGACAAGTATATATTAAGTTATAAACTATAATATAATTGTAAATAAAACAATTTTTAATAATATGAAAAACGTAGATATCCACTAAAAATTAGACAGAAACGTAATATATTTCCCAAATATAAAAACTAATTATTACAGAATATTATAATTTCATCAATAATATAAGTGCAAAGGGCTTCTTGAATTTTTATGTTTTGTTTTGATAGTTGTTTTCCTATTAGACAGGGATATCATATTCCATTAGATAATATTAAAATAAAACATGGCATTATAATACTTGTATATAATTTAAAATATAAGGAATATTTCTACATATTCATAAAAAAGGTTTTATATATATTTGACGACATATAAATAAAACCACTACTAAAATGTCATTGCGCGCTGTGAACATAAAACAGTATCACACGCCAGGAGTCGTAAATGTAAATATACATAACATAACCTCAAAATACCTGTAACGCCGTTTCCCATGAGTTTGCTTATCTCCTCCCAAGCGTTCTCCCTCAGAATAGCATTAGTATAATTGTTATCGTTCTTGTCGTACACAAAAGGATACCTCTGCACGAGATTAATCAACTTCTCTTCATCCATAGCGTCAAAAACGCAACGTTTCACTCGAAACTAAAAATTTTGACAGCACATCGTCGATGCGCGGCCATTTTCAAGCGCAAAATAACTCGTATTGCGTTCGGAACGAGTCACGAATGTTTCCGAAGCTCGGATGGAAGAGGCGAAGTAATTTTAGTGTCTTCTCTTCTCTTCGCTTAAGTTCGCTTCGTTTCGTGCGAGTGCAAGCGAGTCGAAAATGTGAAATCGCTTCGGGAGGGTTCGGGAGTTTTCGCGAGACTTCGGCATCGACCTTTGCGACTAGACTGGCGTGAAGTTAGCGTCAGCTGCTGTTATGTTTTTTCTTTTAATTATTTGGCTGTCAGGTGACGGCGCTCGTTTCGCAGATGAAATGTAAACAAATATTTATTACGAAAAAAAAAAACTCGTAAAAGGTATCAGAACTGCATTATTTAAGAGTAATTCATATTATTTTATTTGTAGAATTCGCGTTTTTTTTGAAAATTATTTTTTAACCCTTTCGCATCGTTGTCGGTAAGATTCCCCGACCGTTGACATCGGTTGACGTGATATATCGTTTTGCTACTTTCTAAGAATAGTTTTTATGTATCATCTGATTGCTAAAGGATACAAGAACCAATGTGATAGATGAAAATAGACCAGATAAGTACATTTATGCTTCAAATACTAGTTTTATAATTGACAGTATAATTTATATTCAAACGGAGCCGAAATGAAAGTGTTAAAAATAACACTGCTTGAAATAAAATAAAAACTTGTTCACCTACAATATTTATTTTTAACATAATATTTCCATATGCAATTTTTAAATGTAATTATACTTTTATTAAAATTGACAACTTTGCATTAAAAATGTCTACAAAAAGCGATGCGCGTCATTAAATTTACGTAAAACAAAATTTAACATGCTTGCTTTAAGGATATTTAACCCTTTCATTACAGGCTTGGTGGAATACAAATTATACAGTCAATACGGCGTGAATTTTTCAAACCATTATTTTTTTGCTTAAAACTAGTATTTGAAGCATCTGATGTACTCATCCATCATATACACATTTTCATAGATCACATTCGTTCTTCTATACTTTAGCTTTTATGCATCAGATGATGCATAAAAAACTATTAACTTTAACAAATATTCATTATGCAACTCCATACATGTGGTGGCATTAACACATGTGGTTTACAGAAAAATCGCTTCTGTGACGAAGCCCAGCGATATTTATTTACATGCTTTACAGATTCCTGTAAATAATACATGTAGGTTGATAAAAGGAATGACTGCACTTCCAATTTCCTACCGTAGATGTCACAATGAGTACTGAAAGTAACAAAACGATATATCACGCCAACCGATGTCAACGGTAGGGGAATCTTACACGGCATATATCGGGTACCGATGCGAACAGGTTAAATAGTGTTGATAACAACCTTAACACTACATCCAATGTAGTCAAACACTCAAAATAAAATCTTTTTTTTTTTTTGTAAAAAATACAATAACCTTAGGATTTACACACTGCGGTGACAAAATGTATTAGGAAGGAAAAAACGTTTTAAATCTCCGTTAAAAAACGATTAAACTAAGCTACTTGGCCGACGTACATACAATATTGATACTGCGCAAAATACGAACGAAAACAATGAAAACATAATTATTGCGATAAATAATAAAAGCAATGGCGGATCGCTTTAATTAAAAAAAAAACATTTCCCAGACTGTAAACATATTTCAATAAAAGTTGAGTGCTTCCCGCACCCTGATACGGGCCGCTGAAGTTCAAATGAAGAGAAAGGGAAGATGATAATGGTGCTCCCGGGAGACAATGGTGGGTGCTCTCACTCAAGGACTCTCAAAGTGTGGGTCGCACAGCATCTGATGATGTAATTTCCGTTGCCAATTAGGAGCCATCTCCAAACTGCAACAATTCTTACATCATAATACACAGACATTCCTTGATTTAAGGTAACCAACTTAACACCCCCGTTTGCAGAGAAATTTCTTAAGATTTGAGGTGAGCCAAGAGCTGAGGCTTTTTCAATTTAATCATTCTAAAGGAAAGTAACAATTATGGGTTGGTTACCTTAATTCTTTCGCATCGGTTGTCGGCATATGCCGTCATAAGATTCCCCGACCGTTGACATCGTTTATCTGATATTTGGTAATTTTTAATGTATTTTTAAATGACATTTTGATGGAAAATAATCTAACACCCGAATGCAGAGTCATTCCTTGAATTGAGGTAGCCAACTAAAGACACGTATACAGAGAAACTTCTTAAGGTAAACAAACTATAATTTTACTTTCCTTTAGAATGATTAAATTGAGAAAGCCTCAGCTCTTGGCTCACCTCAAATCTTAACCCTTTCATTACGGCTCGGTTTGAATACAAATTATACTGTCAATTATAAAACTAGTATTTAAAGCATAAATGTACTTATCTGGTCTATTTTCAAATATCACATTGGTTCTTGTATCCTTTAGCTTTCAGATGATGCATAAAAAACTATTCTAAGAAAGTAGCAAAACAATATATCACGTCAACCGATGTCACCGGTCGGGGAATCTTACGACGGCATCTGACGACAACGATGCGAAAGGGTTAAAAATGAAAATCGTAATCGTTGTATATTCCACAAACTAAATTGCATAAAAATCTCTACATATCAACGTCTGGCGGTAACAAATTAAAGAAGTTTGTTTATCGCTGGTATGTTTCTGACATACGGTTGTTATTATTTTTATCAAAATACAACGACGCGAGTTTCAAAAGTTTTCCATTTTTAAATTTGAAATAAGTTCCACACACGAGTTGTGGAAGTTTGTTCGTGAGATGTTTATGGTTGTTCACCACATCTATCTCTATCGCCATTGTAAGCTATGGTGGCATCCCGAGCCCTCCACAAATGTACTCGTACAATATCCACCTTTTAAAAATCGAATTGTGCAATGGCTTTAATCATTTTATCAAATATATGATGAAGATATATAAATTGGAAAGTACAATAAATTTCATATAATCAAGCATTTATCATGTACACCTAAGGAACACTGATTATTGAACACCCAAATATTTATCTGGTACTACAGCCGCAGCCTATGCAAGGTCGCGCGCTCTTGCCCTGGAGGCTCCCGGGAACTATCTACTATATGTTTCCATATGAACATCCGAGTATACAAGTGTTGCTAGGCCAATGCATAGACAATCTGAGCTAATAGATTATTGTGAAACGACAATTTGCGGTGTCTATATGCTTTAACCCTTTATTTACTAACGGGACTTATAAGTTCCATACCACAAAATCCAATATTGATCGTGTATTTTGCTCGCAGTTGTGCCCTAACAGGACTTATAAGTCGGATTTATAAAACTATTAATTAAATAAATGCTTATTTTTAAAAAAAAGTTTTTTCTTCATTTTTCTCTACATCCTATCACCACTTATTCATATAAAAAGAAACAGTAAAGTAAATACATTATTTAATAATTCAGTCAATAAAGGGTTAAATGTGAAGCAGATATTTTTAATATTCGTGGATTTGGTCGATTTACCCCTTACTATCAAAGTATAGAGCTGAAATCTGCGATGGAAAAACTTTAGATGTGTTAGGGCAGGTATATTAGGTCAGGTGTATTATGTAAGGTTAGTTACCGTCTCTGCAGTACCCGATGGCAGCACATGCCCTTCTCAGGGTTTCGCGACATAGCTCGGAGAACATGTCAGTGGTTGAGGGCGCGGGCGGCGCGTGCTGGAGCCGCCCCGCCCGGCCCTGGTCCGCCCATCGGCACACCTTCAACACAACACCACTTTTGCGCACCCCTGAAGACACCACTCGGAACAACTGTCTCCATATATGAGATTTATTGTATGAAGATGTCTTGTCACTGGTATAACTTAAGTTTTAACGCTGACAATTCGAAGATACCGTTTTAAAAATCATGGTTATCACGTAAACCGGCTAAGCAACGAATAACACAGAAGAACAAGAAGCACATAAAACACTAGTATACTACTAGTTTCAATGCAATTAGTGTACGTACGAGAATATTATTAATCACAATGTTCTCATTATACATGTCTTCATTAAGATGTCGTTTTCTAGGCTTGTACGTTTATGTCAAGTGCATGTTATTTACAACGTGAATGAATGACACACAGCTGACAACAACAATTTTGGACACAATAATTACATTCCGCAATCGGATTTAATTATTACGATGGCATGTCAACCGTAGATGAATGCCACAAAATACAATTGTATGTCAGCAATCTTGGATGAATTATTATTAGATTGAGTGTGTATCGGATATGGATTGAATAAAAAAACACGCACTGTACAGCATTGAGGTACAAAAATGGTTTACAACTTGTCTAGCGTACTTTTTAATTTCATATACCGTATAAAAAATGTACGAGATCATAAATAATAGCTATGAGATAAAATATCTAAGACTATTGATAACGTTAATCGAGCAATGATTAATTTTGATTACACTATAATATCTAGATCAGTAGTTCCAAGCCCGTGTAAAATTCCCCCATTACGTGTGTATTTAGAGTTACGTAGGTGAATTGCGCTTATGCTGAGCTGAAAAGGGTTGCGATGGGCCGAGAGGAATGGAGATCGAGATGCAAGATTCTGTTGCTGCAAACCAATCCACCGGATTGATACTACGAAGAAGGTGAATTGACTTTTTTATGTTTTAGGCTCACATAAGTTTTAGTATGTTGCCGGCGTATGTGTTTCAATCACCAAATTTATAGAAAATTAAAAATATATATAAGTATTTATAAAAAAAAACTCTTTGTCTTCTGATAATTGGTGAAGTGGTAGATAATAGACAAAAAAACGATTTGGAACCAGCATTAATATGATAAATCAGGTGTCTTAACATTTGCCGACAATTTGTGATAATAAATATTGTTATCCGATTTGATATATGTATATATAATGCAATGCCTATTTTTTTAATAAAAGATAACGTAATTAAAATTCAGGTGATCTGACACATATATATTAAAGCCACCTAGATAAATCGAATTTGATACAAATCAAAATATTATATTTTATAAATATCTTTATTTGTTGAGACAAAATATTAATATGAAAAAAATATTTTGAGAAAAAATACTTGGTTGTTCAAAACCTGTGCGAGACTTAATAAGAAGTTAAGTCCCCAGGCATGACAGTTTCAAGTAAAAGTTTTTATCCACAACATCACCAACTATAAGTAGAAAAAAGGTATGTTTTTACGTTTTTATAACAATTTATTAAATTTTTCGTTTTATGTAAATAATTTTTCAATTTTAACATATTTATTAGATCCAAAAGTTTTGATTATACAAAAGTTTCTAAGCAAGTTTTAAAATACAAAATAAGAGATGCATTTTACACGCAGATGTCAAGGCATAATTTTGTACCGGGAAAATTATACAAATTAATTCATAAATTTATCAACTTTGTGCATTCAATCGAATTAGTATTGCATCAGTTTTCGACTAATTTTCGAATTACTTTAGCAAAATGTAGTAACTGAAACCAATTCATAGTTTTCAAAGATGGAAAAATAATAATGTACGATTCCTTGAAATAAATTCAACCAGTAAGTATACCGTACTGTAAAAATTATGTTTTTTTTTATAATTATTTTTCCCTATTTTATATTTTTTCCCATATATGATGTATCGAAAACATATTATAAGTATACAATATAACATTTTATATAATACTTTTTCTACTCTATAAGTATAGTTTTTCACGTTATTTTCTTTGTATCGCTAATACAACAACAAGCCCTATATTGAACATTTTCAATTATTGACAACTGATATTTACTGTAGTGGAAGTATTGACCAGAAAAGCCACAATGTGGACCTTATTACTTTGCCCTTATATATCATTAAACGCATTATATAATAAGTATTGGAATTGGTTTCGTAAATTAATTATCTCCTCGATTTTAATTAAATCGTAAAAGGCATTACCGAACGAATCGCTGTATTAATTATCAAATAAAAATACTTTTCATGCAATTTCGAAGCAATTAAAAAACTGCCATTCGATGAACTAATGGAATATTTTTAAATCAAAACTAAATTCCGTCGGGTATGGCACAATCGTCAAAGCGTTTGGTTTACAAGTCAAAGGTCATGGGTTCGAACTCCGACGGAGATTTAAAAAAAAAGGATTTTTGAGCTCTAAAATTCCCCGGTTGGCGGGAATTTGATCCCTCACCCGTAAAATTCCAGTCATAGTCTATTAATCAAAAGCTGGTGGAAGACGAAAGTCGTCACGTGAAGACCACCCATTCATAGTAAATTCCTGAAATAATTATGATGCGTGAATCTCGGGCTGTAGTCTATGACGTGGGCGGATCAACATTCCACATGCAGCGGTTAGCCATATGCATTATGGTAAGCGTCATAGAATTCCAAAGATGAAACTTCACAATTACTATCACCATCTGTCGGTATTCTCCTGTATGTGTTTCTATAAAATAAAAGTGAATTTTTTGATGATGTACTCGTATTTTCTGTTGATATTTTTACTGCATGCAAGTATTTAGACTGAACATTTATAAAAGCATTAAGGTTGATTAATGTTATCAAAATGATTTCCAAAAATAAAAGTACGCATATAAATCACAAGCTCCGCATTTCCGCATCGAAAGAAAGGGAAGCAAAAACCAACAAACTAACGTTTCAGCTTTCAGACATGCAACCTAATACATAATAATATTATTAATTCTGAAGTTTGCCAACGTGAATGGCAAACGTGAACTGAAATACACTATCTGCGAATTACATAAATGAAAAGTTTTTGGGTAGATAATAAAAATACTTGAGTACAACATCGAGACAGCACCATTAATTTAAATTTTAATCAAAACATATTTGATGTACACGCTTGTAAAGACATGTATTTTATAATATATCGCTCAAAAATAACAAAACCCTATTAACTGTAATAAAAAAAAGCTTGTGAATAAATGTTGACTGATTGAATAATAAAAAATAATAATATACATACTCTGAATACATACTATAGAGACATCTATCGTTATACGATGGTAACAATGGTTTAAATACATCATCTTTCGCGTGTCCGTTCAGGCGGAGAAATAGTCGAGTGGACTGGGCGGTGTAAAATAACAGAACAAAGTTGGTTCCAAGGCTCGTGGGTTGAATCCCGCGTCTGCCGATATTTTTCTGAATGAATTGATGCGTATTAAAATTTGATGTATAATTGTATGTGTATATTAATTTACTAAAATTTTTATTTATTTACCTTGTTTATACATGAATCACGTAAAATATGTTCTCTGTTTAGGAGACTGCAGTTTCGACAAACTCGTAGGCTTTCTCAATCCATCACTTGTTAAGAGACAACTGACTGTATTGCCCTGTGTTATTATAAAAAAAAATAAGATTCAGATATATAAATATGAGTCGGTGAATATCAAAACTGGTTAAGTAAATAGTGCATAAAAACATCTCTAAATACTATAAATAAATATATCCTTTAACAATGGATTTATTTATTTTTTAAATCAATACCCTCTGCTATTAGAAATATTTTAACAGTGATTCGAGAAGAAATATTGTTACGCACTATAGACTTGACATGTTTTGATATCCATTGACACCATATATTGACGATATAAATCAAAAAGAGTTAATGGAAGAACAATAGAAAGCAAAGGATCGTGAAGACTCATGAGCGTGGTTAATGTTTCTAGCATTGATGATGATGATGATGATAAAATTAAATTGGCCGATCAATGATCTGCCGGTGGGTATAGCTCGATGGTCAAAGCGTTTGCTTTGCAAGCCAAAGGTCATGTGTTCAATCCCCGACGGAGATTAAAAAAATAAATTAATCGATTTCTGACGTCTAAAATACCCCGGTTGGTGTGAATTTGATCCCTCACACGTAAAATGCCAGTCATCAGACTATTAATTGAAATTGGCGGTAGACGAAAGTCGTCCCGTGAAGACCACTCATTCATAGTAAATTCCTGTAATAATACGGAAAAGCGACATAGAATTCCACTGATGAGACTTCAGAATTACTATCACCATCTGTCGGTATTCTCCTGTATGTGTTTACATAAAAAAAACAGACGAATTTTGATTGTATGAATATTTTTTAACTTCAAAAGACGTTACTGCTGACAATATGATATTTTCACGTAACTTTCATTTAACCTGCATTCAGATTTTTTGCCAGACGTACAAAAAAAGCGTTTCCACAAATTCAATGTAACACATACGCAATATTTTGATCTTTTTTTTGGTATCAACATCATACTGTCCCCAATCCGATATATCTAGACATCAATGTCCGTGCATGTTGGTATGTTGGGTAATTTTGTGGAAGGATTGGGAAGACAATTATACTGATAAGGATGACGTACACTTCAATGCCCTTCTATCATCGTACATGATAAAATCGGACAGTATATATATAATAGATATAATTATATAAGAGTATATATATAAATAAATAAATGGATAAAAGGGGCATTTGTGCAATATATATCATAAAAAAAAGGGGCTCTTGGGTGGTGATGCGCACCTACCGACTGCTATTAAAACAGCAGTTTATAGCCTCTCACAACCAACTCCACTCCCACCTGTACGTGGTGAGCCCTACATAGTCATGTCACATCAAGATTGCGGTAACCAATCCCTTTGGCGATATGACGTGATGAACTGACGGGAGAAAGGAGGGCTGAGTGAGTTATCAAAAGAACTCTCCCAGCTTCAACTAGGCACGGTGTAAACCGGCCATAAACTCGCCAAGCCGCCTGGCAAGCGTGGCGTTTTAAGCCAACAACCCCGAATGAAAACACAACAAAAGATCCGGCCCCTAGTTCCCAGCAGCTTCGCTATTCCTGGCCACGGCAGCGGCCATGGTAACGGCGGGGCGGGGGGTGCTAAGAATCACTGGGTTACTGCAGGCTGCCACAGACGACTATTTATCGCTACCTACAACACGAGAACATTGAGACTAGATGAGAAAATCGTAGAACTGGAAGAGGAACTAGATAGAATCAAATGGAGCATCGTTGGGCTGGCCGAAGTTAGACGAGAAGGAGAAGGTCTGATTAAACTCAACTCAGGACATCTCCTATACTATAGAGAAGGGGATCAAACCTCTCAAGGTGGAGTTGGCTTCCTTATCAACAAGGAAATTGCCAACAACGTCACCGAAGTTAATAGTATATCCCCCGAGTATCATACCTGACGCTTAAGTTATCGAACCGATACTCCTTACGAGTGGTACAAGTATATGCCCCAACGTCTAGCCATACCGATGAAGACGTAGAAGCTCTATATGAAGACATCGAAAAAGCCCTAGAATACAATAAGACACATTACTGCATAGTTATGGGAGACTTTAATGCTAAGATTGGAAAGTGCTGTGGAAACGAGAAATTTATAGGACAATATGGAACCGGACTCCGAAATAACAGAGGACAGGTGCTGGTAAACTTTCTACATGCTAACAAAATGTTTTGCATGAACACATTTTTCAAGAAAAACCAAAACGCAAATGGACCTGGAGAAGCCCGGATGGCAACATAAAGAACGAAATTGATTTTATTATGGCTAATAAGAAGACCATAGTCACTGATGTCTCAGCGATGCAATGCTTTAGTACCGGAAGTGACCACCGTCTCGTTCGAAGTACTGTGCACCTAGACATCAAACTGGAAAGGAAAAAAGCTAATAAAACAAAGAGTTATACGTCCGTTAAATGTTCAGAGCAAGCTTGAGGAAACTTTTCAGCTTGAACTACAAAATCGATTCGCAGCACTGGAAGATAGTGATGACACCGACAACGTCAACAAACTTAACGACAAAATCATTAATAGCATTAAAGAAACTGCCAAAAAAGTCTTAAAGCAGTGCAAAAAGAAAAAAAGGGTCAAAATTCTCAGACAAAACGATAGCTCTTATGGACGAACGTCGTAAAAGCAGAAGCATCCAAGATTACAATACCCTGAACAAAAAAGTGAAAAAATCCATGAGATTTGACATTCGTCGTTCAAACACCGAGTATATCATGGAGATTGTTGCACAAGGCCGAGGGTCAAATGCATTTAACAGACACACCTCTATAGGACAGGCCCAACTTTCCAAATTAAAGACACACGATGGGAAGATAACAACAAATCTTAATGATATACTGAAGGAAATAGAACATTTCTACGGGTTATTGTATTCATCTACGATGCCAGGTCCTAATGACAGATCTGCGGACGACAAGAGGGCTACTCTCACAAAGCACTGGTCTGAAGACATCCCAAATATAAGTATATTCGAAATTAAATCGGCCCTAAAACAACTTAAGAACAACAAAGCCCCTGGAGAAGACGGAATTACATCTGAGCTTCTGAAAGTAGGAGGAACCCCTCTGTTGAAAGAGCTTAAAAAACTATTCAACAAGGTAATAGAACATGGAGAAACCCCGTCGACATGGAGTACGAGTATTGTGATATTGTTCCACAAAAAGGGGATAAATCACTGCTCAAAACTACCGACCCATTTCCTCCTTTCCCATGTGTATAAAGTATTCTCCAGAATTTTAACAAACAGGCTGACGGGTCGATTTGATGAATTCCAACCTCGAGAGCAAGCTGGGTTTAGGAAAGGCTTTAGTACAATTGATCATATCCACACGCTAAGACAAATCATTCAGAAAACCGAAGAATATAATCAGCCACTCTGCCTCGCCTTTGTAGACTATGAAAAGGCATTTGACTCAATCGAGACTTGGGCAGTGCTAGATTCACTACAACGCTGCAAAATAGACTATCGGTATATAGAGATAATAAAATCTCTATACAAATCTGCAACAATGATGGTCCAGCTCCATGATAGCACTAACAATATTTCTATAAACAAAGGTGTTAGACAAGGAGATGTTATATCTCCAAAACTCTTCACAAACGCCCTAGAAGATATTTTTAAACTGCTATCCTGGACAAAATGTGGAATAAATATTAACGGAGAGTACATTTCTCACCTCCGATTCGCAGATGACATAGTGCTAATAGCCGAATCACCTGATAAGCTCCAAGACATGCTCTACGACCTCAATGAAGCGTCGAACAAAATTGGTCTGAAAATGAACATGGATAAAACAAAAGCCATGATTAATAGTCATATTTCACAGACCTTCGATCCTATTTCCATTGGAGGAACAGAAATAGAGGTTGTAAACGACTATACCTATCTGGGACAAGTAATACAACTAGGGCGAAATAACTTCTCAAAAGAAATCGACAGGCGCATACAACTGGGATGGGCAGCATTTGGAAAACTAAAGTACATTTTTAAAGCGAAAATTCCGCAATGCCTTAAAAACTAAGGCGTTTAACCAATGCATCCTCCCTGTATTAACTTATGGCGCAGAGACGTGGAATCTGACAGCAAGTCTTACCCATAAAATAAAAGTCACCCAGCGTGCTATGGAGAGATCCATGCTCGGAGTGTCGCTAAAAGATAGAATCCGAAACGAGGAAATACGCAGAAGAACTCAAGTAGTGGATGCTACCCAACGAATAGGCACACTCAAGTGGCAATGGGCAGGACATATCTGTCGAAGAGACGACGGTCGATGGGGAAAAAAAGTATTGGAATGGCGCCCAAGAACTGGCAAACGAAGCATTGGCCGACCCCTTACAAGATGGACCGACGATATAAGAAGAATAGCGGGAGTGACCTGGATGCGGAAGGCGGAGGATCGAAGAGGATGGAGACTCATGCGGGAGGCCTACGTTCAACAGTGGACGGACACAGGCTGATGATGATGATGATGATATCATAAAATAAATTTCTGGAGAAAACGGAGCAAATATTGGTTTGATTGGTTTTAGAAAATGAAAATGGAACAGGCGTACGAATTAATTAATCAGTTCTGACATGTTCCATGTTGTGTGTGTGTTTAGCCGGTGGTTTGCGGATATAGTCCATTTCCATGCAATTAATGCTGCGGGGTTAAAATCTAATTACAAACTTGCGTGCGTAGAATGCAAATAAAGAAGTCATTAACTATTACTTTTGTTACCGTCAAACGAAAAGCGATTGCACATTACCGATATTGCTCAAGTTAAAAGTGAATTAAACTCCGGTGTCTTAAAAATTTCAATATTCACAAAAGAGCAGGGAAGATAAGATTCCAAAGACACAATAAAAAAAAAGTCAATTTAAATAAAAAGAAAATACGTTTATCATTTTTTTATTTTCTTTATGTAATCACATACAGGAGAATACCGACAGATGGTGATAGTAATTCTGAAGTCTCATCTGTGAAATTCTATGACGCTTACCATATTATATATGGTTAAGCGCAGCATGTGGAGTGTTGACCCGCTAATGTCATAGACTACAGGCCGAGATTAACGCATCATCCTTATTATTACAGGAATTTACTATGAATGGGTGGTCTTCACGGGACGACTTTCGTCTACTACGAATTTTAAATAATAGGCTATGACTGGCATTTTAAGGGTGAGGGATCAAATTCACACCAACCGGGGTATTTTAGAGCTCAGAAATCGATTAAAAATCTTTTTTTTTTTAATCTCAGTCGGGGATCGAACCCACGACTTTTGGCTTGCAAATCAAACGCTTTGACCATTGAGCTATACCTGCCGGTAAAACTAGCTAGATTTGAATTAAATCCTAATGAATTGTTATGTCATGCTATCGTCGTTACACTACATAAATGAAACCGAATCACAGTCCAAAAATTACAGCAAACCGCGATTTATAAGTATGGACGATGGTGTTACAAGATAATGATATTATAAGAGTTTTTCAAATGAGTCTCTATCAATACGACTGGATTTAAGTATGTAGAACTATAACAGATAAGTCTGTTGAAAGCTGTTTTTAAATAGCTTCGTAGAAAGTGATATATTTAATTACAGTTAAAAAACACTTTTGCGATCCATGTCTTTGGAGACATAGTAATTTACGCTAAAATGTAATAGCACATCTAAAATCTATGAATGTTTCATAATAAGATCCAAAAAATAAACACATAACACATTTTAAGCAATCCATATCCGATCCATCATGAATGTTTACAAAAGCTGTGACAATACTCAAATAAGCTATTGTTGTTTTCAGCAACACACCGTACATACAAATAAAATCACTGTGTGTCGTTCACATCGATCATTGCACAATCACCAGCTGTAAACAAGTTTTCAAATTGCATTAAAAAAGTTTTTAAAAAACATCAAATTTATTCGCGGAAAATTGTTTTTTCGTGTTGTTGATTTGAGCGTCGCGACGCAGTGATGTTCTTCCGGCGACGTCCGCCCGGCAACTGACTCTCTGTCCGCCGTACGCGCGCATGGTTGGGATCGACCAGCTGGGAGAGATGGAGTTTCCCTCTCAGCCTTCCTCTCTTCTGCCTCACGAGGCCTGGAGACGGATGAGGAGCATCCCGCTCCACTGCCCCGCCACAATATCACCTTGGTGTCCCTTATCGGGGCTCAGACAACTTTATTTTCCTTTGCCCAGATTATCTTCTTGCTAATAAACGAGTTTTCATTATCGCTGGATGGCCGGAAATATTCCGTTTTCGGGAGACATCGCGCGGAGGATCTTTTCATGCTCTCAAAGTCAGAAGATCGCGAGAGAAGTTACAACATTATGTTAATATATGACGAGCTTTCAGGAAGATTACATTATGGTATCTCTAAAATAATGAGCGCTGTTTTGATTAATTCTCTCTTGTAACAAGAGGCTTTTTGATGACTTGCTTGGTGAAAATCCTCTTTGTCCCGTCCTGTTTTTGGAGACCCATTACTGGACGCACGCAAAAAGCTACTTGTTAGAGAGTGGCTGAAAGCCTTCCCGTGATTCTAGGTGCATCATTTAGATGTCAAATAGACCTCAGTCTAAGGCTACTGGCTTCTGGGTGGTTACATCAATCATAATGCAGCTTGGTTTTCTAATATTTTGTATACATTTAATAATCGTGTAAGTTATAGTATTTAGATTGAACCGCCCCTAAATATGCTTAAGTACTAAGACCTGATTAACAAACATTCAAATAATCCTTGAATACTAAAGCCGTGTCTGCAAGTCCCCGGGTTCCTGCCGTGGAAATCGCCAGGAAACATGTATGTATATTCTTAGATATACATTCGGGTACAAAAATTTCTTGTAACAGTGACAGGTGACAACTGTGTGGAGGCAATTTATGGTGATCATATGTTCCAGATATGGAACGGCTATGAAAAGATGTTTTGAGTTATTTTATCCAAATTTTTATTCAACGTATTATATTCTCGTGTAAGACGGTGATCAGGCAAACGGTGTAGTGGTTCGTATAAAGTTTTTATTTATATTAGATGAAATATTTTCATGAACGTAATCAAAACAGGACAGCCATTTGGTTCTCAGAAGATACATCACAAAGCCATAATTTTGTAGTTATGATTTTCCGTCTAAGCGATGGAAGCCGGTTTTCTGAAAAGGGGAGGGGGTGGTGGGTAATCCTACCTCCTGTTGAGGCGCTTGCGACCTTTTGTCCTTGTACCGTCCTTCCCACCCTCGGCGCGACCTATCCCACTGAGCGGAGCAAACTCTTCATTCGTAATGGGTGTTTGGATTTGACTGAAATGACTGCCGCTCAGAACGATAAAGACTTATGGAAGGTTTAACTCAACGGTCTGCAAACGCAAGTTATGTTTATGGAAGCAAATAGAGGTAAATTATTGATTGATACGCTTAAATATACATCTGTATTGAAAAAATTACCATATTCTCATAGTTTCAGATTAAAATATAAAGTCTTCCCTTTTCATAAGCATTTTTTAACTAGTTTGGATATCCAACTGATTTCCACCATAAAACCGACCTGTTCAGTCTTTCAGGTGTGTTCGAATTGTATTTTTAAACTATTAATAAAATCAAAATTGGAAGATTAACCAAATATTGTGTCTAGTTTACGATTCTCCTGAAAAAAATGAGGAGCTTCGTTAAATGTAATCTTTGTTATGAAGTATGTAAATAAGTTTTGCCTAATTGTTTATACATTTGGATTTAAGAAAGTACAAGTTGCAATTAAGTTTGAGGTGATGGAGGAAATAAATCAATGTAATTTTGTAACGCATCCAAAATCTCATTACTGTGGAATACCTGCACAAAGTTTCCCGGCAGAACATCAGAATAAATGTATTTTTTTATATGTACTATGTATTTATGTGTCTACACCTGAAGCTATGCCAAATATTTTTATGTATTTATGTTAACACATGCAGGAGAATACTGACAGCTGGTGACAGGAATTCTGAAGTCTCATCTGTGGAATTCTATGACGCTTACCATGGTGTATATGGCTAAACGATGCATGTGGAGTGTTGATCCGCCAACGTAATAGACTAATACAGGTGTGCCACAATCAAATAAGGCAATATTATAAATAAATAATTTTACAACGGTACTCAAGCTCCCAGCGCCTATCGCCTATTTATGTAGACACAACGAGGTCCTTGCTTTATTAATTTCTAAATGAACTTAAAAAAAACTGAAATTTATCAAATTAATATATATTTTTAGCTTTTGGTGTGCCGCGGTATTCAAGGTGAGAACTTTGGTGTGCCGTAGAATCCATAGACGTACTTTGGTGTGCCGTAGATGAGAAAAGGTTGCGGAGCTCTGCCATAGACTACAGCCCGATATGCACGCATCATCCTTATTATTACAGGAATTTACTATGAATGGGTGGTCTTCACGGAACGACTTTCGTCTATCGCCAATTTTAATTAATAGGCTATGACTGGCATTTAACGGGTGAGGGATCAAATTTACACCAACCGGGGGTATTTTAGAGCTCAGAAATCGATTAAAAATATATTTTATTTTAATGTCCGTCGGGATCGAACCCACGACCTTTGGCTTGCAAAGCAAACGCTTTGACCATTGAGCTATGACCGCCGGCTGTAAGTGTAGTTTTACTTTACACGGAGAAATTCTAAACAGCGTTCAATAGACGTCATAATTGTTCTTAGATTACCTATATTATAATTATGAACTTACGCTATTAAATGTGTTATAAATTTTAATGTAAATAAACTATGACAGATATGTTGATCTCATGCCATCTAGCGAGTAATTATTCGTACTTTACAGGTGATCGAGCTGTCGGAAGACCTTTAGTAAATTATATTAATCTTATATGTTCATAGTTATTAGGGCATCATAACTGTTTCAATCATGGCAATCAGCAGAGTGAGCTGGATTCTCAAGATTAGCTTTGGAATTGCGGATAATGGACCACGCTGTATGTTTGCCAACACGCCTGCTCACCTACTATGGCTATTGAGACCGACTCGATTCATTACAGATTCAGAGAGCGAATTCCATCGCATTCCTATTGAAACAAGTCACTGAAAGGTATTAATTATACGCCGGTACTAAAGGTCAACGCAGACCTTGCAATTTACAAGACGACAGAGAATATACTTGAATATAGGTTGACACAGTTTCATCCATAATGTTTGGATTTTCTTTTGGAGTTGATTACGAGTAATAAGTGATCTTTCTACATGGTGACCTTCATAGCAAGTAATTTAATAATCCATTAAAAGCTCTGAAATGTAATAAATGAGAATCTTTTAATCAGAGTACTAATTTCTCAATCATGAGATATACATATAATGATATGCATAATCAAGGAAGATAGGCATCTATTAAGAACCATCTCTGCGAGGCGATCGGTCAAATCATGCGCCACAATGGTCTTCTTCACATTGTGGAAGGGATGGTTGAGGGTAGAAACTTCAGACAGCGCCCTAGACGGGAGTATTTGCAGCAAGTGTTCGAGGACATGAGTTGTAGCTCTTATGCTGAGCTATAGAGGGTTGCATATGATCTTGAAGAGTGGAGATACAAGATTTCGTCGCTGCAAACCAATCCATCGTATTGATACTACGAAGAATGATATGTTTAATTTAGCCAACGGTCAAAGCAGCACAATACCTGCATAAAATGCATTAACTTGATGATATTTCATAAAAGTGAAGGTCAGAGAGTTTAGTCTCCGACTATATGGTCGGAAGGCTTCTTTCATTTATTGAGGCTTTTTGATGGATTATGTTGCAATGGATTGATAACAAGTGGTATCTATAAATTCTAAAATAGGTGGTAGAATATAATAGCTCAATGGTCAATATACGTGTAATTAACAAGACTTGGATATGGAATCTTCGGATCGAATTTACGTTCGATGTTTCTTTTTCTCTCATCAATTGATAAAATAAATGTCATATACTATGTTATTTGCTATGCACCTGTAAGAATATTAATTATTAATTATTATTTAAACAAATCTATAAACTTCTTAAATGAAAATATTGCTTTAGTACGATTCGAACTCATTAAATATATTAGTAATATAAATTTGATGACTTGGTCCAAATGAACGTCGGAATAGATGCATACATCAAGCGATGTCGTTACAACTACGGTCATAAATCCTTGCCTTGGAGCAAATCTCTCTCCAAACATTTCGTTCGTTCCATTTGCGCCATGACAAGTTCCCAGTGCACTTTGTCCCATATTTCATGAATTATTCACAAGCAGCCGCCTGTCTCTGCGAGGCCAGAAGTTTGATCACACCCAAGGACCATGTTTTATTAACACACTTCCGATGGACGTACAATTTTCATCTGCTTTCAGAACAACGCGACCAAGCACAAAAGGACAAATTCATGGACTATTAAATATTATTCGTAAATAATCTTTACATAATTAAACGTTTAAAGAGAAAATTCCGCAAGTCTTAAAACACAAGCGTTTAATCAATGCATCCTCCCTGTATTAACTTATGGCGAAGAGACGTGGAATCTGACAGCAAGTCTTACCCATAAAATAAAGGTCACCCAGCGTGCTATAGAGAGATTCATGCTCGGACTGTCGCTGAAAGATAGAATCCGAAACGAGGAAATACGCAGAAGAACTCAAGTAGTAGATGCTACTCAACGAATAGGCACAGTTAAGTGGCAATGTGCAGGACATATCTGTCGAAGAGACGTCGATCGATGGGGAAGAAAAGTATTGGAATGGCGACAAACAACTGCCAAACGAAGCATTGGCCGACCCCCTGCAAGATGGACTGACGATATAAGCGTAACGTAAATTGCGTCAAAAAATCGTTTTTAGGTTAGGTGCAATTCGCCAGCTTATCCGTAAAACCTTTCTTGGTACGGACATTAAATCCATCTCGGTGTGTGAGTCCCGTAAGTGTTTACGCGTGAGAGGAAATGCTTTAAAGTGTCGTTCACTTGAGAGGAGGGAGTACGGGAGGACGCGCGGCGCTGGCACTTTTATGGGGCATAACCTCAAACGTGGAGGAGGTCGTAAAAGAAGGAAACCCGAGAGTTATTGCGTGCGGAGGGATCCTCTGGAGACGGGAAAGGTTAGTGATCGATACAAGTGCGTTTATTATTCTTACGGTGGTGATAGATTTTAATGGACACTTATAGAGGCTGCCTTGTTGAAAACTCAATCAGCAAACGTGGTTTAGCTATGGACTTGACTTGAAGTACGAAAGACAACAAGAATGATAGCAAGTTTATAAAAAAAAACGGAACAACGAAAAAAATCAGAATATTATTCATTATATTGTGAGTTTAACCAGCACATCATTTCATATCCGAAAACTGACATCAAAATACCCACTAGTGAAATAGTAAAAAATATCACAGCCAGTTTTAACTTCGTCTTAGAAGGCTTATGTGTCTCCATTAACTCGTCATTAGTTACAAAGTCAAACTATCGTTCTTCCAGTATTCTACTCAAACATTTGTACTTAAAACCCAGCTACCTTATTTAAAATCTATATTGTGAAAGGATAAAATTGCTTGATTGACAGTGAAGTTAGTTAAAAAACATAGGATACTATACATATAATATAAATATACACTGAAGTGTGTGATTAGCCTGAAGCTAATATAGAGTAAGAAACAAATACCTGAAACAATGTAATCTTAAGAATATCTAGCAATGTTTATATTATGAAGCTTTCATACGAAATTACTTTCATATTTACTTTCGTAAATGATTCTGCCGAGCTTTCAAAACGCCCGCATGAACGTGAGCCCCCAGAGACATGGGTACAGCAGTTGTAATGTGTGGCAGAGAGTTTAGTTGTGAGAGAGTCACGAGCGTATGTCGCGTCAGCCTGCGTCAATCTACGTCACGTTAATTTACGTTACTCGATTTCAGATACGACTCAACTTGGATGCCGCACTTTTTAACGATCAGTTTTCTGAAGAATAAGGAGTTTAATGATAGAAGGTAACGTCGCAAGAAATTTCTGTCAGCTGTTTGGCACTCGCAACGCGACGGGAAGAGACGCATAAGAGAAAGAAAGATACTAAGTTCGATTAAGTCAAATATTTTATCTTGGAAAGCAGAACTGTTCAAAACCAATGAAAATATTAAAGTTCATTAAATATTTTATACAACCAAGTTGATTAGTTAAGTGTTTTTATATTTCCGAACTTGTCTGTCGGTTTATATCTTCGTAGTATCAATCCGGTGGATTGGATTGCAGCAACAGAATCTTGCATCTCGACCTCCATTCCTCTCGGTCCTCCGCAATCCTCTTCAGCTCAGCATAAGAGCTACAACTCATGTCCTCGAACACTTGCTGCAAATATTCCCGCCTAGGGCGCCCTCTACAGTTTCTACCCTCAACCATCTCCTCCACAATGTCGTGAAGAAGACCATCGTGGCACATGATGTGACCGATCCATCGAGCTCGCCTCTCTGAGATGGTTCTTATAAGGTGCCTATCTTCCTTGATTATGCTGAGAATCTCATTGTTCGTGACGTGGTCTCTCCAGGAAATTCCGAGAATTCTTCTGTATGACTACATCTCAAAGGCCTCTAGACTTTTTTTATCACTTATAGATAAGCGCTATGTCTCACAGCCTTACATTAAGATGCTCCAAACAAATGTTTTGGCAAGTTGCTTGCGGAGCCTTAAATTAATATTCGGTTTATATAGGAGTGTGTTTTTGCGCAAAGGAATTAGGGCAACAGCATTGGCTACCAGGTGATCCCCTTTTATAATGTTACGGTTAGCGTGCGACGGGAACATTTTATCGCGACGTATTTTCTCACATGTACGTGGACTGGGGTCTCTAACGGTCCTGCAGTGCCACACTGAGGCGATACACGGAACCAGGTGTTTTTGCTACACTACCTACAGCGAATCGCGCTATTGGAAATTCATTAAGCGTTATTAATGATGCAAGGAGGCCGTCCAAGGCTACACCCATTTGGAAATTTAACATTTATAAATGGCGTCAACAATTAATGCTAAAAAATAAGTGACACAAAATAAAAATATATTTGATTTGAAGATCGTGAAAATATTCAGTAGTAAGACTTCAAATATGGAAACCATCAACTATAACAGTCTGACAAGTACATAAGGAGGCAGTATTAAAATTAAGGTATTGGAAAGGAATAATAGTTAACAAACCACTGCGTAACCGAAAACTGCTAGATTTTCAACCAAAATAAGTGTTACACAAAAATTTTTAATTTTATTAGAATATTATTTTATTATTTCAATCGTGAAAATATTCAGTAGTAAGACTTCAAATATGGAAACCATCAACTGATCATCCTTGATAAAAACAAGTTGATAAGGAGGCAGTATTAAAATTAAGGTATTGGAAAGGAATAATAATTGAACTGAACGCTAACTTAATACCTTTCAAAATATATCAACATCGACCATTACAAGTGTGCGAATGATTTTCTGTTGAATGAGAGAGAAGCTTAATAATGAATCCAAAGGTTATAATGATAAGTTAATATTTAGTGGTCTGCGTAACCGAAAACTGCTAGGAGATATGTAGTCTAGTCGATTTTCATGTAATGGTTTTAGACTGTTAGAGGATTGTTTACAACATGGTTAAACATGTTACTGTGCAAAATATTCCTTCTGTGCTCTACTTACAATTGATGGCTGCCGACTCCATGGTGTTCGCATTGGTGGTAGCATCTGGTAAATACTCACCTGAAAGAAGAAAAAAAAACAGTAAGTTAAAATTGTTCACGACTCAAAAATTAATATTGTCAATTTTTTAACGATTATTATAATGGTACACTTTAAATAAATGGTTGAAGAAGATTTTGACCTGAAAATAATACGATACTTTTATATATTTACAATAAAATAATTCTCACGAACTAATTATATACCTAGAAAGCATGTGACAAATTACGATTAATGCTCAAGTTGCATATGGAACTCTGAGAAATAGAAGAAGGTGGAGGCCAATATTAGATACAAGTTTAGTTGAGGCTCAAAAATGTCACCCAGACAATTACAGCATTTGAAAATGAAGCAAGAAAATAGTATAAAATAATTATTCATAAATGGTTAAATGGAAAATCATTTCTGTGAAGACCCCGATCGTCTTCAACGCAATGGCTTAGAAGAGTATGAAGAAGACGAAACTCGGATAGAAATGGTTGAGATATGTGAGGCATATGATAGATCATTCGAGAAGGTGAAATGTTTTCGCAAACGCCCGGAGTGGGCGTATTCCGAAGGGCGGGTTTTAATATCGTCCGCTCTGTGCGAGAGAGTTCGGCTGATTTTAGGTGGAGCAATATCGCAAATCCAGGATATATTCAAGATCTACTAAATCGCCAGGTGGTACGTATAGCATATCGCTAATATAGCATATATATACTGGAGCAGATATAGCTAAAAAAAAGCTGAACTCTGGCATCTGGCTGTCATATATTTGTAGCCAGATCGCTTTCCAGGAAAAAATATTTTTAGTTTTTACATTTTTCCAATTTTTCGTTCGGCCAGCAAAAACAGAAAATTTGAAACGGTTAAAGGGAAACTGCAGAAGCATTTATTATTTTTTACACTTACGACCAATCTAAGATACGTTTTTAATACTGTAATATAATACTGACGGTTGTAAAATTTTGTTATATTAAATAAGATGTTACATGATAGATACATATAACATGAGTTTTTAACTTTATTTTTTGCTTAACGTACGAGAATTATTAACCCTTTCGTTACGGCTCGGTGGAATACAAATTATACTGTCAATACGGCGTGAATTTTTCAAACGATTTTTTTTGCTTAAAACTAGTATTTGAAGCATAAATGTACTTATCTGATCTATTTTCATATTTCACATTGGTTCTTGTATCCTTTAGCCATCAGATGATGCATAAAAAACTAATATATTTCAACAAACGTTCATTATGTAACTCCATACATGTGGTGGCATTGACACATGTGGTTTACAGAAAAATCGCTCCTGTGACGAAACTCAACGATATTTATTTACATGCTTTACAGATTTCTGTAATTAATACATGTAGGTTGATAAACGGAATGACTGCAGTACTGAAAGTAGCAAAACGATACATCACGGCTCCAGGTGTCAACGGTAGGGGAATCTTAGACGGCATATATCGACAACCGATGCGAAAGGGTTGAATGAGTAGAGAGATCAAAGAAGATCTCTTAGACACGCCCAAATATGTGGACAACAAATAAAATATAGCGTATTATAATAATGATATAATATACGCAAGTACGTATTCGCATTCAATTTGATATACATAATTTATGTAAATATAATGACAATAATCCCTACATAATTAAAATTAAAAAAGACACGTCTTAAATAAAATATATTATTATTTTTCCGAATATTTTTTAGAATGTGCAGTGTCCTTGTATTTTATTGTTCTGTGCCATTTAACGGTGTATACCAAAGTGATTAATGAAGAAACTTCCATCAGCCTTGAATGTGTCCTGAAAGAAAGTGGCGTCCCCATTGAAGACGAGAGACGAAGATTTTCCATTCAACCGACCATTTTGTAATTTCCATCCGAGTCCCTAACCGATTGACATTTTCACTTTATTTTTTGCTTAAAATAATTAATGAGGTTTCCTCTTCCATAGCCCATTGAAAGAAATAAATAAAAAATGCTTAAATTGATAGTCAACTGATTGAAGGGTATTTATAATGTAACCACAATCATTAAAAACAGATTATACAATTCTCACAAAGCGTTGATAAAACCTCGACAATCAATTTTATTCTTAGTATTATTTAAATTAAACTACTATAATTAACTTAAATATCTCTGAATAAATTCAGCCGACGACGTTAGACCTTTATTTACTGACGGGACTCATAATTCCCATACCACAATATCAAATATTGATCGTGCATTTTGCAGCAGTTGTGCCCAGACGGGACTTAAAAATTTATTCGGATTTAAAAACAATAAAATAAATGCTTATTTAAGAAAAAAATTATGTTTTTTCATAATTTTTCCCTATAGTCTATCAACACTTATTCGTATAAAAATAATCAGAAAAGTAAATACATTATTTCATAATTCAGTAAATAGAGGGTTAAGCACCATTAATTTAAAGAAATGTTAGCTTTAGTGTTTATCTTATGGATTTTTTTTTTAAATTATTTATTAGAATATTATTTTATTATTTCAATATTCTAATCTACTTTTATAGATCATTGACTATATTACAATATTATAAGTAATTAAATATACACATACTATAATGCAACAAATTATTTTTAAACGCATCAATTCGTTGAGAAAAATTATCGGCAGAGGCGGGATGCGAACCAGCGAACTTTGGAACCAACCATTTGTTCACGTTCAATGCCCTTGACCACACGACCATTGACTACCCGACTCGATGCGTCGAAAATCTTGCATTTATAACATTGTTTGACATAACAGTGTGGTCAAGGGCATTGAACTTGAACAAATGGTTGATTCCAAAGTTCACTGGTTGGCACCCCGCCTTTGCCGATAATTTTTCTAATTGATGCGTTTAAAAAGAATTTGTTGCATAATAGTATGTGTATATTTAATTACTTCGTGTTTATCATTCTACAGCACAAACTTAATTTGTAGTTTAATATGGTTACTGTTATTTAAATTATTAGAATTTCCTGTGGTTTCTTAAAAAAAGACTGATACTAATTAGATGTTCAAGGATAACAAATCCAACCTTAGATTCTTTTTAAGTGATTCAAAATTAATAGTTTACGATATAGCTATCATGAAAACTTTGACACCTGGATGTATTTTCTCTTATCGATGTTGTCACCTCGCACCTGGCACAATTTTCGTTAGCTCGGCCATCTCTTCAATATTTATCTGATCCCATCACGTGCGTCGTCGGAGTAATCTGCAGATTCCATCCTCGAGAGCCCAGGAGTTGCGTGGGAGGAAGAGCTGCCTCTATCTGATGATGTCATAAGGCCCGAACGTGGCACGCCAATCATGGAGGATAAGCCCACGTGACTTGCATACGTAAATGCCTGAGATATTTCAATCAGCGTCCCGTCGATACGCAGCGAAACTCGGCTCTTCATCTTCACCATTGAAAAGTAATGAGCATGTTTTAATGCTTATCTTACTTACGGGTGTACTGGTTTGGGTAACAATTATAAAAGTTGAGGTTCCTCATAATTTATAAATATTTATTTATTTACCTTGTTTTCACATGGATCACGTAACAAAAGTTCTCTATTAGGAGACTGCAGTTTCGACTAACTCGTAGCCTTTCTCAATCCTTCTCTAGTTAAGAGATAACTGAGCTGCGTTGTACTTATAAGTGGTCTAACCCATTTTTGTAGGAGAGGGGGTGTGGGTGTGTCTATCAGAAAATGATAAGAGAATTCTCTATTAGGAGACTGCAGTTTCGACTAACTCGTAGCCTTTCTCAATCCTTCTCTAGTTAAGAGATAACTGAGCTGCGTTGTACTTATAAGTGGTCTAACCCATTTTTGTAGGAGAGGGGGTGGGGGTGTGTCTATCAGGAAATGATAAGAGAGGGAGATAGGTAGTGTTGCACGGATGAAGTAAGAACCGAGGAAGAGCCCTCATAATGCTCAATAGAAATCGAATTGAAATTGTGGCTTTTGGGTTTAGCCATATGTGGCGAATTATTCCTTTCCAATATTTCGACCGCCATTGCAGGGGTCTTCTGCAGGGTTGATGACTTGGAACTAAGTGTAAAACTTAGAACACCCATGAATGGCTGAGAAAGTCTACATTATATACACAAAAAATTAGTCAAATTTCAATAAATGATACGAGTAGTTGATAAATATGATTAAATATTAAAACTGCGTAAAAAATATCTTCAATATCATCTCAAAAGTATTACGTAAAAAAAGTGTGTTCTAGTGAATGCTCAAAATATAAATAAAAACTTATAAAACTTATTAAAAAACAAATATTTAATGCCCATAAAGTTTTGTATATGAAATAACAAAATTCGAAAACTGCGGGACAATTTAAAACAACACAGCAAAAAAAAAACAGATCGCAAAACTTTTAATTACGTAAATATTAAAAGTTTTATGTTCGTTTGCATAAATAAATATTCAATATTCATACACTTTCAGCGCTTTCGGGAGTAGACAACGAGCCGCGGGAGGATCCGTCTCATTACAAAGTTTATCAGTTTTCAAGAAAAAAGAAAGTAAAACTTTTCGTAAAAAAGAGATATTTTTTTGAGACAGGTAACCCGCGCTTGATATGAATTATGGTCGAAAATAAAACGAAACTTTTCACAACGAAAAAGTTACTTTATATAAATGTTACAGGTGATGTGTTTAATGTCTTCAGTGAATAAACTACCAAGTAAATGTATGTATTAACATCCTCGTCTCTAAGTTTGTTATTTAATTGCGTGGTGGCAAGATGCAGGAGCAGATTAACAACACCAAGAACTTGTTTTTTGTAGCACAATTCTCATTTATTGTTATTAAAGACTTGAATTTTCGTCCGACCGGTATGGCGTTCGCCGGTCGGACGAAAGTTAACTGACAACTTCCGGAACACTGTGACATCTAGCGCCGCTAAGACAATCACGGCAAAAAAAGGAAATTAAAGAAGACAGTTGCACCAACATAAAATGGAGCAATGTCATAACAAATAAAATGGCGGATGCAAACGCCGTGTAATTTCATATAATTAAAAACTAACATTACAACATGTACATGTCAGGCGAGCGAACGAGAATAAGGGACAAAAGATCATTTTTCGAGGCTTTGCGGCACCAGCCTAAAAGAGCTGTATCAAGCTGATATCAGTATATAGAAAATATTTGGGGAAACTGTACTTTGAGAAACTGACGGAAAAATGGGCATAGCTGCTGACAGAGGTTTAACATGATTAAGTGTATAGTGGTCACAAGCCTCAAATTAGGAGCGAATATTTAATATATTATTCATAAATTAATACGGCGACAGTAGAAATAATCAATTCACAGTAATCAGCTGTTAATCTAATTGTTTGATGGATTTTATTATTAGCATTTATTATGAGTCTACTAAACACTGTACACTCAAGATATGACTGATGATAGGAGTTATTGGAAATTGCTAATATCAATCCAGACTTCCAGCATGCATCGTGTTGCTGAACCAGCTAAACGCTACATAATCTACTTGAGGTCTATAACACTCTATTGGTATTTTTTTGTATGAGTTTATGTAAGAATATATCATAAATGTACATAAACAATATGAAAAAAAACTGTATTTTAAGCTCTCTATTTAGTCATTATATAGGTATATAATGCGCACTATAAGACGCTTACATAGGTATGCTAAACAGGTATCAAAATAGAGCCTGAGGAGCGTCAGTGTCGCACTTCAGAAAAGGGGCAGTAAACCAAAAATTCAACAATTTCTACAATACATTTTTATAATCAACAAAAGAGAGATTAAATTATTTTAACAGTTGTTTGATCAACTTACAACTCTATGGTTAATTCAGTATATAATAGTTTTTTTAGTAATTGTATATAATGAAGCTTCTAATTCTAAGAAGTAATTAGTATATCAAAATAATATTCTCTCTGATAATTTAGGCTACGCCGTTTTATTTTTTCAATTTGGATTAGCATCGCATTGATTTTAAAATTAGGAATGTTTTTTTATTAGATTAACAATAAAAGATTAGAAGAAGAAAATGTTGGATCCCTTACTTGCATGTCAACTATACACTTATATTTCAGAACACTATTTACAATATATCAGTTGATTAGAACAAGAACAATATCCGAGAATAACTTCCTTAAATTTTTTAATCTGTAGTTCATAATACGAGTAGAAATAAAAAACACGTCGAAGACCCGATCACTTTTAATCATACTTTCCCCTCGAAAAAAAACACAAAAAGGTTTTAAAAAACAGCCTTCTAAAGTGGTTGCCCCCCCTTAACCCGACGATCGCCGTAAGCAAACATGTGCGCTCTACGATCGCCATAAAATATTTTTAAATATCAACAAACCAAAAAGGATCGATATTTTTCGATAGTTTGGGAGATATTCAAGGGCTGGCACTGAAACATGTGCTGATGAAGTGTCGTGAAATATATTTTTTTGTTGTTACAAATAACAGCAAAATGTCAGCGGGCCGCAAGTGGGCTGCGGGCCGCGGTTTGGCCAGGCCCCGCTCTAGAACATGTCACGCTTTTGTGTGGCAAATGTATGGATGCGAGGAGCCGCTCGGATAAGTCTATTGAAGACGCAGAATTGAAAGAGATTTCTATGCGCCATACAAGTCTGCTCGAGTGAAGGATCCAGGCGACAATCCACTCCGCCCT
The DNA here is from genome assembly GCA_022606575.1 of Glossosoma conforme. Classification (NCBI taxonomy): domain Eukaryota; kingdom Metazoa; phylum Arthropoda; class Insecta; order Trichoptera; family Glossosomatidae; genus Glossosoma; species Glossosoma conforme. The sequence goes on along the minus strand of JAGTXR010000082.1, from coordinate 3,027,082 downwards.
GAATGAAGACTTCTCCGAATGGATTGTCGGAGACTTAAGACTAGTGAGTGATTAAAGTTACCGTCGAAGTGATGCGTTCCCGGATTACAGCGGTGTGAAAAGTCGAGTTAGTTAAGCCACCTATTAAGAGCAAATAGACCTTGCGATCGGTTTGTGTTGACCATATGAACCTTTATTGCAGTTTTAAGCAATTTTAAGGAGTACCCCTAAAAGATGCAAAAGAATTTGTATACCTTGGAAGTACAATCACCTGGGATGGCAGAACAAAAAGAGAAGTCAACAGTCGAATACATCAAGCAAGGCTAGCTTTCAATAAAAAAGCCAAAATTCTTGAGTCAAAGAATATTTCTTTAGGGCTCCGCAAGCAACTTGCCAAAACACTTGTTTGGAGCATCTTAATGTACGGCTGTGAGACATGGTGCTTATCTGAAAGTGATAAAAAAAGACTAGAGGCCTTTGAGATGTGGTCATACAGAAGAATTCTCGGAATTTCCTGGAGAGACCACGTCACGAACAATGAGGTTCTCAGAATAATCAAGGAAGATAGGCAACTAATAAGAACCATCTCAGAGAGGCGAGCCCGATGGATTGGTCACATCATGCGCCACGATGGACTTCTTCACGATATTGTGGAGGGGATGGTTGAGGGTAGAAACTGTAGAGGGCGCCCTAGACGGGAGTATTTGAAGCAAGTATTCGAGGACATGAACTGTAGCGCTTATGCTGAGCTGAAAAGGGTTGCGAAGGACCGAGAGGAATGGAGATCGAGATGCAAGATTCTGTTGCTGCAATCCAATCCACCGGATTGATACTACGAAGAAGAAGCAATTTTCAACTAATAATTGCTGACCAAAGTGATGAATGGACTGAGGATATCATCTGCTAAATTGGTTGCTAGCAAACGGAATTACGCTGCTTTTGGGTGCTTCTGCGCGTCCGTCAGCAAGAGTGCAGACGCAAGTAATGACTCCTGATGTCTGCCATTCTGCAGAATTCATTTCCATGCCTTACCATTTCCTTATCTATTCCCACGTATTTCGTGATTAGCACCGTGTTACCAAAGAAGGCAATTCGAGACTCGCTGTAGTATACTAACTTCGAAGCCTTAGATTGAGGTCTATTAGACATCTAACTGATGCACCTAGAATCTAACTAGTAGCTTTTTGCGTGGGTCCAGTAACGGGTCCTACTTAGTATCAACTCACCTCCGGTCTTTGATCTTATCCTCAGTGCCGGATACTTGGTATTCCGGCATCACCATATAAGCTGATGCTGTAATTTCGGGACCGCTACCTCGGTTCCGCAACAGTGTTTTTTAAATAAAATAAACTTTACATATCATCAGTCTCTGGTCGCGAAAGTCAACAAAAATCAAGGAATAAATACGCATCGTACATTTATAACAATGTCATGATCAGCAATAATTACCATAATTATCGTATTTTCGATTCGAAATGCATGTTGGCAAAACGCTAATCTCGAAATTGAATCTCCGCCATTTTGAATTAGCTCGCACTGAAGTTTGACAGCCGCCATTTTGTGAATTCGCCGATAATTGGCCAGCGATCCGCGAACGCATTTCATGGGATTAATTTGATAGAATTTCACGGAAATTCAGTGGATGGAGTAAATGTGTCACGTTTCGCTGAAAGGCGATGTCCGGATGCGAATATAAATTAAATATAGACGTGATTGTTTGACATCGGGTAGATTTTAACATCTTCCTCTCTCTCAAAAGTTGTTATTCCGTCGCGTGATGGCAGTGTTAGGAGCAGATTGATAACACAGACTTTGCAGAAGCACATATATATACGACAAAACTTAACAAATTTAGGCCTCGACCTAGGAACAGCATTAGGCCGAGCTACAATATAATATCTCCCGCCAAAGGGCGGGAACCGACTGCCGCGCTGGTGATGGCTCTCGCCCAGCGCTACTAGCGGCGGTCTAAATAACTAGTCCCAAATGGCGGACATAAATGTATGACAAGCGAACAGAAATAAGATAAGAAAGATTGTACATCGAGGTTTTCGGTACCAGTCAGCAAGGGCTACATCATGCTGATGTCAATGCGTTTAAACGAGTCAACGGGGAATCACTATATTTTGTACATCGTTGAATAGAAGTGGAGAAGAATAAAGTCACGACTGACACACCATAATGACATTTCCTAGACGTTTAATGATTTATAGGTTCGTATGTCATGCAGAAAAATGTACGTCCTTTTTTATATACAAACTTATTTTCTCTCTCTTGAAGAAAGAACTCTTTGAAACTACTGACCTATCCAAGCATTGATGTGTTTTGCCGCTTAGATGTCTAAATTTTGGCGAAATGGAAAGCTTATAGTCGTATCATCCCGTATCTGCTTTATACCTAAACCCTTTGACCGCCATAAATTACTGCGATTAAAAAATAACAGCTATTCATTATATATGCATTTTATAAATTAATTGTGCATCCATGATAACATACATTACTTATGTCCAGGTGGGCCCGGGGGTTTGAAGAGATGGCACTGTGTGTCCTATACATGTTTAGGTGCTTGTTAATCAGCACAATCCAGGAAATTCCGTGAAAGATGTTTTACGAATACGAAAAAATAATATCAATTATTTAATATTAAAAATGAATCTTCAAGTTAATACTAAAAACAAATAACAATAAAGTTGTTTCCTCTTCAAGATCTCAAAGTCTTACAGTCAAAATTATTATATACATCGTCTTGTGTAAAAAATATAACATATATTATTATATCCATCAGAAAATCTTTCAGCTTACACGCGTCTATATTACCGAAGGATCTGCGAGAAGGAAAAAGAAAAGGAAAAATGCATTATTCGTAAATTGGGCGAGATCCTTTGGGAGAAAGGCTCAAGGCGATGCGGCGGCTTTCGTTTCCTCGCTCCCTTCACAAAAAGGATGATGAAAATGGCACCGATCCGAAAGAAGGACGCTCCCAAAACATGTACACAAAGGAAAGCGGCTCAATTTCGATAAACAACAAAAAAACTCGCAAGAATCCGATAGAAAAAAATTGAGAATTATTTCATGAGAACGCCATCCCGAAAAAAGGAAGAAAATGGATCTTTTTATAATCCTACTGTGAACATAAAAATACTAAAATAACTTCTTAGGTTTTCACGGCCAGATTTGATATTGTGGCTTTTGGGTTTAGCCGTGTGTGAAGAATTACTCGTTTCCAATATTTCGACCGCCATTGCAGGGGTCTTCTTCAGTGTTGATGATTTAGTCAAAAAAATCAAACCGTCATCCCTGTTGATGTTGATGGGACGTCTTTCGATTTCAATGGCTTCCCTTAATAGGCGTGCATGTTTCCCTTGCGTTCGGGCCTAGTTAGCTAGTCAGGCTGACGGCTAAACTACCTCCAGACACCAACTAATCACTGAATCATTGAATCATCAACCCTGAAGAAGACTCCTGCAATGGCGGTCGAAATATTAGAAAGGAATAATAGTCACACACGGCTAAACCCAAAAGCCAGTATATCGTAAAAATACTATATTAAATAAAAATGTAAGCTCGCATACACAGCCGATCTCATACATATTACGCGATAATTTTCATCATTCATAATTATATTCAGCAGGTCTGCATTAATGGCGTAATTAACCAAAGCTTGCGCCTTACTTTGTCGGGTCTTCTTCTTCCGAGGCCGCGGAACAATGCAACACAGACCTAATTTATTCATTGAACAATAACAATTATTTAATTTTTAATGAATACTGATGCCCTCCGCATAACGAAGGCGATCAATTAGCGGTACTTGTTTGCGAAAATATAACCAGAGAAAAAATCCCATCCATATACTCGTAATATAGGCCATTGCTAAAAACATAAACGTCTCGTGGCGAGTTTTTAATTGTGAATTTAAGCTATACTCTTAGAGTTTTAATTTCATACTTAATTTTTTTTTGTAACTATAAATTATTAATAATATAAAAGTTTGTTGAATGATTGAATAATAAAAAAAATATATACATGCTCTGAATATTTTAATATACTAAAGAGACATCTATCGTTATACGATGGTAACAATGGTATAAATACACCATCTTTCGTGTGTTCGTTCAGGCGGAGAAATAGTCGAGTGGACTGGGCGGTGTAAAAGAACAGAGCAAAGGTTGGTTCCAAGGCTCGTGGTTCGAATCAAGCGTCTGATGTTATTTTTTTAATGAATTAATGCGTATAAAAATTTGATGTATAATTGCATGTGCATATTTAATTACTATTTTTTTTGTCATTATAATATATGTAGTACTAAAATATTCAGTTTAAATACCGAATTGATTTGGTTCAATTATTTATTGGATCATTGACACATCATATTTATTAAACAATTCTGCCACCTTAAACATTGTATTTCAGAGCGTCATTTCATAAATCTGAGATAAACAATAAATAATTTAATTTATTTGGATACTGTTGATATATTTACGAATTCGTATGTTTCCATGTCTCTTAAAACTTAATTACACATTGCGTGGTTCACATATCCATGTTTGGGAACATGTTTAGTGCATTCATGAACCGCCAAACACGACTTTAGATTCCTAAAAGCCGTGATTTATAACATAAGTGAACGTTTTTCGCTGCACGCGTCAGCAATCAAACAAAAGCCGGTATGTAATATCCAAAGGTGGGCGTCGGATTTCAAGCAGCTGATGTCATAGTCACACAGCGGTTCTCTCCATCTACGGCAGCGACCGCTTGCAGCAGCCAGACCCAAGGCCGCCTGCACGAGGAGAGAGGACTGTCATGACTTTGGATCGGACTATGACCAGGTATTGGAAAACTATTTTACAGTGACATTCGCAGAATGACTAATTTGAAACGAACTCAACAATCAATCATCGAAGGAACTGAAGTCACTTTAACTAGGACTTGCTGCAAGAGAACAACTATTATTTGAGAGCGTGCCTCATATTGGTGAGAGTTCAGACAAAATTTCTGAGGTCTCTTTACATGAGGATGTATCGATATTATCCGTGGCTGTACCCATCTAACTTTATACGGGGTATGTTGGGATACAATGAGTTGAGAACTAGAAGGGATGTGTGCTTGAGTAAGCATTTCTTTCGACTAGTGCGCGGCGTGTTCAGAAATCCTGATATTTTGTTAGAAATCGGTTTGTTTGTCCCTGACAATTATTTAAGGTTAAGGAGGCACAGATTGTTTGTTCTTCCTAGTGGTAATACTAACCTGCCAGAGACTATGCCTCTTGGGAAAATGATCAGACTGTTCAACCATATCGCCTCGAATATTGATATATTCCACGTGAGAGAAGCCCAGTTTCGACATGAGCTCCACGAATATCTTTATCAAAGTAATTTCGTGGAGTCTTCTGTTTAACGAGCTTTGGGACTTTTAAATATTTTTTGTAAATAGTTTTATTATAAAGTTGATATCTGTTTTAAAAACGAAATAACCAATTGTAATGTTTTTAAAAATTAAATAAAATAAGTAATAAATTGAAAAAAATAAGTAAAAACATATACCAAAACTGCTTCTTAGCTCTCATCGTATTGTCTGACTATTAATATATATAACATATATTCGAATGCGTATCATGTGTAAAGTTGCCATTGGATTGTTTATTCCCCAAAGTCATTAGACTACAGCACATTTACGCATTGATGAAGAAAATACTCATTACGTCTGATAATGTTCCAAGACAATCGCATATAAAAGTGATTCGTTAAAATTTCTAAATCTATATATAACAATTAAAATAAGTTCAATTAATCTTAGTGATTCAGATAGTCAAGTATTTAGTCAATTGTTTTAGGTAAGAAAGATTTCGCCATTGTAATTTCTTTTTGCGCTTAGCATCCGGGTAATGAAATCCCAAAATGAATGAACAAACAGGTGAAAGTATCGATTAAAAAGAAGCGTAGACAATCATTTTAAAACTGCATTTTAGAGCACTTTTTAACGATGCATAATTTTCTGAATATTACCATTTTTCACTTCTTGCGTGTTGGGAAAAAAGACCCACATATTCAATTCACAAATTACAACATTTTTTATAATGAAACGCACCAGACGAGTTTGGCTCTTCAATAGGAAAGAAAGTGATCGGCGTATGATTTATGTCTTTGGAATAATAGAATAATAAATTGTATGTTATTAATTACAATTGTACCGGAGCTCAGATGGGCAGATAGGCTTCGGCGGTAAAGCAACGTGAAGGCTTTATGGGAGACTTAACAGTGAAGAGAAAGTGGAATTCGCTAATAATATAGAAGTATTGCATTGTGCAGACCATTGAAGAATTCCATATAACCTACAATTTGATACATCTACGCTTTGGATATAACCGCAATTTAATACATCTGAAGTACATATTTAAACCCTTGCAGTTTGAGTATCTACATTAAATTTAATAAATTTTATCAAAAAATCCTCAGCTCTTTAGAACACGAATTTGCATGACCAATACAAATATACCATGTGATATTTTGTCGAGTCATTAGTCGAGGCTCTTTAAATATTTCAATGCAGATATCAATGGATAAGACAGTCAAATAAAATGTTATGAATTATCGCACACATATTTTTTTATAACTATGTAAAGACAACATACAACAAATGATGTGATGCTTCAGTATATAAAACAGATAATAAATTAAGAGTGAATGTTAAAATATAAATAAATAATACTGCAGGTTATGCTAGAAATGTTTACAAAAGTTCCATTAATAAAATAATATATCCACTTCTAGGCGATATCTGTGCGTATTGAACAGCAACGCAAGAAAAAATACGGATCTGTTCATTAATGGAAACTTACAATGCGAATAAATAGACATGAAAATAAAATATAAACGACGACAAAATAAACTTGTGTATATTTTGCATTGGCATATGTGATGAACACGAAGATGACGCCATCTTTTGCGTAGCCGCTGATGATGATGATAGAACGCAAGGTGACCTTGGTGACGTCACAAGGCCGAGGTACTCGGAAGGAGCAGGTAGACTGGCCGGAGTAACGGCCAAACTTACGGTGATTTAAAAAATATTTTCAAACTTTAATATCCTCATCTTTTTTACTTCTATGATTATGATTATTACTGATACCGCATTTTCTCTATAACAGTACTCATTAACTTTTTGGGAAGCACGAAGCATTTTTTGTAAGACCAGTTTGCAAGTCGATAATAGCACGTCGAATGCACGTTCCTCGTTAGTTTTCATAAGTTAAGCACCATTGGACGCGGACCAAAACATGGATGGGTCAACGCCTGTTCGAGTTAAGCCGCTTTTTAGGACCGAATACAGCAGGCTTCGGGAGCGTAAATGAACTAAAAAAAACTTGAGATGTGTCTTCCTAGTAGTGTCAGTAATTGCGTAGTTACAAACTCCCCCGATACTATATTTCGCATTATGTAAATCATCACTGTAAGGAAGACGTACAATGTGGCAGAGATATTACGAGTGGGCGCTGTGGTATGGGTGACGTCACAAGGTCGAGGTATTCGTTAGGTTGGAGAAGCAGGTAGATAAACAAACTACAAATTTGCATAGCGCCTTGCAAACAATCTGAACACAGGAATCTCGTGTGAGAAACGTATCCACTATGCAGTATAAGAAATAGCTACAGCATCGGCATGCTAAAATGTTAACGAGGTATACATATTAAAGCTTTAGTTGCATATTGTCGGCTAATTGTTGATACACAAACACAGGTAGCTATACATAACTGCAAGCTTAAAATAAATTCAGATAATTCGCTGTTACACAGTAAATATTTTTATAGCAGCACTTAGCTAATAGTAACGAGAATGGGAGTATAGTTATGTGAAAATAGCACCCATAAAATTAATTACGTTTCATCATTTTTATGCGGCGAATAGTTTATAACTGTTGAATAAATTGCTGCGTTATTTGCAAGGAGTGTTAAGCCACGTATGCATTAGTGACATGAACAACGCAAGCATTCTTGTAATTCGAGTGACAACATATATTAACTACCCTTCGAAGTGTTGTGTGTTTTCTCCGATAAAAAATATTTAAAAAACCTTTTGGTTCTAGGACGTACATGACAACTAGTGAGACTATCTGACCCTGAAACTCTGGAGAGACTCCAGCTCTGGCAACAAATCACATCAAAAATTTCATTACCCCAAAGAAAAGCTTTCCAACTGGAAATAACGTTGACTGATGGACATGGAAATCCCTGAACAGATTAAGAACCAAAGTCGGTAGAACAAAGTGCAACCTTAACGGTGGGGAATACTTCGGCAGGGATAGTCACTATTGTGCGACTTTGGAGACCTCCAGACCAGTTCACGTGTCCAACCAGCTGGACATCTCAAAACCTAATGCTCGTCAGCACACGGACCATCGATATTGGCAGATATTGGGTCGCCAATTTGACGTCCCTGACACATAAAAAGAACCCCTGTGAACCGTCTATTTCAATTTGTGTTATCAAATTTAATTGAAATGCCATTTAATTTCGTTATTTATAGTTTTCAGTATTTTCAGTCAACAAATACAAGTTTTCAAGAGGGTAGAGATTTATCCTGTGGAGAACCAAAACATAAACAAGTGCTCTTCAATGTGTCTCCGTACATGACCGAATTCGTCAGTCATTTTATATCTTTGCTTATTTGTTATCTTACCGGGATCTTGGAAGTGAACCTTGCGCCTCCGTGGTCTCAGCAGCGGCTGGTCCAGAGCACCGAGGTTCTCCCGCGACAGCGAGCAGACCAGGATGCCCCTGAGCTGCTGCAGCGTGCTGGGAGGAATGCGAAAGTCATCGCGTTCCATCAACTCCAACTCCTCGTCCTCCAGGATCTGGGAGCGATCGGCCACCATGATGAGACGATCAGCGAACCATCAACGAGACCGTTAAGATTGATGGGCCTGTCTTGTGACCATCAAAATCTCTTCTAATGTAACTTGAAGATTTATATACTTTATGGTCTGCTGTGAAACCATAAAGGTGTCGAACTTGATGCTTGATATATCAGTTGAGAAACCATACATGATCTTTCAATCTGGTAGAAGATTTCACCACTATAATATATTATTTGACGAGTTCGAAGAAAGTGCAGAAAAATTCCAATTTCTTTCGTCCATGTTATTGTAGTTTCAGTTTTTGATATGCACTGTTATCTGCACGATTCCATTCTTTAATTAAAGTTCTGGCTGAACTGGTGGTAAAAGTACATGTCGGTTTTTTTTATATTATTATAATATAGTTAATAATATAATGACTGATCATCAGAAAATAATTGTCCTTTTAGCTATGGTATCATTGCTCAATACTTCATAATATGTTCTGGTTTCAATGTAGGCCAGAAAATGTTTTTTTGTTTCAGAACTTGTCATAAGTGCATCCTATTGACTATCTGTTTATATTTATTGCACTTATTTATGTAAAGTATATACCGTTTGCATTATTTATTATTGCACTACATTTTTTTAAATTACATTCTTTTATTTTTTTATTATTTTCAAGTATATAGCATTTCATTTCATCACAAAAATAATTGTTTGAAAATATCTAGAATATTTAAAGCACAATACAATTGTCTTATTATAGAAATGTATAAAAAAATCAAACAGCTATAGCTGTAATAGCGAAAAATATATATATACTACTTAGACAAAGTTAAACATAAAGCTAATTCAAACAAAGCCTCTCGGGTTGTTTTCCGTTTGCTTAATGTATGTACTAATCTTACTAATCCGAAATTATCACGTGTTGTTAAAAACAAATATGAAATAATTAAATCCTATTTGTAGAACCTATGTTACTAAAGTAAGTTATAATATTTTCCAAAAATCCCTAGTTATAATTTTTGGATTCTATAGTTAAGTTGTTCTATAGATCGCTTGAGCAACGAAAGATTTTCAAAATATGTATCGAATACCTAATAGCAATTTTTAATTTTATCAGAATTTTGAAAAACGAATAATGAGTTCTGTTATACGGTGTCGCGACCTATCATCCCCAGACAATTCGTTTCAAGACTCATTGGTAACGGGACGTTTGATCCCCGAACAACTGGTGCACTAGTTGTCTCGCTAACCTAACTTAAAGATTTGTCCAGTGATCGTAGAGTCCAAATATCTATAGGTCTCATTAATGAAATAAGTTAGGTTAGGTTAACGAGACATCCAGTGCACCACGTCGTTACCGATGAGTCTGGGAACGAATTGTTTGGGGACGAAATGCGGCAGAGCCCCGTTATGCATTCAAGTTGCTTCATATTATATTATTTTTAATTGCACAATAAACCGTCACGAGCGACGGAAAATGTTATAAACTCCGCAGCGAAAAAAGTTAATATGGCGTGCGTCGCAGAGATTTTCATTTCGCCGGATGCGATGCGTGAAATGGTACGCAACATACTTGAAATCGCTCGAAAAGCGGCTTTTGTCGAGGGTGACATGGCGCGGTAGTAAAAGCACTCCACTATCATGCAAGATGTCTTGAATTCATATTCCTAAATAACTTAACACTTTAGACCTTAAACATTTCTGAAGAAAATCTTCTAAATAAAGTTTCTAAACAAGATGAGCGATAAGTAGATTACCCCCTAAAAATATAAACTTTTGTAAATCATTTGAATGTAAGAGTGCTGGTTAAATGTAAGGAGTAAATTTTTATTTTTAATATTTTTGGCAAAATCTGTTTACATGGTAAAAAAAAAAGTTTTTTTTACATTTATTTACCGCAAGTGTTTAATTTCCGAATTAGTTTTTTATTTTAAGAATTCATTGTCATTTATCGACGATACGTGAGTACTGATCTGTAGTACTTAACCTTCTCTTACATAACATTAAGGTTATCTATTTCGATTTTTTCGATCGATATTTCTTGGTGGAATTCCATTATATCAGATATAAAATAAAAGATTCTTTAGAATCTATTCCACATATATATATTTTTAATATAATAAATATTACTTTGTTGTGACATCAATGAATTCCCTTATACATTAATGATTTCCTAAAACCACATATACCCATCACATAATTTATATACACCTTTTCGCTCACTCTTTTGCTTTATATAGAGCCGACAAAAATTTAACTAATTGACTTGAAAATGGCCATCCGACCTGGCTGAAACATGTAGTCAAAAGAAAAATATATCTGGAATAAATTCTAAAGAATCTTTTATTTTATGTATTCTTTTAAGGTTATCAACTGACAATACTTCGTGAAACTGCATAATTATAATATTAAATTAATTTTAATTTCAAAAAAAAAAAATTAAAAATATTTAGTTTTGATTCACATTTATTTAAACTGATTACATACTTCGGCCTCCCTAGAGACCATCTTTTTCTCTTTCATTTACTCGTATTTTTAACTAGTAAACATTGCTTCTAATAACATAAATATCTCCATAAATAAAGTAAATGTGTATTTAGATTTTATTTATTCTTCCGTCTCAAGGTAAAAAATCTTAATTCTAACCACTTATTTTTGCAATTATACTGAGTACACACTACAGTTAATGAAGTGTTCTCACAGTTAGGGAATATTTTTAATTCTCGTAGCGTCTTCGAATCAATACAATGATTTTATAACACCTGACTGTATTTTATTGCATATTTTACTGTAAAAATTATAAATCGCCGAGAATGTGACAGACTGCACATTCTGTCGAAATGAAAATGATTTCCTGACATAAAAATAATAATCGCTGAACGCTGTTATGCGCCTCATTTTTTATTGAGCAACATAACATAAATTTACCGTAAGTGATTGTTTAAAAACAGTATTTAATTATTACAACGAATAAAGAGAAATCGCCATTTAAATTCTGTTCATTTATTCATTTCGTATAATATGAGATTTCTGTGCAATAAACATGAGGCATAAGAATGTAAAAAAATATTTCGACACATTTCAAATGCAAGTAAATCAACACATAAAATCTCGATATAATAAATAGCATATTATGTTTTTACAATACAAAATCTTTGCTCGGTTCTTAAGTATTTATGACGTCAACTCAAAGATTGATAAACTTTTAGTATTCAATTTAAAAACTGCATTTTTTGTTCGTGGTAGAGAAAACGAGTCAGCCTAATGTATGACGACATATCTTCAAATATAGCAGCAAAGGTGAGCCGGGGCCAATTAGCACCTAGATGTGTGCGGCAAAACCAAATATTAGAATGTTTGAATATCAAATATACTCATAATGAAAACATTTACAATTCTATACGCTTGAAAAGCAGATATCTTTGTAATAAGGCAGTCAAAGTGGTTCTTAAAGAACTGTATATTGTTGTTATGAAATGTGCCCAAAAACTTCGCATTTAACAAACAATGAAAATACAAAGCCGTAGGAGAGTAATGTAGTAGGTTTTCATAAACCAAATTGGAATTCGTGGTTTCCGTGTGCAGTTCATCATATCCGTTATCTTTCCTCTCTTTATGTATATTTTTCTCTTTATTTCCTCATTCTTTAAAGCTGTCTATAGCTCAATACTCTGAAATTCTATCGTAATGGATGTCTTATTTATCAATATTTATTAACAACCAATTTAATTGGTTTTCTCCATAATTTATGGTGTTAAGTTGAGCCTCCTAAAACCATTTATCCAGTCACTAGTGATTAAACGCCTCTTTCTCTTACGTAATTAACGAGCTCGTCTAGTTAATGCGACACCCATAACTCTTAATCTAATTTTAGACAGAGGAATGGTTAGGGTGCATCTATTTAAGGATACCAAGCTGCCTGTAGTTGATCGCCCTAAGCTTTTCTTTACTCGATAAACGTCAACATAATTCGTAACGATATTGAAGCTTTTGTATCTACAATACAACTTTGATAAAAATACGTCCCTTTCCTATGCATTCTACACACGAAATGAATTGGCTACTACTCGAAAAATAATTATAAGGACTTCACTTTTGCGTTTACACGTCGATAAATTTGTGCTGGACTATGTCTTCTCACTAGCACTCACTTCGTGTGAACAAAGCATCATCAAACTGAACACGGCAATACACCATAAAGTCCACTTGAGGGCATAATTACTGTATCGGTGCTTTCATGAACGTATTTGCATACAAATCTGTTGATTTCATAATTATCATTTACTTTTTTTTGTACAAAAACGTTGACTGTTTGCATACATCGCGTAACACGCAAGAACGAATATTCTCCCAAGCAACATGTAAACGTCATGTCTTTCATATAAATTTATAATTTGAAAAAAACAGGTCCGTTTCCTGATTCTTGATGTGTTTGAATGGAGACCATTAAATGTGATATAATACGTTACGAACTACGAATACGGCTCGAAGAAAAGACTAGTGAATTTTTGGCTTTTGCAGATCAATATCTCCTCGGATGATTGATGTACTATCCATTATAAATTCGGGAAATAAATTCGTCTGAAGATGATCTCGTGGGACCTTTTGCGATTATTTCGGTTTGCAACACTTGAATTGCGAATGGTTTCTTGACTAAGCAAAAACAATTCGTCAAATATATAATCCAAAAAAACTAAAAATCGTCTTTCATTAGTTCTTCTTCGTAGTATCAATCCGGTGGATTGGTTTGCAGCAACATAATCTTGCATCTCGATCTCCATTCCTCTCGGTCCTCCGCAACCCTCTTCAGCTCAGCATAAGAGCTACAATTCATGTCCTCGAACACTTGCTGCAAATACTCCCATCTAGGGCGCCCTCTACAGTTTCTACCCTGAACCATCCCATCCACAATGTCGTGAAGAAGACCATCGTGGCGCATGAAGTGACCGATCCATCAGGCTCACCTCTCTGATATGGTTTTTATTAGGTGCCTATCTTCCTTGATTATCCTGAGAGCCTCATTGTTCGTGACGTGGTCTCTCCAGGAAATTCCGAGAATTCTTCTGTATGACCACATCTCAAAGGCCTCTAGTCTTTTTTCAGATCACTTTCAGATAAGCACCTTGTCTCACAGCCGTACATCAATATGCTTCAAATAAATGTTTTGACAAGTTGCTTGCGGAGCCTTAAATTAATATTCTTTGACTCAAGAATTTTTGCTCATCATTTGCTTTCATTAGTTAAAGAAAGTTATATTATATTGAAAGTCAGGCGATTGACCCCGATATTACAAAAGGACAATTTAACAGTATGAACAAGGTTTACAATGTAAAGTAAATTACTAACGGATATTACGTTAAGATACAAACATTATATATATTTTATCTTCGTATTTCTAGAATTATCTTTCTTTGTGTGCCAGATATTCCTTGTTATCTACACCGGGGAGGTACATAGAAACACAGAGAAATAGCTCGTTACGAGCCGTGTCGAAACATAGGAAGAGAAAGAAAAAATGTTGGGAACGAAGATAAGTGAAAAGGGGAAGGCTAAAAATATAGTCCAGAGACGCCGTGTTTACCGTATCAGAGTAAATATTGTGATAGAAGAACAACATTACTTAGAAATATATTATACACGAGTGTTGATTTTATATATTATTTTGTAGTTTCTAGGAAACTATAAAGTATTAAAGGTATGGCGTATATTTTATCCATTTCTAGATACGTTTTAATGGGAACACTATGCATAAACAAACATAGTATTTCAACGAAAGTATGCAAATGAACTTGAGCATACAAAATGCTCCAACGTAGGTGTGGTTGTTTAATAAGTTATAAAACAAGGTCTGCTTTTTATTCAACGCTGTCCGACAAATGTCCTTTTTTATGTGAACACATACAGGAGAATACCGACAGATGGTGATATTAATTCTGAAGTCTCATCTGTGGAATTCTATGACGCTTACCATGGTGCATATGGCTAAACGCTGCATGTGGATTGTTGATCCGCCAACGTCATAGACTACAGCCCGATATTCACGCATCATTCTTATTATTACAAGAATTTACTATGAACGGGTGGTCTTCACGGGACGACTCTCGTCTACTACCAATTTTAATTCATAGGCTATGATTGGGATTTTATGGGTGATGGATCAAATTCCCAACAACCCCAACAACCGGGGGTAGTTTAGAGCTCATAAATCGATTAAAAATCTTTTTTAAATCTCCATCGGGGATTGAACCCACAACCTTTGGCTTGCAAAGCAAACGCTTTGACCATTGAGCTATGACCGCCGGCATTGAGCTATGACCGCCGGTCCTAATTCTAAAGGTATTTCTTGTAATAAATTTAAAAATAATTTATAATTCTAAGCTCATTTGTAACTAAGCGAAGGATAAAGTACCTGATAGAGGTCCTTGGTGGCGGTATATAATTAAATTCCAGATATTCATAAAATTAATTATATTTTTTTCATCAAGTTATATTCGCTTTATATATTCACGGCCACTCAGCTGCCATTAGATTTCAGTAAACGATCCAATTTGAAATTATTCGCCGCTCTGAATATTAAAGGCCCGGCAAACAACCTAATTGGCGAAAAATTAACCATGTTTGATATTATAATTGCCCGTTTAATATTTTATTGACGTGTAATTGCCGGCATATATCCTCAATACAGCTTAAATGGTTTTATATGAAAACATAATATATATATAATTAGGACTATAATATAATATATTACGAGTAAGACGAGAGTATTTGCAAATGTGAATGTATTGCTTTATCTCGATTTGTCGAAAAAAACCTCTCTTGTGGCAACGTTAGATTTATCATCCTCCTATCCAGCCTCCTTAATATATTGCAACAGTGTCTAACAAATTTGAAGTGGGAACCAAGTTAAGATATTATATAGAGCAGTTAATCTTATAAATAATGTTACGTGTAATATGGAACTTTTGATTTCGTCGAACAACAAAAGTTAGTCGTAGAACAAAGGACAACCTCGAGCGTTGGGGAATTTTTCGGCAGGGAGAGACACTATTGTGCGACTGCGGAGACCTGCAGACCGCCTCACACCTAAGATCCTGCTCCATGTGCCCAACAAGCTGCACACCTCAAGACCTAATGCTAGGCAACACACGGGCTATCGATGTTGCCAGATACTGGGCAGAAATAATTTGACGTCGCTGAGACGAAGAAGAAGGAATATGGAACTTAGACTATAGTATGTTTGGTTCACTTGCTTCTCACAACATGGCCGCTGGTTCTCTGAACTCAAAGAATTTATCTCTCCTGCACCGACGACAACCAAGAGACTCATTTCATAATTGCTAAGCACCTATATAATAAGGTAAATGTTTCTCGACCAAGAACAGGTAATTTTCAAAAATTTCTTCCTAAAATCCACCGGCAAGTTTTCGAATACTCTTCCAGTACCTGTGATTCCACTTTCATACAATCTGTATATCTACAACAAACAGATTAATTACCCTTGTGATTTCCCCAAAATTTGACTGAGCGTCATAGAATCAACTGGTTGTGCTCTCGTGAACGCGCATACTTAAAAAAAACAGTCCCTAGTAGCAGATTTTGTTTGCAATATCTTCCATATTAGGAGGCGTTATAGCGCATAGTTTATTTTGATGGGCAACGTAAATTTGTGAGGTTATCAAAAATTCATGTTATTTTCGAGTGTTCCTGAGAGCACCCAGCTCGTATATAAATATGTGGATACTAAAACATCCGTAGTGTTATCACAAACATTGTAGAAGAGTTTTTCTCCGAGCGACCATTATCTGCAGATTTCTTCAACTGCGGCACAGCCAGAGCAATGAAACAAAACGGAATCCCAAGCAGTAACGGAAAAGTTAACTGTCTTACCATTCTATTATTCTCTGTCACTCGCAGACGCACATTTTCTTATTACGCTATTAAATTTTCAGTATTTTGTATATAAAGTGAAGAATAACTTGATAATAATAACATATTTAATATTACTAAAGATGGTTGGCCCGACGCTCCCGAAACCTAATACATTTGGCAGTAACTAGCGGTCAAACTGACAAACAACATGAGGTAAGAGCGGTTTTCAAGTTTTGGTCTGCGTCTAATTTCAATCAATTTTAGTGATCGAGCGAATAGAATGTCCTATTTTCGTTCAGTAACGTTCGACAAAATCTGCATTGAATTTTGAATCTTACATCACGGCTAAATTCTACTGTTAAAGCAATAGAGTATTTGATATAGAATTTATAATTTAATGGAAGATAATTGAAAAAAATATATAGGAAAAAAATATATTTATAGACGAAAATCAATTACATAATATATTATCATTAAAAAACACATTTCAAATTCGTTTATTTTTATGTAATCCCATGCATTGCTCTTCTTTGAACTAAATCAATTAAGTTTAGAAGATATTTTGGGGCTCCAATCCAAAGGTGACTGCCGTATTGAAGGATAAGTCGGATTTGTCCTTTATATAGAATAATAAGTTGTTTATCGTTGAGATACTGACGTGATCTATATATAATACACCTAGTTTTTTGAAAGCGAGACCGGCTTTACGCTTAATTGACTCGTAATATTTGACATTATTCGAGATTGATACTCCAAGGATGTTGATGGAGCTTGCTTTTGGAAGAGAACAACCGTTGAAAGATCCAAGATCCATAGCAGTCTTCTTGGTGGAAAATGATTGAGTTTCGGAAATGTTGAAACTGACGACGTTGAGGTCACCCCATCTTGAAACTCTTTCAAGAGACAAGTTCATCTTCTCCACCAGAGATTCCCCTAGCAGCAGAGAGTTCCGAACGTTCCGAAATGATCAAGTATTAACAGTAATGACCGACATACTATAAATAAATTAGGCAATTAAGTAAAACCAAAAATAATTAAACAGGAATCGAAATAGCGAGTATTTGATTCATAAGAGAGTCGCTCACTGCTTGATGCATAGTACCATAAAGTACTCTTTCCAATTAATTCTGTCAAAAATAATGCCACACATGCATTATGCACAGTGTGAGTCGCGACGAAAATTAATATATTTTTTGCTCGTAATAATTTAACAGTTAGAATATATTATTTAACTTAGCGATAATTAGCATACAATGGCGATGAGACTTCCTTTAGTTTATCTCGCGATGAAGTCATCGCTGGTCGCGACTAAGGCTGAACTGCGGCCGGCTTAAGGAAGTCCGTGCGGTTTTTGAGTCAATGCTTAATTGATTGGACATTTTAAACATTATAATCATCATAAATTTGAAAAAATTCAACACTACTTAACAACAACGATAGGTAAATAGCGAATATACACTCTTATAAATTGCACATATATCTAGGAAATCCGTTATCAAAACTAGAAGCAAATTAATACTACTTTTCAAATCTACAAGTAATTATCACCTTCAGATATTTATTCAATAAATGAGAACATTTCAATGCTCCCTACGTATATATAGTATTAACAAGTATAAATTTATATTTTTCAGATTTCTTATAAGGTTAGTTAAAAATTATTCAATGATCGTACTAAATGGGTACAATTTGCACCAAATTTAGACAAAATTTATTTTAAATAAATTATGTGTATATTGTGTTTTGCAAAATAATTATAATGTATATATAATCGTGTCGGAAACAACAGGGTCTAATCCTGTCTGCCCAGAAGTGGGCGACGTCGATGGCGTTACTCCCGGCCATCATCAGATCTTCCTGTGTGCAGCTACTCGGACACAGCGCACACTCGAGAAGGTGTGACAGAGTCTGCTCGACGCCGCAGTATAAAGTATGTAAACGTAAGATTAAGTTTAAATACTTCGAAATTGACGCACTAACATTTTTTTTTGTGATATGAGGCTTTAAATTGATATGAGTACATGCAATAATGCACGCATTTTAAAGAATATTTCTCAGCACCTTCACATATCACATATTTTCAAGGGATAGAGAACAAGAGGAGAATGTTCACAACATGTTTCAGAAGTCGTTCAATGGATCAACAGATCAATCAGGTTATACCTTTAGAGTCTTTAAAAATAATTGAGCGTAATCAGTTCCAATTAATTAATCAATTAATTAAATAGCTCAAATTAATCAATATTCATACTACCATATGTATCACACACGGGCCATGTTAACGTCGCGGTATTCGCCTCTCACTACATCTCTCAGTATTTGAATATCAAATTCGATTTCTCGTCTCTTCGACATCTGGAGGTCTCGCCATTTGGCCAATAATAATAATTACAATCACGCAGTTTGTTGTACAACAGGTTTACATTACTGATTCAGATTGATAATTCAATAACATCGTACGATCTGAGCCGCCATGTTGGATTTCTCCGCCCAATCTTAAGCAATAGAATTTTTTTCATGTATATTTTATTTATTTCACAGAACCGAAGTTCCAAGGTACAAAATAATAAGAAACAGAATATACATAAATATACAATACATACAAAAGATAATAAAAAATAACATAAAATAAGAAGAAGATGACAATACCATCGGCAAAATGAAAAAGGATGTAAGAAAAGGATCGAGGTGTGCTGGTAGGCCATTTAGGAGCTCCATTACCGTTGTACTAAATTGAGTGTTTGAAGCTCCACAAGTATCAAACTGGGATCAAAAACAATGGATGGCTACGAGCACGTGTGTACTTATCTGGATTTTATGCTGAATTTGTGTCATTGTTTTTTACGTACATTCGACAAAAATACCGAAGGCTTACAAAATATACATCCATGAATATTTCATACATAATATTCAGTAAGCGATTGCTTTAGTTGACAAAGTTAAAAAGGCTTTATACAGTCAAAATTGGTTCCCTAATACGAGTATAATTGCTCATCGTAAGATTTTCTTTTACCATTTAACCATTAAAAATTTATTTTTTACAATTACAAGCTTCTTCTGATAGTTCTATTGACGGGGCGAGAATATATCGAGAAAATGATTAGTCGAAAACAAATTTATCAATAGTGTTAGATTTAAAATAATTTGATCTAACTGAAACAAACTAAAATAATTAAATTTAAATTAATGTTAACACACTAACACACTGTTATTACACATGTGAACATGTTATTGAATTGGCATTTAGTGTATGTGATTACAAAAAACAATACACGGGGCGCCACATATAAACTTAACTGAAAAAGCAATTTACAAGTTAGGTAGATCATATATTCGCTTTCCAAAAAAACAGTAAGCACGCAGAATCCTAGACTGAGATATTTCCATCACAAGTTCAAAAGTCAAAACGTTCGCAATAGACAGTCAGCTAATCGCACACCTTCTGACATGTAATGCTAGAATAATGAATGTAGAAGATCTTTTAAACTTTAGGCCGTTACGAATTTGCTGTTTTAAAACATAACGCACCGTGAAATAAGGCGATTAATATGTTTAGCGTCGGTCTTCGTCTTTCTATATATTTGTGGCCGCAATATTTGTTCTGGTAATTAACTCGGAATTGAAGCGATCTCTATCGAGCGCTCTTTGGATAATAATCACCTACAAAATAAAGGACTTTAATAAATGTATCTTCGCCTACTGTGCCATACCGTAACCGCATCAAAACACTCCATGCAACATTAAGCCGTATTAATAGCGTGAATCCATCATTATTCTGTGTTGCATTAAGCGCCACGGTCACTGCCTCATCCTCGGTCACTCAAATCTTAGTCGAGTACATTGTTTGTATTGTTCCTGACGGCCTTCCAGGACGGCATACGAAGGACACGTTCCTGCCAGATCCGCCTTCATCAGCTCAACGACTGTAGGATAAAAGGTTGCCGTGTTTGCAGCCTCCCCTCGACATTCCTCAGTAGTCCAACCACCGTACCGCCAATGTATACGAGTAGTAGGACTTACAAGAAGTTGTTTCTCATCCATTCAATCTATAGTTCGGTTCGAGACCCGAGTGGTACATACTTAGTACTGTCGGAAAGTAATAATATTAAAAAGCTTGTGAATAAATGTTGACTGATTAAGTAATAAAAAATAATAATATACATACTCTGAATATATACTATAGAGACATCTATCGTTATACGATGATAACAATGGTATAAATACATCTTCTAACGGGTGTCAGCTCTGGCAGAGAAATAGTCGAGAGGGCTCGGCGGTATATAAAGACCTGAGCAAAGGTGGTTCCAACGCTTGCAGTTCGCATCCCGCTTCTGGCGAAATTTTTCTGAATGAATTGCGTATATAATATATGCGTAATGAGATGCGTATAAAGAATTTGATGTATAGTATGTGTATATTTAATTACTAATAAAACGATAGTATTTTACGCAGGCACCTGTTCTCATAACCCATGTTACGGTTGCATTGAATTTCGGTGACGTACCAACGTAGTCTCAAAGTAGTACAACGGCAATACAGTCCTTGTATTGTTAATAAGAAAGCATTTCCTTTGTATAATATATGTAAATAGATCTTTTTTACGTGGGTTGTGCTAAGAATCATAGCACAGTCCTAGAATGATTGAAATCTTGATATAATACGTAATATATTATGTTTCAAAGAGTTTTTAAGGAATGCGCAGATGGTTGGTGCAAATATGGAGGCCGAAATTACAAAATACATATCTTGAAGATTTATCGGGCGGTGAGTCTTAGCCTAATTT
Source organism: Glossosoma conforme (assembly GCA_022606575.1). Lineage (NCBI taxonomy): Eukaryota > Metazoa > Arthropoda > Insecta > Trichoptera > Glossosomatidae > Glossosoma > Glossosoma conforme. The sequence continues at coordinate 3,005,613 of JAGTXR010000082.1, read as the reverse complement.
GGTAGTGTTGTGCCGCGGCTTGCGAGAATAAACCATCTATAAATCGGGCTGATTTAAGCCCAAGGCAAGTGCGGTGTGGTTGTGTGCATGCGCTAGTCGCTAGTGTGTATGTATGCTGATGCACTTCCATGTAGAGCTGAATCACCTTGAGCAGGTACTTAGCTGCACCTCAGTGTTGCCGTCCAAGCTACGTTTTTGGATCTTAACATATGCAGCTGAATAACTGTCAAGGGAAATGAATACAGCAATTTAGCACTCATTGAAAGCTCCGTCAGTCTTTCATTTGTAAATAGTATCAGGTGAAATTTGACACTGCACACGATATTTAGATATTCAGCTAGATGTTACTTATGTTAAATTAATTAATTAAATTTAAATAATTGATGAATGTGTTGAAGTGTTAAAATGCGCTACAAATTATTTCAATGTATTTATTTTGAACTGATGTATTTTATTATAAGTGAATAATGTAAAGCTTGGGATGCATAAAGAGCACTGCATTAAATTTGCAAACTAACATGTGAAGCTGATAAAAAGATCGTCAGTCCTTATAGCAGCTTACAAAGTATGGTGGAGGCTCTCCCTTTATCAATATCTGTCCACTACACAAAAATCATATAGAAATATACATATTTTGCTTAACTAAATAGATCTTGGAAGTCGAAACTTTCCCCATTCAAGAAACTTAGTATTAGCAAAGGAATAACCCTTTCCACTGATTTAGTTGACTTTGTAACAATTTGACTTTAACACACTGAAGTTGTGTAGCCTTATTGAAACATAAAGAATGCGACAAATTGGTTTTAGAAATCTCTGATTTGAACGTTCTCGTTGGCAACACTACTGTGCATGCTTGCATAGACAATGGAGGTCGCCATCGCATGCTTCGGCATGCAGCATGACAAGCATGTGGCCTCAGCAGGAACCGGGACGGAGTGCCTCGGTCTGGCGAAGATGCCATGCCCGCTCACAACCAGGTGCTTATGACCACCACAGAAAAATGACCCAAGTCGCCTACGAGATTATTTGCCTACCCCCATTCGTCACCCCATCCAATTTTCCATTACATAAGATGTAAGATATATGAGGTTCTCAGCATAATCAAGGAAGATAGGCACCTAGTAAGAACCATCTCAGAGAGGCGAGCCCGATGGATCGGTCACATCATGCGCCAGGATGGTCTTCTTCACAACATGTGGAAAGGATGGTTGAGGGTAGAAACTACTAGAGTATTTGCAGCAAGTGTTCGAGGACATGAGTTGTAGTTTTTATGCTGAGCTGAAGAGGATTGCAGAGGATCGAGAGGAGTGGAGATCGACATGCAAGATTTTGTTGCTGCAAACCAATCCACCGGATTGATACTACAATACTACTACGAAGAAGATGTACCTAGACAGGATTCTTGTAGTCTAAAACTGACTTGTTGAGTCGAGAAGGAGTGGTAGAATTGGAAGACAGGTATTTTTTTTGTGTATTGTGTTAACCTGTAGCAACCACAATTACAACAACCGCTTACATGATAACATATTCCCAATAGTTCCATTCCAGTGGGGATGCAATTGATGTATTTTTGAGGTCGGGTGATTAACCCGATGTTACAGCCAGGCTGTTCACCTGGCCATCGTTAGCAATGATAGCGTTTATTAAGACAGCAGCTGGTTTTCTTTTACATCACTTCCGATTGCGAAAAATTATACACAATTGTCTGTTGACAATGAGACCGCAGCTGTCGGCAAACGGACGGAGAGCTGGCATTGCAGCACCTGAGGTAATATTGTCACGAAAATTCGGTAATATTATAACATTTTGAAGCTCTTATGTTAACATAAAAAGTCTATTTAAGTCATCTTATAAGAAAACCTAACGAATCCAAACCAGAAGATAAATGATGAAGATTGCAGTAATAATTTCAATAAGATACTATCAACATCAAAATATTTCTGTTAGATTGAAACATTATCCTTTCTTAACCATAGCATTTCCCAAAATGGAGTATATCACCGCCAAAAACGTTAATAAAAACTCTGCATAAAATACATTAAATTACAGTACCTAAAACTAATGTTTACTACAATTCGAAAATCTGAAATTTATTTCGTTGTAAGCCAATAACTTTAGTCTAGAAGGCAAATGAAGTATGCTGTACACACGTTGCCGAGTGACAATCGAAAGAAAACCGAAGTTTTAGAAATATATGACAATACGCAATAAACAAAACTGCAACTAAGGCGCATAAGTCACAGACCAGACATGGCGGTTTCCGCGCGGATTACATAAGAGCAAAGATATATATGGAAACCGCGCGATTTGTACTAGCAACCGCACGTAAATCGCCTTGTCTGAACGACGTTTTAACGTTTGAATAAACAGATCCAAGCAATAACATGTTTTTTTTTTGCATAAGGAGAAATTGACATTCTAGTTTTTAAGCCTCTCGCAAATCCGCAGTAAAAGCGAGCGAGCAATAATGACGGTGAAACGTATAAGACTGTTAGAATGTACGGATCACGAAAGTTGAATAAGTAAAATTGAAACCAGTTTTTTTTTAACACACGCGTCAATTTAACAATTTAACCCTTTGACGCGCTTTGCGGCGGCCGTTAACGTAACGCAACCGGGCAATTTCGATGTAAATTTTTACGTAACCTCTTCTTGTTATTCCGGAATTCTTGCTGAGAGATTTACGGTGATGCGGCATTTTAGATTATCGAGTATTTAATGCTTACTTCTGGTTCTCTAAACCGCCTGAATTGTTTTTAATCGTGTGCATGATTTCTATGCATCCTCTCTTCTAGTACAATGATTTGTTCATTAATGTATTGAGAGAGAATTAAGAATATTTTTTTATTTAATAATTTCTACAACCGAGCAGAATGGCGTCTTCGTTAGACTCCCGATGCCCTCATTGGCATATCTTTGAATATATTCGTATGTAAATATTACCTTTTATACACGTTGACGAGATTTTCTCAGTAATCCCTACTTCTACAAATAAAACTTTACAAATATCCATATTATTATTTAGACAAATATGAAAATGCATTCAGAATCGTAAGAAATTCATAAACCGAACTATTTTTTTATTATTTTTATATAAATAGTGTTGAGTAACGCCGTTTAATAAAAAGACCACATTTAGTGTTACGAAAAATTGATTAAGTATACAAAAAACCATTCATTCCTCTTAAAAAAATATCTGAATTATTCATAATTAATCAATGTAAAAATATCTCAATTATTACATATTTAAAATGGATGTCAAAGAGAATCGAAATAACACCAATATAAAAGCGATTGTAAAATTAATTTCGGATCAAAAATTCCTTATTTGTGACAGTTAATTATAATTGGTTTTTCGATCACAAAAGTTCTGTCGAAAGGATCTGATTGCCAGTGGGTACATAACGGAAGTCATTAACGAACAAACGTTCATCTCCGAAGTTACGAAATCTATCCCGGAAACTGTCAAATGTCAGCTTGCAGATAAAATAAATGTCAATCCGTTTTCATTTAAGAGATTTGACATAAAACTATATTAAAAACGAAGAATGTCAACGGTCAGAAATATTGTTCAAATCAATGTTATGATTATAATAATAATACAAACTCCTTTACTAATTATTTATATCAATACAACTATAATCAAGACTTGCATCTACAGCTAAAGGATAGTAGCATGCGATATTTTATCTATTTGCTATATTTCTTGCTCATTTTATAGGCCATTTAGGGTTTTTGGCCCAGGTGACAACTCGACCAAATGTGTTGATCGTGAAGTTACAATGCATGATCACCAGTCGTGAGGATTAGTTGAAAAGAAAACGATGGTAACAATTATGTCTGCTTATTAGACTTTTCTAAGAGCAAACATGAGTAGCCGGCATAATCGAGTTGAAATGAAAGTTAATAGACCGTGTAATGTCGTGTATATAGCAATATGCACCATTAAAATAAATTAGAAGAATTGTTCGTAGTACAGTGATCCGTAATGTTAGTGATCCAGTAATAAATAAGAAAAATCCATTACGTAAAAATAAAAGAATATTCAGAATTATGTATTCGACAATTTTATTTGTAAACACTTGAAAATAGCCATTCGTCGTACCTGAAACATTTCGATAAAAAATAAAATTGTGGAATAATTAAGGATATTCATTTAATTTTATTGACATTATGGAACTTCACCAAAATCTATCGATCGAAAAAATTAAGAATCGAATAATTTATGAAATATTAAATCACTTTTTTAAGCTGATTAACATTTTTTTTATATAAAGTAATGCACTTTAAGTCACTAATCCAATAATTTATTTCAACTGCACTGTAAATACGTGATGAATATGCAACACCACTATTTAGTGAATATCACAACTGTGCGATGATTATTATGCAATAACACGATAATTGAAACGTCGTAATAAAAAAATACACTTTTCAACTCAATTAACACGTAAACAAGCTGAAAATATCTGTACCAATAATTGGTAATGGCATGAAAACGACAAGCCAACATGAAAACAGCATCCAATAACTGGTTATCACTTATTATTAACATCAAATCACTGGTTTATGATCAGAAAGCAATTGATTAATAAATGTTTAATCACTGGAATAATAAGCAAAGCACTGATTTGTAAGGAAAGTGATTTTAATTTTTTTTAAATCACTGTAATATAACTGATTAGAGGGGTTGCCAATAACTGGGTATGGGTGAGTGGGTAAAATATATCTCCCAATAATTGGTAATGGCATAAAAACGACAAGCCAATAATACATAAAAAGCACAATCTAATAACTGGTAATCACTTATTATTAACATGGAATCACTGGTTAATGATTATAAAGCAATTGATTAATAAATGTTTAATCACAGAAATAATAGGCAAGGCACTGATTTGAAAGGTTTTTTTTAATTACTGTAATTTAACTGATTCCAGGGGTTGCGAATAACTGGGTATGGGTGAGTGGGTATGTACATGGGTGGGGTTACTCGTACACAGTTAGCTACTCGCGATGTTTGTACACTGACAGCTGTTAGTCACACGCACTAGGCGCACGCCCGCGGCGGCTGCAGACTGGCAACTGAACGGCCGAGCAAACCAAGACCCAGGGTCCGTGATGATGCGGAGCCGTGTCTGCTGGAGGTGAGACCTGCCCGAGTATCAGACGGTGTTAGGCAGCGCCCACAACACGGAGAACACGACGCAAACGCTAAATTTCCACAAACAATACCAACCGAGAGAATAATTTGATCACAACGTCAAATTTTCGGCATAAAAAACTAACATACTACGAGTATATAAATTCAGTGTTACAAAACATTCAGCTTTAGAGGAACCGACAAGAATGTTTCGCTGCCGATTGATTAAGACAAATACGAAATAAATGTTAATATTTTTAGCATTCGCTTAGATATCCATTTCAAGTATTAAATACGAGGACTATTTAATTACGTGCGTAAGACTGCAGTTGCGCTTTTTAATGAGAGCTTCGTTAGATGTAAATGTGCACAAATATATTGATGGATGAAACTACAATCAATAATCAGTGTACTAAAACGAAGGAAAAAAAGAAGGGATAGGTGTAAATTGTGCAAAGGATGCAAGTAATACC